>JAGPOW010000261.1:187991176-188008616 GCA_030014935.1 Caiman crocodilus
GAGAGGGAGAGGGAGAGGGAGAGGGAGAGGGAGAGGGAGAGAAAGGCTGAGGCTGAGGCTGAGGCTGAGGCTGAGGCTGAGGCTGAGGCTGAGGCTGAGGCTGAGGCTGAGGCTGTGGGGCAAAGGGCTGATATGCTTTCATTTCATTATAGCCAAGAGGCTTGTGTTTTGTTTTTGTTGCAGCCAGATGGCTTATGTCTTCAGTTATAGCCAGGAGACTTGAATTGGCTTGATTGTAGTTTAGAAATAACCAGTGGTTTGGGAGAGGCTGTAGGGATGGAGGAGGCCTCAGGGGTGACCCACAGTAGTGTAGGGCCCTAGCGCCCAGGGAGGGGCACGATTTGGCACCTGTAGGGGTGCAGAGTTCATAGGCACCAGTAAGGGCGCAGCAGCACAGGGGTGCGTAGACCCCAACCCCAGAGAGGGGGCATTTGATAAGGAAACCCCAGAGAGGGGGCATTGGATAAGGAGCCCAAGTTGGGTATAGCATTGATAAGGAAGCCCTAGAGAGGGGGGCATGGGAAGGGGGTCCAAGTTGGACTTGGTGAGCCCCAGGAAGGGGGCTATTTTGCTGAGAAGCCCAAGTTTGGGCACAGGGAGTCCCTGAAAGGGGACTGCATATATCGAGGAGCCCAAGTTGGGCATAGGCAGTCCCAGGAGGGGGCGACGATTGAGGAGCCCGATAGGGGCAGCTTGGAGAGGCCCGAGGGGGGGCTACACCGGAAGCCCAAGAGGGGCACAGTGAGCCCCAGGAAGGGGGCAATAGTGTGGAGCCCAAGTGTGGGCATTGGGAGTCCCCGAGAGGGGGCCACAGGCATTAGAGAGCCCAAGTTGGGCACAGTCAGCCTCAGGAAGGAGGCAGCATTTGGGAGCCCAGGTTGATGAGAGGGGCTGCGAGATCCGTGAGGCTTGGGCTACGGTATTGGGGAGGAAGGAGCCGCAGACAGCGCCCCCTAGTGGAGGGGGCAGTACAAGGAGAAGGGCAGCCTCCTGCCAATTAATCCATTAATATCAAAGACATGGCAGGTGAGATAAGGCGGGCGGTTGCCCAGAGACAGGTGCAGGGGCCATATTGAGGGCGGCCCCAAGGCAGCCTGTCACAGGGTGGAACGGAGCCACGGATAGCCCCTGCACTATTGGGGTGTAAAATGGGCAGCCTCCCACCTTAATTAACAACCTAATTATATTCCGTCAAGGTGTGGGAGGAAAGTCAGGTGGGGGGGCATGCCCAGAGGCAGGTTAGGAAACTAGCCCTGAGGTTAGCCAGGGACCCCACTTTGCCACACTTCCTTGAATTTTTCCACTTCTCCACTTGCAAAATATTTTCAAAGGATTAAAAATAGTACATTTTACAATTCATAGATTCAACTTGCATACATCAGGCTGTAAGTCTGGCTAGTTTACAATGACATGGAACCTACTCTTAATGTTAGCCACTTACTTTCTTTCCCCCAGTCTACCTCTAGATGATGTTGAAGGGTATTACAGATTCTGCAACAGAATTTCCCATTTTTCTGTAACCTTTTCACTGAGTTTTTCCTCACTAATTTTTACCTCACTGACACCAGTATTATATCAAAGTAACTCCATCACCATCAAAGGAGTAATGCCTGAAAAAGAGGTAAGGATAAAATCAGGCCCCCTTGTCTTCTGAGTCAGGGAGACCCAGTACAAAGAGCAGCAATTCATCTTGAAATGCCAAACTTAAAGCACAGGCTGAAGACACTTATTCTGAATTATATTTTTTGGGATGTGGAAATATGCAGTTAGCCCCCAACAAATCATGGGGCCTTAGCAAGACACTAGGAAATAGCTATGGGAACCTTTTCTTCCTGAAAAATGTGTTAGGGCTTTGAAAATGTAGAATTAGGTTTTAGTCTTCCTTTATTACCTGGGATTTAAAAAGTACTGAGCATGGAATATTTTTCCTTTTTTATTTTAATAACTCCAGCTCTCAAACATACACGTACTCACACTGATTTATACCAGTTCCTTCAGAAGTATCATAAGAGAAGGAGTTCTGAAAAAGTATGAGACTAATCTTAATAGTTTTGTGATTCATGACTGAAAAACAATACTCTTGTATTGTTTTTACAGAAGCTAATAAATGTCAGTCATCAAAAGTTAACACTGTAAAGGCTAGTCTGGACAATACTTCAACATTTGTATCCTGGAATCCATGTTTACAGTGTTTAAATTAGTATTTACAATCATATTGGTGATTAATTGGCATTCAATGAGTTTGCATTCAAACAGGTACACAAAGGGTAATCTAGACAAATCAGCAAAGGATGCAGAATTTAGCATCAGTATTTCTTGATAATTACATTTACCTAGCACGGGTGAAAAACAAAAGGCTGGGAAAGATTAATATGTTTTTATTTCAATAAAGTAAGATTTTTGGAATCAGTAGCATCAGGACATTAATTTTCTTTTAAAAATACAGCTATTAAGAAAAAATTCTGGGGTAGGAGATCTCAAAGCTCCAGGATCTATTAAAATAATTAATCAGGTGAATTAACATGCATGACTTCCTAAAATGCAAATTAACTAAATACAATTATAATCTAAAGAGTGAACCCCTCATTAAAAGGAGGAATCTGTAACAATCTCCATCAGAGGAGAGAAAATCATAAATTTTATTCATACCATAAAACTGAGTAATTTAAATATTTTTGCTTTTTTAAGGTGCAGTGAAATTATTTCCTGTCAAAGACAATGCAATAATGAATATTTGATTGGTTAAAGTGATTTCTTTTTGGGTGGTGTATCCTCTGAAGTTATCTCTTTAGGCACTGGGAAGGATGAAAAAATGACAAGGAAATAATAAATGCTTAGAAATTGTGACACATTAGCCTGCTGCTGCTATGCAGCCTGTATAACTACTTTATGACTTAGAAACCAAAGTGAAGCTGTGTCAGCATTTTGGATGCAAAATATATCAAACAAGATATTTGTAAAAAGACACATTAGAGATGGAACATAACATTCAAGCATCATTTTAGATTGGATTGTGCAGTAGGCAGATGTGAGTTTTAACTTTATCACTAAATCTTCCTTGCTACAGTTTTACAGATTAGGATACTTTTTTCCAAATCTCAATAATTCAAATATTATAAAAGCCTTTTTCTGTTGGTCTGTCCATAACACTTTATTTGCACTCTGACTGGCTGTCTCAGCAGCCAATCAGAGTGCTCTACATAGTCAGACCCAGATGGTGGAGTGCCTTTATGACAATGGGAACTGAGGGGCCAGAAGGAAGGGAGGTGAGGGGGGATGGCAGGGACTGGAGCACTACCATAATGGGGGGGACTAGAGTGCTGGTCTTGGCTCTTGCCTGAAGCGGGGTGGGGGGGGGAGAGGAGGGAATGGCCCAGACTCTGGCCCCAGCCTGAAGGGGCGGGGTTGAGGGGGGAAGGCAGGGAGTGGCCCTAAACCTGTCCCAAAGGGGAGGGGAAGGGAGAGGAGAGGAGGACAGGAGAAGGGAATGGCTGGGGCCCCAGTCCTGGCCTGAAGCGGCAGCGGAGAGGCAGGGAGTGGCCCCGGCCATGGCCCACAGTGGCAGGGGGGAGGTGAAGAGTGGCCCTGGCTTTGGCTCGAGACAGGAAGGGGGAGCCAGACGCAGACCTCTGTCCCTGCCCCACCTCCTTGTCATTCTTGATGGGCAATTTGCTAGTAAGTTATAACACTTTATGGCTTTTAACTTTAGTTCTTTGTGTAAAATAAATTATTTTCATCCAAATGAAACTATTTAAAAAACACATTCTACTAAGCATTATAATTTTTTTTTATGGAACTGCACATAAAGTGTTGTTTATCTCAAGTAACCCTGCTTATAGAATGTTAATTCATTACTAGAATGGAAATTGGATTTGATTTTGATCAGGCTATATAGACCTTCTGGGCAAAACCATCATAGCCCTAGTGAAGTTAATGAGTTTATGTTGATTTATGCCAGTTAAGCATCTGGCCAGCTCTTTCTTCAAACAATTTGTTTTGAGAAAATATAAGAGTAGGATATGAATATCTTTCCTTTAAAAATATTGTATACAATAAAATAGCCCTACTTGGAAACTACTGTAATATACTCTGATAATAATTCAATGGAGATAGACAAATACTCAAGTGATGGACTGAGAATTACCCATCCTGACTTATTTTTAGGAGCTAGGGCCCTAAATTTGTTGACATTGGTTAGGAGTCAGGCATTTAATTCCAGGAGTCAGTCTTTTAATTCCAGTCCTTGTATTTCCCTTGAGCAAACAACTTCATTTCTATGCATTTCAATTTCTTCTCATGGGAAAACTACTCTTGATGTAAATGTTTCCTGTTAAAGTCTCACCTCAGCATATACTTTAGTGCCTGTTTTAAAAAATAAATGATAACATGTTCTGCTGCATAAGGATGACTAGCTCACTCAGGCCCTTTAAAAAAAATCAACATTTACCAAATCATCAAGACATTGCTCATGGTATCTGAAACACTGTAGTAATTTCCTACATCTAGAATGAGGATATCAAGTATAGTAAGGATGGTTTAACTGAATATTAATTTAAGTTGTATGTCTATACTACAGTCACTACCATGATCACATCTTATATAGGAAAACTTAAGCTAACTTTAAACTAGCTTAACTCCTGCTAGAAATATAACTGCAGCAGCATGGAACTTTATATATGCCGCAAAATGCAACCAAAAAGCTAGGTAATTACTTATGCTGCTGTGACTAAATTGCAATCAGTGCTTGAGCTAGTTTTCCAGCTCTGGGGCTATGGTCCCAACATGTACAAACATTCAGCTAAATCAAGCACGGAGTAGTGCAACCTACATAGTATGCCTCCTTAAGTGAACTTAGATTGGGCTGGCCATTTTTTGCCCAATCTAAATCCCTGAATGTATGCACAGTTCAGCACTAAATGGACCTAACTGTATCCCTGAACTGGAGCAAAGACAGAACCTAATCTTCAGCTCACTTACCCTCTCTTTCTTGCTTAGGCAAAAGCACCCTACTCAGCTGTGAGGGGGTCAAAACTTTAGTCATTCTGCTTTCTCCAAAACAAGCTGCATTTCTTATTTGGGGTTGTATGGCATACAAAAAAGTATAGTACCTATTTTATTCCTCCCTTTTTTTTGTATGCACGAGGCATATTTTTTAAAAAGTAGATAGTCTCTTAAGAGACACCAAGAGGTGTTGACTAGAGCCAGTTAGAACATTTTCACAGCAACATATCAAGATTCTAAAAACTAGCATTGAGGCAGGAGGTGGAGGGAAAAGAGAGAGACTCCATAGCTCAGCTGATAGACTGAAATATAGGAAATATACCTGCCTAATTTGGACTTGGCAGGAATGAAAGACACGTTTTCAATTCAGAGAGAGAATGGACTTAAACCTCAGTCCCTCACGCTCTAGGCTGATACCTTAACAATTAGGAAACATTAGTACGCGCACACACACAAATTCAATTTTTGTGAAAACCTTCCAAAGATTTGGTTTTGTTCTCATATGGCACATAAAATGTCTGAAATGTTATAACTTGCTGAAAAATGGAATTGTGATCTTCTAGTCAAGCTCCAAGTGAGACACAAATACTAGGCTGTCGAACTACATCTGCCAAGAATCTCCCTTGATTTGAACATTTGGAATTAGACTACAAAAAATATTAGAATGCTAGAAAATGTTTGGTATGTACAAGGAAAGGTATATTCACAATAAGATAAGCAAGATGATCCCGGTGAGCTTTTCTATCTTTTAATATAATTATCTGAAAACAAAGACGAGAGAGAATCATGGACTAAATTATACTGCAGCATGGTATCAAGTAAAATGGCTGTTTAACTAAGGAATACAGCAAAAGTTCAGTGTATGGGATCATTGGCATGCTCACTTTAAAGGAGTATTAGCAAGAAGCAGCTTTATTTCATTTACCATGGGATTCATTTTGTTCTGATTTACTTCTTGTTTGGAAATGGAGTTGTAGATGGCATAAGTCACAATGTAATTTAGACCCAAATATTTGGGTGTCATTTGAAAATAGCAATCTATCAAACATTACAGAACAGTAGACCCAACGGACAATTATCTAGCAAACATTATTGAGTATGAACCATATTTTATCTTAAAATTAATTAGTTTTTACTGATTCTCTCATAACTCATAGTTGCAGATTGCTGAAATAACTTAAAAATGGACTGTTTAACACAAAAATTTCTATTAGAAATACCATATGCATTTTCAATTTTTTTTTTTTTTTTTGCAAAAATGTAAAAAAAAAACCTCAGATGAAACTGAGTCTTTTTGCTTTGGTGTTGGGCAAATTATATTTTAAAAAAATCTGTTCACAATATTAAAAAACTACAGAAAAAAAACTGTTTCTTTACAAAATTTCCTGGGCAGTTCTACTTACAATGTGACAGAAATAGGAAAACTAATGTGGTAATGGCAGTTCAGATGAATTTGATGTCACTTTCAAAATCAAAGATCCTACAACCTCATCATCTCCCATAAGAGTTCAAAAAATTTAGAAATGCTTTTGGTGCTGGTCGAGAGAAGGGGGAAATATCAGTAGACAAATGAGGATAATAGAACGGGAGATTCAGTAAGTATTTGAAAGTTATTTCCTTTATGAATGAGGAGATCCTATTATTTGAAAGGCTACCCTAACCATGCACAGTGTCCAGCGGAAACACAGCAGCACCACAGCAAGAGCTGCAAGGTCATTAAGGGAAAACTGACCACAAAAATATAATAAAAGCTAGGCTTAACCCCCTACGTTATTTTCAATTTTTTGATCAGAAGGAAAGGAAAAGAAAGGAAAGGAAAGGAAACTCACACCTTTTCCACAAAACATTTATACTCCTATTGTAAATACTACTATCATTTTCAGTTTGATGACAGTGACTGTGAAGGAGGGAACCGCTTCAGTATGTAACTAATACTGAATTGCTATTTCAGGAAATTGGCTACTTCCTCCCTAGATTCTATTCAAATATACCATTTACAAGCTGCAAAATAGTGAACCAGTAGCAATCAAATAGTATGGACCAGATTCAGACCTAATATAATTAGCTGTATTATTTAGAAGTCTGAATGTATAACACAATATAAAATGCAATTCAGTTTGCATGTTAGTTGTATGTCAAGAGTAAGTGAATCAAAAAACAAGCAAGGTATTAAAGAGTAATCTGGAGACCATTTATATATTGAGGGGACATAATATAATGGGTGGGTTGAACAAAAAACTGGAGAACATAAACCTCAAATAGTTTGTTTGCTTTTCTCCCTGTCACCGTATTTGCACTGAAGCCTATGTACTAATGTCCAAATAAATGGAAGCTGCACTACTTTGTCATTTATACTTTTCTAAACAGCTGGCATATGTGTGATGGGTCACATGATCCTGGCATGCTAAAATTCATCTGGAGTGAAGAGATGAGTGTGGCTGTGTGCTGTGAGCTGCTATTAATGACCTTTGTCATAGCAGTATGGTAGTATATGATAGGGGAACTTGTTTGTCTACATATACTAGTGTAATTTTACTCCTGATTTCTCCTGGGATAAATCCACAACAAATTAAAGTAAATTACATTGATATAAGCATGCTATCACTCCATGTCTTCTTTTTTTTTAATATCACCAGAGAATTTGCCACTGCTCCCTAAAGTGCTGGGTTAATCTGAAAACTGTGTGTAAATCTCTCAGTAGCTCCTTGTCCACCTAAACTCCATTTGTAAGTCTGCTATGTTTTTCTGTTTGGTTTGGTTTTCATTTCTTTCTAAGATGCAATGCTGCTATTGAAGCAGAACTTAGTTAAAATTCAGAATTTTAATTTTCAGGAAATTCTGATATTGCAGAAATGTTTTTATTCTTACTTGGAATAAAAACTAGATTTATATTTTTTTACATTTCTACAGAAAGGAATGTTGGATGATAAGCTGGCTGCCCTGACTCTCTGAGCTGCCCATCACCTGATGTTAGGGGACTTCTGCAGGCTGTCCTGGATACCTATGGATCCCCTGGATGTTTTCAGAGAGTAGGGACAGTATGGGGAATTACTTAAATTAGGCAAATTATAGGGAGTCCTCTATTATAGGGAGCCCAATTCATGCTGGGATTCTCAGGACTTCCAGGACATAATTCCATTCTGCTTAGTAATTAGCTGAGATGACTTCAGAATCTTAGTTCCCATTTTAGTTTCCAGGCTTTCAGGTCAAGGCCTAAGAGTTCCAGTTTAAGTTTCATAGATGCTACGGTCAGAAGGGACCTCAAAAGATCATAGAGTACAACCCTGTTCCTAGGCAGGAAAGAGTGCTGGGGTCAGATGACCACAGCCAGATGCCTGTCCAGCTTTCTCTTAAAGACCCCCAAGGGGGAGAGCACCACCTCCCTTGGAAGTCCATTCCAAATTTTGGCCACCCTTCCGTGAAGAAGTTTTTCCTGATGTCTAACCTAAATCTGCTCTCTGTCAGTTTGTAACTATTGTTCCTTGCTACTCGAAGAGGCACCCTGGTGAACAGAGCATATCCAATCCCTTGCTGTGTCCCCCTAAGAATTTGTAGGCGGCCACAAAATCACCTCTCAGCCTTCTCTTGCAGAGGCTGAAGAGGTCCAGGTCGCTTACTCTCTCCTGATAGGGCTTGGTCTGTACACACTTAACCATACGAGTGACTCTCCTTTGGACCCTTTTGAGGTTATCCACATTCTTCTTAAAGTATGGTGCCCAAAACTGGATGCAGTACTCCAACTGTGGTCTGACCAATGCTGCATAGAGGGAAAGTATTACCTCCTTGGTTCTATTTGTCATGCATCTGCATGATAAAGTGTGGTTAGCTGCGCTGATGATTTTGTCACACTGATGACTCACATTCATCTTGGAGTCCACTATGACTCCGAGATCCTTTTTCATTTCTGTGCTTCTGAGAGGGTTATTTCCCAGCCAGTAGGTGTATAGGATATTTTTATGCCCTAGGTACAGCACTCTGCATTTGTCCTTGTTGAACTGCATCCCATTGTGTTCTGCCCACTTTTCCAACTCATGCAGGTAAACCTGTAATGGTTCCCTACGCTCCAGTGTGTTCATTTCACCCACAAGTTTGCGGATGATACTAAATTGGACAGAATACACTTCATGCCCACATCCAAGTCACTGATGAAGACATTGAAGAGTACAGGTCTGAGGACTGAGCCCTGCGGGACCCCACTGACTACATCCTTCCAGGTCGATACCAACCCATCCACTACCACTCTCTGGGTGCAACCCCCAAACCAATTTGCTGCTCATTAGACTGTGTAATCATCTAAGTCACAGTCTCTTAATATATTTATGAAAATGGGATGAGATACCTTATCAAAGCCCTTGCTAAAATCCAAGTAAATGACATCCACCTCTACTCCTGCATCTAAGTGTTTTGTGACATGGTCATAAAAAGAAACCAGATTAGTCAGGCATGCTTTACCTGTTATGAATCCATGCTGGTTGCCCTGCGGCATTATTTTTCCAGCTGGATTCACACAAATATGATCCTTAATAATCTTTTCAAAGACTTTTCCAAGGATGGAGTTGAGACTAACTGGTCTATAATACACTTGGATCTTCCTTCCTCCTCTTCTTGAAAATAGGGACCACATTGGCCCTTTTCCAGTCCTCTGGGACCTGACCTAAGTGCTACGAGCACTCAAACAGCCGTGCCAGTGGTTCTACTACAAAAAGTTGAAGCAGGCTGTGCAGCATAGACACCAACCTTAATGTCATGTACACAGCAGCACTTCCTAGGACCCAGGGCCGTGAGAGCACTAAAATTCTTCCACTTATGAGAGTTGATTGCATTGGAAAAGGATACCATCAAGTCTACAAATGGTGCTTTCAAGAACAAAACAGGTCATCCACCCTGAGCAATAGGATTAAGAACATGCTTCCAAACCTAAAAAGCTGTGATAGGTCAGTCTTTGGAAACATGACCTGGTAGGCCTGATTCTCTGGTTACTCATGTTAGAGTGTCTTTGATAGAAGACCTGAGAGTTTTTCCACTGTTATGCCAACTGAAGAAAGAGAATCAGGTCTTATGGACAAGCACAGACATTTGGGAAGATTAAAAAGGGTTTAAAAAGACCAGCTGACTTAAAGCCAGCTCGACTCTCCATACCCATAAAAGGTGACCAGGGAACCAGAGAACAGGAACTGACAACAAAGGATCAGTTTGTAGGCAGTTTGCAGGCCAGTTCGTGGGCAGGAGTACACAGGAGCTTATGACAGAGACTTCAGGTAAGTGAATGAGGAGGGGGGCTACTATGGGAGTGGTGACATGAAGTGCAGCCAGGACCCCTGCCCTGCTGCTGCCTCCAGCCTGGAGCTTCTGTGAGGCCTCTACCCAGACAGGCCCCTTGGATGGGTCAGCACTGCCCTGACCCCTTGTCTGCACAGAGGGACCTATGTGTTGAAGAGATCCCACTGCCAGGAGGTTTGCCGCCTACTTGAAGCCAGAATCCGGGACATCATGGCAAGGATTCCCGATCTCATCCAGCCCTCTGATTACTATCCCATGGTCCTTGTCCAGGTGGTCACAAATGATGTAGCCAGGATTAGTCCAGACCATGTCATGAGTGACTACAGGGCTCTGGGGGCCAGGCTTAGGAAGTCGGGGGCAGAGGTGGTCTTCTTGTCCGTCCTTCCAGTCAGAGGTTATCGTCAGCATCAGGACACTTGTATCAGGGAAGGCAACCCTGCGGCTCCAGAGTTGGTGCCAGTTGGTGTACTCCTGTTTTGGCTTCTACAACCATGATCCGTACTTCCATGAGAGAGGTACCCTGGGATGAGATGGTCTTTATCTCTCTTCTAAAGTTAAGAGTCTGTTCTCTTATAGGTTGGTTGATCTCTTACGAAGAGCTTTAAACTAGGTTCATCAGGGGACAGGGAAGCAGAAGATAAGGAGAACCTAGGATCAGTGAGCCACAAGCAATGCACTAGATCAGTGCAGGTGAGTACTAAAGTATGTACTAAGAGACCTGATAGACATCAGGACACGGGGGGTACCAAAGGCACCCACTGGGGGCTTAGACATTTCTACACTAATGCTAGGTGCATGGGGCACAAGCAGAAGAAACTTGCACTCCTGCTTGCGAGGAACAACTTTGACCTAGTTGGACTAACTGAAACCTGGTGGGACCCTACTCACGATTGGGCAGTATGCATTGAGGGTTACAGGTTGTACAGATGGGATAGAGTGGGGGAAAAAAAGGAGGGGGCAATGGGGAAAAAAGGGAGGGGGTGATGCTCTCTATGTTACAGAACAATATACATCCTCTATAATCAAGATGGGATCAAAGAAGGGCTAAGCTGGGGGAAAAGGGACCTACCTGGTAGTAGGTGTCTACAATAGACCACCACACCAGGAGGATGAGCTAGACCTGGTATTCTCCATACAGCTCTCAGAGGCCATACGGTTGAGAGATATGGTGGTCATGGATGACCTAAATTACCCTGACATCTGATGGGAGGAGCAGTCAGCCAAATCTAACCACTCACATAGGTTCTTAACCTGCATACAGGACCTCCACCTAACATAAGAGGTATAAGATCCCACTAGGGGAAATGCTTTGTTGGACTTGGTGTTAGCTATAGGGGATGACCTGATGGGGAATTTGCAGGTATAAGGTAAACTAGGGGATAGTGACCATCAACTGATTGAATTCACTATCTGGCAAAGGGTGGGTAAACTAACCAGTAGGGCTGAAATGCTAGACTTCAGAATGGCTAACTTCAACATGCTCAGGAAATTAGTTAGTGAGGCATTAAAGCTCAAGAGCATTGGCGAAATGGGGCTCCAGGAAGGGTAGCCATTCCTTAAGGGAGTGATCCTATGGTTGCAGAAGGAGAAATCCCATTGCATATAAAAGGGGGCAAAGCGGCCAAGAAGCCCTCTTGGCTGAACAGGGAAGTCCAGGAAAGCCTAAGGGCAAAGAAAGAGGTGTACAGGCTATGGAAACAGGGGGTAGCTACCAATGAGACATATACCTCCCTGGTTTGCACTTGTAGGGAATCAATTAGGAAGGCCAAAACAGGATTAGAACTTAGGCTGGCAACAAAAATTAAGGACAATAAAAAGTCCTTCTTCAGGTATACAGGGCATAAAAGGAAGGCATGGGATAGCACAGGACCCCTACAGGACAAACTAGGGCAATTGGAGACAGAAAATGGGGGCAAAACTAAGTTCTTCAATGAGTTCTTTGCACCTGTATTCCTAGACACCAACCGGACAAATCTCCCAATTGGATCACAGATAGACACAGGAAAGATACCAGCCCAGACTTAGTGAAGGGGCACTTGGAGGGGCTGGATGTGTTCAATCAGTGGGCCTAGATGAACTTCCACATGTGCTGAAGGAAATGGCCAGTGTCATAGCAGAGCCCAGTGGCTCTACTACACGGCTGTTTGAGCACTCATGGTGCTCTGGTCAGGTCCCAGAGGACTGGAGCCATTGCTGTCTCTATTTTCATGAAGAGGAGGAGAGATGAACCAGGAAACTATAGGCCTGTTAGTCTCACCACTATCCCTGGGCAAACTCTGGAAAAAATCATTAAGGATCACATTTGTGGGAGCACAGCAGGGGAAATAATGCTGAAAGAAAATCAGCACGAGTTTATTGCAGGTAGAAGGTCTTTGATATGGTATCGCATTCCATTCTCAGAAATAAACTGACAGGCTGTGATGTAGATAATTATATGGTCAGGTGGGTGGCAAATTGGCTTAGAGGTTGCACCCAGAGTGTGGTAGTGAATGAATTGATATTGACCTGGAAAGGTGTGGGCAGTGGAGTCCCGCAAGGCTTGGTCCTTGGACCAGTGCTATTCAATGTCTCCATCAGTGACTTGAAGAGTACCCTGTCCAAGTTCACAGATAATACCAAATTATGGGGAAAGTTAACACAGCAGGGGGTAGGGAATGGATCCAGGTGTATCTGGACAGGTTGGAAAAATGGGCAGAACAGAATAGGATGCAGTTCAACAAAGACAAGTGCAAAATGCTGCACCTGGGGAAAAAGAGCCACAAACACACTTCCAGGCTGGGGGAGGACCCTCTCAGCACAGCACAAGCTCAGCACAGCAGCAGAAAGGGATCTTGGAGTTATAGTTGACTCCAAGATGCACATGAGTCGTCAATGTGATGAAGTGATCAACAAGGCTAACCACACTTTATCATGCATTAGCAGATACATGATGAACAGGTCCAGTGTGGTAATGCTTCCCTGCTATGTGGCACTGGTCAGGTTACAGTTTCATAGATTCATAGATGCTAGGGTCAGAAGGACCTCAACAGATCATCAAGTCTGACCCACTGTCTGGGCAGGAAAGAGTGCTGAGGTCAGATGACCCCAGCCAGATGCCTAGTCAGCCTCGTCTTAAAGACCTCCAAGGTCGGGGAGAGCACCACCACCCTCGGAAGCCCATTCCAAATTTTGGCCACCCTTACCATGAAGAAGTTTTGCCTAACATCTATCCTAAATCTGCTCTTTGTCAGTTTGTGACCATTGTTCCTTGTTACCCGAAGAGGTGCTCTGATGAACAGAGCGTCTCTGATCCTTTGCTGTGTTCCCTTAATGAATTTATAGGTGACCAGAAGATCACCTCTCAGCCTTCTCTTGCAGAGGCTGAAGAGGTCCAGGTCCCTCAGTCTCCCCTCATAGGATATGTCCTATGAGCCCCTAATCATACAAGTGGCCTTTCTCTGGACCCTCCTGAGTCTATCAACAACCTTCTTGAAGTGTGGCACCCATAACTGGATGCAGTATTCCAATTGCGGTCTGACCAATGCCGCATAGAGGGGAAGTATCACTTCCTTGGTTCTATTGATCTGCTGATGCATGATAAAGTGCGGTTAGCTTTGCTGATGATTTTGTCACACTGATGACTCATGTTCATCTTGGAGTCCACTATGACTCCGAGATCACTTTTCGCTTCTGTGCTGCTAAGAGGGTCACTTCCCAGCCAGTACGTGTGTTGGATATTTTTGTGCCCTAGGTGCAGCACTCTGCACTTGTCCTTATTGTATTGCATCCTATTGTGTGCTGCCCACTTTTCTAACCTGTCCAGGTCTATCTGCAATCATTCCCTACCCTCTAGAGTATGCACTTCACCCCACAATTTAGTATCATCCACAAACTTGGACAGAGTATACTTCGCACCCACATCCAAGTCACTGATGAAGATACTGAAGAGTACAGGTCCAAGGACTGAACTCTGCGGGACCACACTACCCACATTCTTCCAGGTCGATACCAACCCATCTACTACCGCTCTCTGGGTGCGACTGCTAAGCCAATTTGCCACCCACCAGACCATGTAAACATCTATGTCACAACCTCTTAATTTATTTATGAGAATAGGCTGATAGATCATATTGAAGGCCTTACTAAAGTCCAAGAAAACGACATCCAACTCTACTCCTGCATCTAAGCATTTTGTGACCCTGTCATAAAATGAAAACAGATTGGTTGGAGTACTACATCCAGTTTTGGGCGCAGTACTTCAAGAAGGATGCAGAAAATCTTTAGAAGGTTCAGAGGAGGGCCACTCACATGATCAAAGGCCTGCAGGCAAGGCCCTACGAGGAGACAAAGAGGACCTACGTCTCTTCAGCCTGTGCAAGAAAAGGCAGAGAGGTGATCTTGTGGCTGCCTACAAATTTATAAAGGACAGCAGGAAATAGGAAATGCTCTATTTATTATGACACCTCCTGGAGTAAGTAGGAACAATGGCCACAAATTGATGGAGAGCAGATTTAGGTTGGATATTAGAAAGAACTTCTTCACAGTAAAGGTTGCCAGAATCTGGAATGGGCTTCCAAGGGATGTGGTGCTCTCCCCTACCTTGGGGGTCTTCAAGGGAAGACTGGGCAAGCACCTAGTTAGGGTCATCTGACTCCAGCGCTCTTTCCTGCCCAGAGCAGGGGGTCAGACTCAATGACCTACTGAGGTCCCTTCCAACCCTAATATTTATGAATCTACCCCTTGCAGGTCACACCTGCCCCCCCCATCTGCCTCCTTCCACTACCCCACCTGTGCATTGTACCTGCCACCCCAACTCACAGGTCAAGCTCCTACATCCCCCAGCAGACCCCCAATTCCCTTCAGCCTGCTGGAGCCCCAACCTCCCCCAGCCATTTTGAATCAATTTAACATCCCCCTAATATGTCTGTATTTAGTCTATGAGTTGAACAAAAAACTACACAGTGGAAAATAAAATGTATTTTGGCCCCTCAGTAAATATTGCTTCATCCTCATGATTAAGCAATTGGCAGTGAGACCTTATGAAGCTATGTAAACATTGTGAAGTGCTGTAAATATTTGTTACAAAATACATATATGTTCTTGAAAATATTATACACTTATCTTAGTAACACCATTCTTTAATTACTTTTCAATTTTATACTTTGCATTCAGTTAAAGTTTTCTGTATACACTGCAAATCATTGAAGAATGCACCTAATCAATGACCCATCAAGAGTTAAGATTTCCATGACAGGTTTAAGATAACTGCTCCCATTCTGAGCAGATCTAAGTATGACTGCCCAGGCTAAATATGTGGACATTTTCTAGTTATAATTATTAAGACATAAAACAAAATCAATTTGAAAAATACTTCAGAAAATAATGGCAACTGGGTACGTCTACACATACATTAATGCGCCATTGTTAGTGCTCATTAAGTTTAGTACCTCTAACATGAGGTACTAACTAAATGTGCACTATCCAGTGCTACTGTGCATTAGCATCAGTGCACGGTTTTTTTGTGATACTTACTGCGCAGTAGACTAATTATATTGCGCGTTAGCACAGCTTTTGCCGTGACATGATAATGTACAGTAGAATTAGTCTACTACACATTAAACATCTTGTATAGATGCATCTACTGTGTAAGAATTTATTTTGCTATCTCATGCTTGCTTACTTTTTACCATTATACTATTTTTGATCCTACATTTATTCCAATGTCAGTTGAAAATATCTTTCAGGACACTATTTTGAGAAAAGATGAGAAGTTACACCAAAGCATTTAATAAATAATTTGCATCTCATTTGGGTCACAGGAATGATGAAAAAGGGCTGTTCCTTTATTTTCCTCTACCTACGTATTTTAATGACTGATTTACACATGTATGGTGCTGTAAATACAGTTATGCACAAATAAGACCATTAGAAAAAGGACAGGTTTATTTGCTTAAGAGTAGTATTTAACACCTACTATAAACGGTAAATGTGGTCATATAATTTAAATAAGGCTGCATGGTTTTTATAACAATTATATCATCATTATGTTCTATTGGCTTGTAAATATAGTCCCCACACACCTAGTGAAGCTACTATATTCCAAGGTGCTATTCATCCAATAGTCTGAAGTAGGCCAAGTTGATCTTTGTAATTACCTTTGGTATAGTTACCTAAATGGCACGCACAAATGCAGTTTCCACAATGCCAACTGTGTGTGTATGTGTGTATTAAATGGGGATCCTTTAAAAACATGTTCTAAAATATTTAAGGCTTTGTTCCTCTTTTCCACTTAGAATTTAAAACATATTTAACAACTATCCAAAAACTATCCAAGAAAGCTTCTGAAAAACTAGAATGTGAAAAAATTAACAGCAGTATCTTAGAATGTCTGAACATTTTCTAATTGAGATTCAGCAAAAACTTTATCCACTTGAAATTCAAAGCAATACAACCATAACGTACAATTAGCAATGGAAATATAGAAATAATGTATGCAATTATTGTAATGTACTTAACTATTCTGGAAGTATAATGAAATCAGGGGGTTTGCCAGATGTAACATATTGCAACATATTTATTAAGTTAGTGAATTTAAAATATTATAATCAGTGGAATTTATAAAAATAAAAGGGAATAGAATACAAAACACAAGTTAGATAAATAGAGCTCACCAATGGAAAAAGGTGAGACAGAAAAAAATTATAATACTTGAAAAGTTATTAGGTATCCAGGTTGTAGCTGTGTCCGTCTAGAGGAAAAAGCAATCAGGACTCATGGTAAAGATGATGTCTTTTATTAGACCAACAAGATTTTTGCAAAAAAAAATTCTTTAATTGCAAGCTTTCAGGCAAAATCACCCTTCATCAGGCAGTGGAGAAAAGATTGTAACAGATCTCCTGGGTGGAAATGAAAGTTCATATTTCATAGGATTTCACAGCGTAGTCAATAGATAGAAAACTCCTCTGGGCAGTCAGTTCATATAGTCAGACAGGGTTCCTTGGGTGAATCTGATATCATTTATTAGACCAACATAAATAGTTGGAAAATAATTATTAAGCAAGCTTTTGGGTTAAAAAACCCTTCATCAGGCTAAGGAAGTTTCAGCAGTTGGTATTTGCTCTTCCTGGATGGAATGAAAAGTAAAGAAGCCAGCAGCTGGGCTGGTATACATATAAGACAG
>JAGPOW010000261.1:188018735-188031826 GCA_030014935.1 Caiman crocodilus
ATGTGTGTAAGCTATAGTAAATTTGCCTTTATTCCACTCCCTACTTGCCTCCTTGATCCAAATGAACAGATTCACAGTGCCCAGCTGGCCTGTGACACACCACCCTCGGGAATTACAAGATATTCATAAAGTGATACATTTAATTTCTCTGGACTGTCAATGAGTCCTTTTCCCCATATGCATTCATCACCATGGTATTGAGTACCTTAGAAAAAAATTATTAAATCCACATACAGCTTTGTATAAATCAGCTTGGCCAAACTCATGAACTCAGCTATCAATCTAGACACATTTCCTATACTTTAATTTCATTCCTACCATATATACGTCTCAGATTTTCCAAAAAGCTTCCCACTAACACCTAGTGCTCTTTCTTAGTCTCTTATTTGAACTCTCTCTCCCTCCCTTGGAGATACTTGCTAGCAGCTACATTTTCTCTCTCACAGATCATCTCTCTTGATACTGTGAAAGAGCAAGTCAACCATATCAAGCATCAATGCAGCCACAGTGAAAATGAAAAGCCATTTTCTATTACCCGTTTGTTTAAATGCCAAAGCATATAATTTTGATGTTCCTAATCTGATTATTTATATCCACACCCCTTTCTTGATTAACATTAAAAGCCAGAGCAATCAGGGAAAAGTAGCTTGAATAGTTTTAACTATTCATACATCTAATGCATATATTTATATATAAATATTACATAAATGTTGAAATGTTACAAACAGAGAATATATTAAGAAACTGCAATTCACAGAGAATATATGAAAATGATTAATCACAGAGGTCAGGTTTTGCAAAATGATTTATAATGTAATTAGAAACTTTGAACTTGCAGGGATAACCCACTTCATATACTATGCAAATGAATATTTCATATACATGTTCCTTTTTAATTTTACTCTTTATAGGCCTGATCGAATGCTAAATTGAACAGTTTTATCTTTAGTAACTGTTCCCAGCAGAGGTACCAACATGACAACATCTAACAATCCAGTTTTCACCAGAGTTGGAAGGTCAGCAGGATGAATGACTGAATGAACATGAAAACTGAACTATATCAGCTTTAGAAGTGCTCCTTAAAGACTAGGGCTAAACACACTGGCAGGAAACTTACACTGGCACTGCAACATGCCTATTCTATAGGTAAGATGAAGACTGCAGTTTCCAGCAACAGGCACACAAGGATTTCTGAATATTAAAAACTGAAGTATATTATTCTGCTGGTTAATTGTGCAATGACCTTGAGACCAGCTACACGTGAAAAGTAGCTATAGCACGCCATAAAAAGCTCCAACCAGCTATGAAGTTAGAACTTGAAAACGTGTACTAACTTTATAGCTGGCTCTTACTGAGCTTTTATTTGCATGTATAGCTGTGTCTCCTCTGCAGCTGGAAGCCCTGTCAGTTGATGGGACTCCCAACCCCAGGGGTGCACCATGCCCATTTGGGGCTTGAAGTCCTGCAACTGAGGGGTCTCAGCCCCCACAGCTGCCAATTCTGGGTACCAGTAGCATAGAGACTCAGATTCCCACAGCTGCAGACATGGTTTGCTGGGACCCAGTTGGGTCCCAGCCACCAAGGGGCTCAGCTGCCCCAGGGGTGAATGAAACTTCCAGAGCTGGGAGACTGCAGCTTCCTCAATCTCCAAGCCTAGGAAGTGTGTAAATCCCCTGGGGCTAGGGGATCACACTCCCAAAGTTGGGGGATAGTGACAGCTATGATCCCTTAGCTCTGGGGATTTTATATAACTTCAAACCTGAGGAATCATGGCAACCATGTTCCGTAGCCCTGGGGGTTTCATGCCAAACCCCCCTGCCCTATCCCACTGAGGGAGCTCCTGGCCATGGCCTCTTGATTTTGTTGGTACAAAGGGTGCCCAGGATCAGGCTCCCCTAGCACCAGCAATAAGGTGTGATGGGATCTAATCCACATGTAGCATGGCAGGAGACAATTCTATATATCATGCATTAGATCCCATTATGCCTTTACCTGCACGTGTAGAGGGGCCCATAAAAACAGAATGCAGATATAGTAGCATCACACTAGACAGCAGGCACATTAGCCATTGTTTTCACTGTCTACTACTAGATATGCAAGATCGAGCTCTCCATTTGTTCATCTATCCACAAATAATGCACATTTCATAAGCTTTCATGTTTCCAAGAGAGTGGCTACACATTTTCAGTCAAGCAAGCCTCAAAGAATTTTCATCTAACTTTCTCACTCTGATACAATGTTTGCCACACAAGACCATCATACATCAACATTGCACATGCTTTACATGCTCTTAAAAGGAACTTGCAGCTGGGGAATGTTGAGAATAATTCTGTTCCAACACAACTCACCTCAAGGAACCAGGATAAAAACTGTCTCCCTCCTAAGTCTCCCTCATGCATGGAGAAGGACAACTTCTTTGATGCTTCCACCTTTCCAAACTCACATAGATTCATCTTTCCCAAAACATAGATTCCTCATACTTCTCCACTGCATTTCCACCATAACATTCATCCAGGTCCTTTCCATCCCTTTTTATAGGTTTTGTAACAAATTTGTAACTTTGATGTCTTTTTTTAGCTAGGTTTTCTCTGCTACCAGTTAACAAGGGCATAGATTAATATTAGGAGATTTCATATAGAAACTAATTGGCTTAACAAAAATTTTCAAATTCTTACCATGGTCCACAGGTTCAGACATACAGAGTCTGTTTGGGGCCTCATTTTCAGTTGGTTCATCATGTCCTATGGACACATAGTCCATTGCAGTGACTGGCTGAGAGTGAATCAAAGGCTCTGAAGTCTGTTCATCACATTCCTTAATTGAAGCAACATTGATAATGTAAATGATTAGAAGCTTTCAGTTTGGTTGCAATGTGGCAGATATCCTGATCCATATAAGTGGCGGGCACTTATGATAAGCAGCCATTCTTTGTAACAGGACTTTAAAAAAAAACAATCGAAAGTCAATGATAGTTAAGTTTAATGTGTCCTCATGAAATATTTCATCAGAGACAGTAGGATACCAAAATGAAACCAGGCCAGAATAAAGCTATAAAGCTCTAAACAAAAGGCATTGTTTTAGACTGTTTCACTGCTTCTCTGATAAGCTGCAACACAATTGCAGGAACGATCTATTTTTTTTTCTCACAGATACCTTAAGACCAAATAAAAGTTTTCTGTGGGGAGGAACCCCAACATTTCTTTTTTACTAAAAGCTGGATGTAAAGTCCAAAGTAATCATCTTAACTAAATAAATAAAAGGAAGCAACAATCCTATCACAATGGCTAGGTACAGACAGTCAAAAAGCCCAAGGCAGAATTGACTCAATCTGCACAGCTTTCTCTAAGCTGGGGCATTTGCAGTTGCGGGGAGCTGCACTGTAGGGGAGAAAGCCCCTGCCTTAGGAATTTTCCTCCCACCTGCTGTGCAGACCCTGGCTGCGGGGAGCCAGGACCGGAGTGGGGGTCCTTTCCCCTCCTCAACCACCTCCATGCCACTGCCGACAGGGCTAGGGAGAGCCTCAGCTCTCTGGCAGCCCAGGGCAGGGCCACCTGGCACAGCCGGAGCAAACAAGCTGGTGTACAGGATAGCTCACTCAACATGCAAGGGGGAATGGGTGGGTTAGTGCATCCTGGGATGCCTGGGGACTGAGATATAACCTGTGGTGGGAGAGGATGTGAGGTAGAAGTTTGATAGACTGATTTAACTTGAATCGGTTAAAGTTTGATACTACATCCATCCTGATGATCATAAACTGTTTCAGCCATTCTGAAACTGGTCTATGAGCACTGAACTTCTGTTCTGTTACAGGTTTAAACCAGTTTCCAATCACTTATACAGGTTTATGTGGAATGTCTGCCCTAGCCAATATGATATTTGAGGAATTATCATCTTAAGACTCTCCTGGAAATTAATTTATTTTGAATGATGGCTCCATTTGGGGCTGGAGTAGATACAGAGAATAGGTTCAAAATTTCAGTGGGTAAGAATGAATTAAGGTAAAAAAAAAAAAGCCAGTAGGCCAATTAATTTTCATTCCCTTCCCCCGTCCCCTCCTGTATCCAATCCTTTAATTACAGCTATATTCATTCCCCCTTCCCCCTTCCTTTTCACCTGTCTTTCACCTACCGATCACCTCAATTTACATTTTAACTGACTGGCTTTCTTGTATAGTACTGGCATCTGGCTGCTTTACCATTTTATCCAGGAAGAGCACAGACCATTTGCAGACGCTTCCTCCGTCTGATGAAGGGTGTTTGTGACTGAAAGCTTGCAAAGAAGAATTTTCCCAACCATTTAAGTTGGTCTAATAAAAGATACTGGATTTACCCAAAGAACCTTGTCCGACTAGGCCAATTAAAGACATTTGTTGAAGCTTATTTGTGCTACTGAAGAAACTTTTTACCAATATGGAACACATTTCAGCTAAGTCTTCTAGATTTCAAAGCATAACCAAACTATTCATCAGTGAGCAGGATTAAGCTGATGGTTCTGCAAGTGAGAGAAACTGAAAAATACTTGGTTTGAGCAAGTGGGTCTAAAACATCATAACATCACTTACATGAAGCACATTTATACTCAGTTGTTGAAAATTACGGGACCTCAGTTCTTGCATTCTTTTAAAGTTTTCTTGATATTTTTCTTCTGCCAGCCGTCTGTAAATACAAAGTATATGCATTCAATCATCTGCATTACAAATATCTGGAATTTAAAAATCAACTGAAGTAGGGCCAAATATTCAAGCAGGAATAGGGCTTTCCTTCCAACAGGTGTTGTTTGGATGCACTTACAGACAGAATTTAGTTCTTATTTATTGAATTTATTATATTTATGCTCACAATTTGTGAATTGTGAGTAATTTAGAGGTGACACATGTGGTTTCCTTAGTAAACCTTTGCCAGCTTTATTCCTTCAGAACAATTTCAATAATGTGAACTTTATTTTCCACCACGTGTTCCTGGGATGCTTCTGTCCTGAAGAAACTCAGGCATAGTTTGCAAATTCTAAACATTCTCTCAGGAAGGGTTAACTAAGCAGATGTGACCAACAAGGGATCACTTGAAGCTGCTGATTCAGGAAATAAGAGGTGGTGCTGAAGCTAGCTGCATTCCCCACCCACCAGGGGAAGGCACATGGGGCTTCCCTCCCATACTGCACAGCCCCAGGGGAGAAGGCAGCTGGCTCCAGTACCTGGGGCTTCCCTCCCATGCTGTGCCAGTGTGCATGCATGGTGGGGAGCACTGGAGGCTCTGCCCCTCACCACAGTGTGCAGCGCTGGCCAGAGCTGCACCCCACCAGGCACCAGTGCCCTAAGCACCCTTGCCAGCTGCTGCTGTGCCATGGGGGGATATTGGGGGGATCCCCACAATCCTCCATATGCCACACACCCACACCCTGCCTTCACAACCCCCCACATATACACCCCCAACATACCCTATACCCCTCATACACAGTCACAACCCCTCACAACCCCCCCACTCCTGCCACACATACCCCCACCATACACCCCCCAATATACAAGGCTAAGAATTTATTTGTGAGTTAATATGCAACCACTTCTATTACATTACACAAACCCAAATCATGACAAAAATTTTTTTTTTGAAATAAGTAAAATATGTTATAGTAGGTGTTTGACATCTTGTTTCTTTTCTGGTTCCAAGATGGCAACCCCTCCTCCCAAAAGGAGTATTTTCAAGGGGCAAGGGGAGGGACTTCTGGTGGTAAAGCTCAGGGGTTAGGACTGGGACTTCTGATTCCAAGATGGCGACCAGGGGATGGAGCAACACTTCAAGGGGTGGGGCTACCTGTGCAGCCCTTGACAGCTCACCAAACCTCGCTAAGCAGCCCTCTACCCAAAATAACTGCCCATCCCTACTCTACTGTCTGCAAGAGACATATCCCAAAGATGAATATGGACATAGATTTATCACTTATATTACAGAACAGATATATTTATTTTTTCTGATGGAAAGGAAAATTCCATGAACAACAAAACCAAAATGTGACCATTTAGTATTACTGTCCAACTCAAAACTATAAAAAGCTTGGTAGTTTTGCTAACCTATTATTTATAAATTTTCCCATAAATTTGCAACTCGGCCTGTCCTAGTTAAGCACATTATTCAAAATTTCAAACACCACCCACAAATAATATCAGAAGTGTGAAATTCCAATAGCTTTTCAACAGTGGCTGTCATTCCAATGAGAATCATTTCTATTGGGATGTGAATAAATGTCCATATAAAAATAATTAGTGCCTCCAAACCCAGCTTTAATTTTTAACCCCTGCTGTTAAATATGATCTTTGTCAAACACACATGCTGATCACTATTTTCTTTCAACTGGGACACCAACCCACAGCTTCTTGACATATTTGTAGTTTTTATTGTAATAGGATGTTATTGCTAAATTGAAATGTATGCTTGCTTTGGCATGGCAGTATTAAAGTTTTGATCCTAATAGACATAAACAATTAACTTTTCCCTTTAAATTTAGCAAATAAAAGATATTTATTAACATAAACTGAACTTTGAGAAACTGCTTGAAGAGAATTTTTAAATGAGTGCCCCATGGAATCTCAAAATGAGTTACCCATCATAGAAGGTGGTTTTTCTACTGGATTTTTTTTCATATTAACCAAAGAGTTCAAAAGTTTTCATTGGGAAAAACAAACCTGGATCAGCAATATAATACATTTCTTTTTATTCTGTAGTGGAGTCTTGATAACGAAGCATGGACTTCCACATACTGTTCCAACAAAAAATATATACTGTTGTCCCCATTACAATGTCTCTTATTTCTCAGAGAAAAAGCATGGTAAGAATTGTAAGCCACACCCATCACCATTGCATCTGATGACTTAATTAGTCCATCTTATAACATTAAGATTAATTAAGGCTATTAATTTCTACCTCTCTAGAAACAAGGAATTTTTTGGTGGCATCTTTTATTTGTCCAAATTGCCTTCCACCCCAGATGTCTAACATCTCTCCCAACTATACACTTGTTCCAATAAAAGACATCAGCAAAAAAACCCTCTGCTTCATATATTTCTTAGACCATCATGGCAACATCTTTCCTACCAGCATAGGCAAGTCTCAGATGGCAAAATAATTGACAGCTTCCTCAAAAGCTAGAACTTTGATCACAGCTAAATGGATAACTTCTAGAATGATTATTTAATGGGCCAGTTATAAAAAAAAAAAAAAAAAGTTTAAAAGAATATAAAGATTTCTTGCATATGGATCTAGTAAAAAAGCTTGCATCTGAAATGCTGTTTGGGGTTAACTTTCCAACTTTTCTCCCTACTTGAGCAATAATAATAATGTAGTTAACATATCATTCACCGCTTAGTAGCTGAAAGACCTGCTTAGAAGCAACAGTGGTAACTTTTTTTATTTTGTGCTCTCTTGGTAAATTATTACCAGTGAAGGAATGCACAGGGAGAACATGTTTATGTCATGCATCTTACTTAAGCTTGCTTGCTTTCTCATCTGCAGCATTTAATTTTCTCAGCCTCATTCGTTCCCGTGGAGTCATTTTCTGTACCTCAGACAGCTCCCGCAGAGTTTGCAAATGGACTTTTTTCTGCCTAAAAATAAGTGCATGAAAGCTTGCATTAATACAAAGATATAAACATCAATATATAAAACTCACAGACATTTGCTACTGAAAAAAGTAGACATTTTAAAAGCAATAATTGGGAAGTCACAGCTAATATAACAATCTAAATAGAGCTTTGTTTACATTATAATAGTTTTGTATCAGAATTCTTTTCACTATTGAATTATATACACTCAGACCTTTAAACCTAAAACATTTCACACAAGTCATTTTATATAATGCAGAAGAAAATGGGCAAAGAGAAACACAATGTTTTAGGAAAATAAACATAAAAGCAGACTGGCAAAAATTATCTTCTGCCTTATTATTAACTATATCAAAAGCATAAATTCTGCCCTTCAGTTTACATCACAAGCAACTAGTAAAGCTCTAAAAAGTGTAATTTTGAATACTTAATTTTAAACATGGCTAGAAAAAGAAAAACATTGATGTGCTTTTCACAGGATTTTTACTAGTCACGTACTTTGTATGCTGTTTGTCACCATTCACTTCTTGATCACACAGAATAGCAGTGATTTTAAAAATGACTTTATGGTCTCCTTAAGTTTATCTGTGAATACTAAAAAAGGAATTCTGAGCATGCCTATTCCAGAACTTCCTTTGTATTTGTAAACAAACAAAAAAAATCAAATTTTGATATTGGATAGATCTCATATCTGAAAAGTGTATTGATTCCAGACTTCATTTTACAGCCTACAATTATTATAAAAATGAAATTGCAATTCTGCAGTAGTTTGGTAATTATACATATCCTCGGGATTTGTAATAGTGAAATGTATGTATACATTTCAAGTAGGTATTCTTGTTTTCAAAATTCAAGATGTAGCTGCTATGTCTTCATTTATCTAAAGCATGATCATCCACAAGTTTAATTTTGTGTCTCAAAAAATTCATAGCTTTTTGCAGACTATTTTCTCAGAAATATCAGGATGTTTGTGAGGAGAGCAGCTTTCACCATGTTTCTTACAATATTGAACCCAAAGAAAAATATTAGAAGGCTATAAATGATACTGGGAAATATATAACACTAAGGAAAAAGACAAGAAGATTTTAATTATTAATCAGGCTAGAATGAACCCTGCAAGAATTACCACAATAATTTGGATATATTTTTATGCATTGTACCAGAACTTAAGAACCTCTGGGAAACAAAGGCATTTTTTTCTTTCAAAATGAGATTGAATTTGTAGAGGTTTATACCCATTTAAGTATTTAAACTGTATGAGCTGAGTGGAACCTTACCAAACCATAATAGATATTTACTGGAAAACAAAGTTAGACTGAGCTTGACCCACAGTGAAAAAAACATATCAAGTGGAAAACAAGCTGGCTGTAGCTTCTGCAAGAGATAATCTACAGTATTGCTCAGGGTGACCAATGAATAGGCAGGTGATGGCTGGGACATGCAGGCAGCATTTGGCTAGGGTGGGAGGGGAGAAAAAACTATAGAGCTCCCATGGGCCAGAAAGCCCTGAGTATAGGGCTCTAAGCAGTGTCCCCACTTAGACCCCAGGTGGCACTGTTCTGCTGTCTCTGTACAGCATCACCATTTGTATTTAGCTTCATTCCAATATGGATCTTGAAACAAGCTCAGTGTTTCTTGGTTTTCTATGGACGGCTCAATTTTCTTAAGGAAATCATGGACAGATTTCTTATGGAATCATGGGCAGCCTCAATAGGCCCATTGCTTGAGGCTGACTTAGAAAGATTTGAGAGGTTTGACCCTAAGGCATGTTAAAAGTAGAGTGCCTTAATATGTTGCCTGATTAAATGAGGGTTCATTTTTCATGCAACTGGCCATTTTAGAATTGCTATACAGCTTTGCACGTGTGTTAGGTCACAGCTGTAGAGAGCTTTCAGGGGCCAGATTGCACACAAATACCACTTCTGTCTGTGCTCTAACTTACATTGCTCTACTGTTTATCATCTAAGCTCTCAGAGAAATCTGAAATTGCTAATTAAGATCCAGGCAAGGCAAGAAAAAAAAAAAAGGGGGAGTAATGGACGGTACATCTCCTAACAATTGAGATATTGCTAGCTCTGATCTGGAATGAAGTGTCTTTTTAAAAGAAAAGTGGAATAGTAAAAAGCAAAGTAGAATGTCAAATCTAAATATAACTGCATAGCTAATGAGGAAGCTGGAATAAAATTACCAAATAATGTGCATTAACTTGTGTCTATGAGTGGGAATAATTTAATCACATCAACAAGTATTATATTTGCATGAACAAATACCTGTATGTAACAAATTTGCACCTGCCAATATGGAAATGGGAATACAGACATTATGGGAACTTCTACACTTTCTATGTAAAAAGAATAATAAAAATACCTAGATCACAAAATCCTTTACAAATGTATTTATATATCAGCATACACACTTTTTGAGGAAAAATCCCCTTTAAAAGAATGGTTCAATTACTTTAAATTAAATGTTTAAATTAAGATATTAATGCCTTTAGCAATGCTCCCATTTTTGTACTATCAAAGAAAAACAAAGCAATAATTACACAGCATTAACAATGTGAGCAGCTTCCTTCTGACAATTAAGTGTCTTGTCCTTCATAGTTATATCTGTGAATTTGCATTTGAAATTCTGAAAGAAAGTAAAATAGAATATTGACAAGTAATAGTATTATAATGATCCAGCAGCTTCATTTATGGTCCAAGAGTCAGTTAAAATGATATAACAACTTATCAGTAATATATACTCTAGAAATACAAGGAGCCAAAGAGTAAGCTGTTTCCTAGAATGTGTTTTCATTACCAATGAAGCAAACTACCCCAGTCCCTGGATTTCGTTTATCCACCTACTATTAATCTACTAGTCTGCATTGTAAAAATATCCACGCTTTTTTATGGCTTTTAAAATTTCAAACTGAGTCCTCTCATTTCAGGAAGTGACAAAGACTTTCATTTTTACTTCCTCTTTACCTGAAAAGGCTTGTGCTTATAGGGGTGCTTGTACACATGATGGGGATTTAGTTCCCCTAAATTGAAAACAGTGGGTTTTTAATTGTGACAATGCAGGCCCTAAGCTGCAGAGGGGCTCAGTTCTCCCTTGTGCAGTAGCAGCACCCACCCCAGGCAGCACCTGCCCACTAGTAACCTGCATGGGCAGCCCCAAAGGCTGCTGCTGCTGCAGAGGGAAGGACTAGGCCCCACCCCTGCAGCTCAGGAGCGGTGTGACCTGGCAGCAGCTTAAGCAGGCAGGGTCTGCTGGGAAAAAAAACAACAAAGGAGTGAGAGGCCTGATCCTTTCTTTTTTTTGTTTTCTCAGAGCCTGCCCTCATCTCATGCAACCAGGGGTCAAGCTGCTGGTAGACTGAGCAGCCCATGAGCTGTGGGGTCCCCAGTCCTTCCTTTTGCAGTGGTGGCACCCCCCAGGGCTGCCTGGGTGGGCTACTAGTGTGGGGTACCACTGCCATGGAGGGAAGGACCAGATCCCCCTTGCAGCTCAGGGCCTGCCAGCAGCAAAACCCCCAGTTGCAGGACAGGCATGCAGGCTCTGTGGAGGTGGGGCGGGGGGGAAAAGGATTGGGCCCCAGTCATTTTTTTTTTTTTCTGTTGTAGCCTGTCTGTGCAAGCTGTCCTGATGTCATGAAGGGGGGCCCAGTCCCTCCCTCCACAGCAGTGGTGCTTCCTATGGCTGCCCTGGTAGGGTGCTAGCTGTATGAATGCTCTGCCACCTTGCAGGCAGCACCTAGCCTGATATGCTGGTTCATGGGGCATTGGAAACCCAGCTGTGCTCGGGAAGGCTTGGGCTTAGCAGGCTTTTAGTGCCCCATGCACTGTCTCTGCCACCTTCCTGCCACCTGGGACCACCTGAGAACAGACTGGCTTGCCCCTGGGGCATTGCAGGAAGGTAGCAGGACATGGATAGGGGTGCTGGCAGCCAGAGAACATGGTGGGGACAGTGCATGGAGTGCTGGAGGCCCACTAAGCCCAAGCTTCCCCAAGTACACCTGGGCTTCCAGTGACCCGTGCACCATCCCCACTGCCTTCTCCTAATGTATTTGTTATTTGTATTTGTAATTTATTACGTAGCAAACTAAAATACATTGGATGTGTTTTACTTTGCTACATAAAGTCATTTAAATCAAAATACACCACTGCACATGTACAATGTGACAAAATTGAATTGTAACACACCACCGCAGGTATAAACTGTGATGCAAATAAACTTAAAAAGGCCAATTTTGTCATGTGTACAAATGCTTTGGAGCTAAATGCACTATTCTCTGACTCATTTTTTTCACACATTATCTTCTTTCTCAGCACATTTTCAACATATATATGCATATGTAAAGTGTATGTCTATTGCTTTTTTAAATACCTGTAATTGTTCATCAATGTAGGAGTCTTTTAGAATTTCTGCTGCTGATGGTCTTAACAAGGGATTCTTGTTTAGCATGCTGAAATATTAAAAAAAAGCTAATTCAGTTATTTTCTAAATTAATTAAGCACTTATATTAAACCAAAAAAACCCCATACCTGTTCAGAACTGCATTCAGTTTACTTGGGTATCTGTCAGGAAGAGAAGGTGTGTCACCTTCTACAATTTTTAGCACAATGGACAAAAAATTGTGTCCAGTAAATGCATGACCCATACAGCACATCTCGTATAAAATGCATCCTAGTGACCTAGAACAACAAAATTGAATACATGTTGATTTTGATAAAACCACAGGTTCTAAAATTTCCAGTTTATTTTAAAAAACAGCTAAAATATGTATCTTCAACTGATGGAAATCATAGAATCACAATCATAGAAACATAGAGAATTAGGGCTAGAAAAGTCCTCCAGAGGTCACCTAGTCCAAGCCCGTCTGAGGCAGGATCATCCCTAGAATGTTATCATGTCCCCAGTTGAGCACCTTTTTCACAAACCAGAAGGAGCATAGCTCCTTCACCCTCTTCTCATATGACTTGCCTTCCAAACCCCTTATCTTTGCTACCCATCTGTAAACCTTCTCTAATTTCTCCACATCCTTTTAAAAATGTGGAGTCTAGTACGAAACACAATACTCCAGATGAGACCTGACCAGTGCTGAACAGAGAGGCATCATCACCTCCTGCATCTTCACCTAATTCTTCTATTGATGATTCTCACAGGGGAACCATGACAACCAATGTCTGGCTTCTATAAAAGGTTGTCAAGGCTCAAGAGATCCCAGGTAGAGGGCCACAACCCCCACTATAGACTAAGGCAAAAAACCCCAGTCCTTACCAATCTGATCATGAGGTGAAATTCCTTCCTGAACCCAAATATGGTAATCAGTCTGACTTGAGCAGGCCTAAGCAGTGCCAAATAGAGATGCAATATCACCTCCCAGTAAGACCTTCCAGCCAGGAACCAGCACAAGCATTCATAGTATCATAGTAGTTAGAGTCGGAAGGGACCTGGGCAGATCATCTAGTCCGACCCCCTGCCTTGGCAGGAAAGAGCACCGGGGTCAGATGAC
>JAGPOW010000261.1:188031926-188056021 GCA_030014935.1 Caiman crocodilus
TAGCCCTCGACATTCACCGCCCAGTCATGCGACGAGTCCCACCACGTTTCTGTGATCCCCACTATGTCTGGGCTGGTGACAGCTAGGAGGAGGGCGAGTACAGCTAGGAGGAGGGCGAGTACAGCTAGGAGGAGGGCGAGTATTGGTATGTTTGAGTCAAAATCTCCAGTCTTTGCTGTAGCCAACGCCCAATGCCTCTGATGGAAGCATAAAAACACCTTGATATAGAATCATAGAAGATTACGGTTGGAAGGGACCTTAGAAGGTCATCTAGTCCAACCCCCTCCTCAAAGCAGGACCAGCCCCAACTTGATCATGTCAGCCAAAGCTTTTCTATAATCATGTTCCCTCTTAAGTACCTTTTCCACAAGCTAAAGATGTCTACCTCCTTCGGCCTCTCTTCACATGATTTGCTTTACAAGCCTTTTATCATCCTTCTTGACTGCCTCTAAACCCTCTCTAATGCCTCTGTAACCTTTTAAAAATGCGGATTCCAGAAATACATACAATACCGCAGATGAGGCTTAACTAGTGGTGAACAGAGGCACCATCACCTCCTGCATCTTGCACCTAATATTTCTATTGATGAATCCCAAAACCACATTCACCTTTTGTGATCCTGCATCACACTGTAGATTCATATTGGGTCTGTGATCTACCAAGAATCCTAAATCCTTTTCCAGAGTGTTTCCATCAAGCCAGGTGTCATTCATTTAATATTTTTGTTTTTGATTATTCTTCCTGAGGTATAGCACCTTGCATTTGTCCACAGTGAACTTCAGCCTGTTAGCTCTAGCCCAGCCTTCCAGTCTGTCAAGATCCTTCTCAATTGTGCTCACATCCTCCAATGTGTTTGTAATCCTTCTCAGTATTGTGTCATCTGAAAACTTGCTCAAGAAGCTTTGTATGCCAGCATCCAAATTATTAATAAATATACTGAACAGCACCAGGCCCAGGACAGATCTCAGTGGGACTCCACTCAACACTTCCTGCCATTCTGAGACTGACCATTAATAATTACCCTTTGCTTGAGTCTACTGAGTCAGTTATCTATCCACCTACAAGAAGTTTGCCCAGCCCACATTTCTCCAATTTGTTTATGAGAAGGATGTGTGGGACTTTGTCAAAAGCCTTACTGAAGAGGCTTAACTAGTGGTTAATGCTTGTGCTGGGACTACATCCACAGCATTCATTTCATCCACCCACTTAGTTACTTTGTCAGAGAAGGAGAGCAAGTTTGTTTGACATGATTCTTCATAAATCCATGCTGGCTGTTTGTGATCAGCCTTTCCTCCTCCATATGCTTGCTCATGGCCTTCCTTAGGACATGCTCCAGTAACTTCTCAGATATTGAGGTGAAGCTAACTGGTCTGTAGTTCCCTGGGTTCATCTTTTCGCCTTTTTAAAAGAGGGGCACTATGCTGGACCTTTTCCAGTCCTCTGGTACCTGGTCCATCTCCCACAACTTCATGAAGATCATTTGCAAGGGCTCCAAGATCTCCTCTGCCAGTTCCTTCAGTACCCTGGGATGAAGTTCATCCAGTCGTGCATAACTTAAATTCTTTCAGACCTATTGAAAGTTCACTGACCATCTCTATTTCCTCCCTCATCTTGCCTCCTTCCTTATTCAGATAATCCTTATTAGGTATCTGGCTACAGCTTAATTTTTTTGTGAAGACTAAGGCAAAGTAGCTGTTGAGTAGTTCTGCTGACGTTATCTTACGAGTTCCCTCTGAATTGTTAACAGTGGACCAACAGGTTCCTTCATTCTTCTTTTCCAGTTAACATACTTATAGAACCTCTTCATGTTGTTCTTAACCTCCTTCACCAGGCGCATTCTTTGTCTTTGCCTTCCTGATTTTTTTCCTCTATAGGTTCTTCTATTTGCTGGTACACTTCCTTCATGACCTGCCCATTAGCCCACTATCTGTATGCTTTCCTTTGCATTTGAGGCATTTTAGAAGCTCCTTGTACAGATATATCAATCCTTCTGCTTCCACCGTGACAGGGCAGTTTCTTGGGCTTCCAATACTGTGCTCTTTAGAAGTCCCCAGCCTTCGTGGGCGCCTTTATCCTTCAGTCTATCTTCCAATGGCACCATGCCTATTAACTCCTTGACTTAGATGAAATCTGTCTTTTTGAAATCTAGCATCCTAATTTTGTTGATCTCATGCTTTCCCTGTCTCAGGATCTAAAATTCTATCATATCATGTTCACTTTCTCTCAAGTTACTTACCCCTTTTCACATCCTCTACCAGGTCTTCCCAGTTGGTCAGAAAAAGCAGCAAGATAGACGATCCCCTAATTGTATCTGAAACAGACTGTTGCTATCCACACAAGTTAGGAACTGGCTTGACATTTTGTGTTTGGTTGCACTGTCCTTCCAGTAGATGTCTGGCAAACTGAAGTTTCCTGTCAGTATTACTGCAACCAGGAGCCAAGGGCTCCTGTTACTTCAAAGGGAAAGTGCAGCAGGCTAGCCTTGCTGTACAGCCAGGCAGCTAAGCAAAAGCCCACTGCACTGCAACAAGCTTTCTGTGTAGGGAAGCCTGAGAGTAAAAGCTGCAAGTAGCTAAATTAAGCTGCAGTAGGGACAAAGGGAAACCCCTGTGCTCGACTAGGGAGTCACCTGGTCAACAGGGGCAGTGGTCCAGGGCATATAAACCCAGCATCAGAAGCCAGGCAGGCAGTTGGCCCTGCATGCTGCAGAGGTCCAGTGGGAAAGGGGCTACAAGAGCCAGCCTGGAAAGCATCCAAGCCACCCATGCAAGTTGGGAAGTGAGAGCTCGAAGGGAGGAAGACTTTTTGTTTGGAAGCATTTGCTTGTATTTGTGTTGTGTTTGAGTTGATAATGGAGGACTGAGTGTAGCTAAAAGGGACATATAGGAGGCCGATGGCATACCCAATTGGAGTCTGGTATAATCTTTAAGAGTTCAGAACCCAGTGGGCTGCATAGACCTGAAGACCAAACGATTTAGAGGCTGAGAATAGCAGCCCTGCAGAAACAGGGACTCAGTGGGCTGAGCTCAGTTAAAGGGTTCATGGGCTGATAAAGCATGAACAACCTTCCCTGTGTTGGGGCACCAGGGGTGGGTTAGGCTATGGACAGCCCTGCTTTGGGCCAGAGATGCCAGGGGGGCTGAGTTAACTTGGGAACAGAGTTGACTGGGCCAGACAATGGTGGTGGCTGGGTCAGACAATGAGCAGCCTAGCCTGGGTCAGGGACCCCAGGGGGGCTGGAATTAAATTTTAAGACCGGAGCCAGTGGCCTGGAGACCAAGATTCAAAGAGAGCTGAGGCCAAGAAAGCCAGGCCAGAAGAAGTGGGCCTAAGCCAGAGGCCTGCACCAGAATAACAATATTCTGCAATAAAGCAAGAAGGCAGAGGCTGCCATAGAAAGGTTTAGAATATTGTCAGAATAATATCCACAAGGTGCAAGTGTGGCTATGGGGGAGGTCAGAGGCCACGAATATAGCTCAAAAGGTGGGTGGTGTCCCAAGACACTGACAGGGCCAAGACAGCCACAGTCTAGTGTTATAAAGGGCACAATTGAGCCTGACTGATTGAATATTTAGGGCTCGCTTTGGGACTGCGGCAGCCTCCCTATACTCCATAAGAAATACAATGTGTGGCAAGTGAGGTTAAAAAGGGAGGGTACTCTGAGGAACGGGCATCATATGGCCACCAGGGGCCATTGTAGCTGGGCCCTATCACAACCATTCCATAGCTTTTTGGTAGATTTGTCATCTGCTTGAAAAGTGCCTCATCCAACCCTATAATTTGGTGGCCTATAATAAATCTCCACCATTATATCAGTGCTGTATCTTTTACTTTTCATCTTCTCCCAAATGCATTCTGCTATGCCCTCATCCTCCTCCTGAACCAGGGAACAAGTGTATGTGTTTTTGACATACAAAAACCATCTTTTCTTCCAACCCTGTCTTTCTGAAACAGCGTGTAATCCTCAAAGTTGACACTTCAGTCATAAGAACTGTTCCACTAGGTCTCTGTGATGCCAATCAGATCATAGTTCTTTTTGGCTGCAGCTTCCAGCTCATCATATTTATTTCCCATACATCTCACATCTGTATACATGCTTCAGATGCATTTTGACCTACTCGCTTGCCTTTTGTGCCACTTGTTGTAGTCCTTTAGCTCTCTGGCCTTTTCCCAGAGTTAAGTTGCTTCTTTCAGTCCTTTCCCTTGGACTGTGTGCTCTGTTGCTGAAGGGTTTTGATTACCATACCCTGTGGAACCTAGTTTAAAGCTCCCCTTACTAGGTTGGCCAGAAAACACCCAAAGGTGCTCTTTCCCATTCTTATCAGATAGATCCAACCTCTTGATAGCAGTCCTACTCCCAAAAACATCTTCCCATCATCAGAGAAGCCAAAGCCTTCAAGTCAACACCACTGTCTCAGCCATGCATTGACTTCCAGGATATGATGTGCCTGGACCTTTACTTTCCACAGGAAGAATTGACAAGAACACCACTTGTGCTCCAAATTTCTTAATCCTACTGCCAAATCTGGATGACAAATTGGTGCTTCTGCCCCCCACAGAAGGGAGTCACCAGCCACTACCACTCTTCTCTTCCTTAGTGCAGTAATCCTACAACCTGTGACTTTGGGGCCTTGCACTTCATGCTCTCTAGGCTGCTGACTCCTCTGCCTCATGCCTGCAGATGCCATCTCTTCTGCCTTTACCTCAGCAGTTCCACTGCTGAACTCTGAGAGCAGTTGCTGACTTCAATCCACTTCTCTTCAATTCTGAAGCCCTCCTTCTCCTTGTCATTTGATGGTAGAATTTTAGAGCCTCAAATTCAAGACAAAACAATTATTACATGAAGAAATATTATTTCCAGAAAGATACACCCATGTGCACACAACATTTGAAACTGTCAAACATAAATCAAAACAAGCTATTGGGAAGAAAAATCTCATTTTGACAGACTACATTGCAACTGGCTTTTGTAGAAGCAATATATTTTGATAACTGCATTAGTTTGACAACTGAAATTGCTTAAGCCATTGCCACACTGGGTCAGTCTATTTATCCATCTTATCTAGAACCCCTAGCTACAACTGAGGCTTCAGAAAATGATGAAGAAAAAAGCATGGTGTATTCAGCTAAGTATGCACTAATTTTTTACATTTTTTTGGAGAAGAGAAGTCTATTTCTGTTTCCCACAAGCAATCAGATTATGACCTGAAGCATATAATTTGATTACTTTTTATAAATGTAGCTTAAATAATTGCTAATGTTATTAGTGGTCATACAATTATCCACCAGACTATTTGGTTCAATGACCATCTGTGTTAATGAATTTAATAGGTTCACTAATCATGTAAAATAGTATTTTATTTTTGCAATTGTGATGCACATTAATTTCATAGACAGGTGTTTTGTGGTCATAGATTTGATGTCATAAAAAGGAGAATCTAGCCAGCTTTCTCTATCCCTTGTGTAATCTCTGTTAATATCCCCCTAATACTTCTGCTTTTGGGGATAAACAATTCCTGCTATCTCAGTATGATCTTGATATGCATTTGTTGCCTTCCTTATTGTTTGTAGATCTTTCCTATCTTTGCTGTTTTCATTTCTGCTAGTGAAACCACAATGAATATTCAATTAAACTCCCCAAAACCAAATAATCTAAAATTCATCTCTCTTTGAGGAGCATTGTTTTCAATGTTATTGTACAAGCAACAGCTATATAAACATTTGCACATATTTTTTATTGTAACCCTCTGTGCTTATAGGTTGAAAAGCTCTTCAGGTCAGGGTCTTCATTTTCCCATACATTTGTACTGTTCTGAGTATTAGCAGACTAATTTTTGACCAGGTCATCTGAACATTAAAATTGTTACATTATCAACATTTACATTTTTCATTACAAAAGTAGCTACAACTAGTTAAAATGTACTCTTGTTGATGATATGCCATTGTTTGATACAGTGTCCATTTAATATTTTCCACAATATTTTACCCCTTTATGACGCACCTAACCATCATTTCTGTTTAACTATTAATGCATATTAGACAGGCATTTTCATTGAGTTATCCACAAAAGATTCAGGTCTTTTCCCTCAGAGAGTGTTCTAAGTTCAGAATCCATCAGCTTTTATGAGTCACACAGAGGATTTTGTCAGTGTGCATCATATTAATCAAGGTTACATTTCATTATATTAAGCAAAGTTACATATAAACCTCAGTGAGCTTCAGTGGTTTTAAACATTTTGAAGAATGCTCTGCAATTTCCTCAGACATTCTGCAATATGCATCCATTAGTTTACTTAATTCTTCATACACTATTAACTTGCAGTCACAAGAAAATAACATGCATTTCAGCAGAGTATTCAATACATTTTATTTAAATATCCTGGGAGATTTAAAAACAAACCTTTCTTTCAGAGCTAAATCAACACAATCTAAGCAATGAGCTGTATTCTAGATGCTTTCAGGGACTGTCACTGTTTTCCACAGAGTGGGTGGATTCTGGGTTAGCAAAGGATCAGTTATTTTAGGCTAACTAATGAGTTTCCTTTCAGTATAACATTTCCCAAACACTCATATACACATGGTAGTTTTAAGTAACTAGGAAGAACAGAGCAGGACTATTATTAGTAAGTTCGTTTTACTTTTTTTTATATTTAGGCCCAAGTCCTTGTCCAGATGGAGATTCGTACTTGCTTCAGTGTGACTATGTATGACATTAAGTACCAGATGTGGGAGAGGGAAAAAAGCATGTTTTTTAAATACTATCCTCCTAAATCAGGTAAGGATACCGGATACCTGCCCGCATGCAACATTTTTGATGTACTAGAGCTTGAGGTATGGAAGAATCTTTTGCACCCCTCAGGGAGTGGGATCAGAGTCAGCCAAGGGCAGTTGGGGAACAGTGTAGGTAATCTGGGAGCAAAAGAGCCAACCTGATATTCAAATGTTCAAGACACAGGGAATGGGTGAGGCAGAGGAACAAAGGAGAGACCTCGGGGCCTTGTTGCACAGTAATTTTAGGTGGATCCTGGAGCTCTTAATACCTGCACTGTCTGCACATTAACACCTGAAACTAGATTTAAGCACTCATATTGTGGCTCAAAGCTACAGTGCTCCAAGGCAGGGCTGTCTCTGATCTGTGTTACCCAGTTCATGTTACACTAAGGTGTAGCCACTCTAAGTTATACCTTGGTGTAAACATACCACCCACACCCTCCCTACCCCGAGTTGGGCCCGCTGTCCCCTCTCCCTCCTTAGCACAACAGATCCCAGCTCAGTGCCACCCCTCCCTCCCAGCTTACGTGTGACTGCCCACACTACCTGTCCCAGCAGAGCAGGCAAGGAAGGGTTAACCTGCCTGCCCAGCTGCCACCGCTGCTGCTCCCTTGGTGGCAAGGGCAGCAGTGACTGGGCAGGCAGTTTAACCCTTCCCTGCCTGCTCCCCTGGGACAGACAACACAGGCAATCACAAATAGGTGGTAGGGGTTAGAAGGAAGGATGCCTGAGGGGAAGAAGAGGTACCAGGGGAGCTTGAGGGGGAGGGGAGGAGCCTTGAATGGGAGGAGGAGATTTTTATCTGCTGACTTGAATGTGCAACTGCTCCAAAGTCAAAGTAGCACTAACACTCATCAACCTTTCTGTGGCTCACAGTATAAGGTGTAACAAGGCTCTTAGATAGGCCTAGAGAATATCAGAATGGGGCACAATATGAGAGACTTCTGAGAAACTGCTGGAGTGACAGTGGCGATGCATTGGGGTACATGGGGGTGCATGTGCACACCATGAGAGCACTGGTGCACCCCCTGACAGGCCATGCTCCTTGCTTAGACAATGAGCAGGGGCGGGGGCAGGTAGGAGCACTAGTGCCCCCTCCTCCTGCAAGCACTGGCTGGGGACTGGGAGCGCTGGGTGAAGCGCTGCAGCCACTTCCAGGAGTGCTGCAGCTGCACCCCTGGTCAGTGAGATTGGCCACAGGGGACCCCCCCACCAGTCGGCGAGAATGGGGCCCCCCTGGTCACTAACTGGTTGCTGAGGGGAAGGAGAATATGCCTCCCCTGACTAAAGTGGCACCAGTTGCAAATGGAGAGTGAGGACTGAATGGCTGGGCAGTAGCTCTGCAGAAAGTGACCTGGGGGGTTAGAGTGGACAATAAGCTGAATATGAGCCAGCAGTGTGCCCTTGTTGCCAAGAAGGCTAGTGGGATACTGGGCTGCACTAGTAGGAATGTTGCCGGCAGCTCAAGGCATGCAATTCCTCCCCTCTATTTACCACTGGTGAGGCCACATCTGGAGTACTGTGTCCAGTTTTGGTCCCCGCACTACAGAAAGGATGTGGACAAATTGGACAGAGTCCAGAGGAGGGCAACAAAAATGGTTAGGGAGCTGGGGCACATGACCTCTGAGGAAAGGCTGAGAGAAACTGGCTTATTTAGTCTGGAAAAGTTAAGACTGAGGGGGGATTTAATAGCAGCCTCCAACTATCCGAAGTGGGGTTCCAAAGAAGCTGGAGCTAGACTGTTCTCAGGTGGTAATAGATGACATAACAAGAAGCAATGGTTTCAAGTTGCAGCAAGGGAAGTTTAGGTTAGATATTAGGAAAAACTTTCCCACTAGGTGGGGTAGTAAAATACTAGAACAGGCTATCCAGAGAGGTGGTGGAATCTCCATCCTTGGAGGTATTTAAGACCCAGAAAGACAAAACCTTAACTGAGATGATCTAGTTGGGGATGGTCCTGCTTTGAGCAGGAAGTTGGACTAAATGACCTCCTGAGGTCTCTTCCAACCCTAATTTTCGATAACTCTAATGCTTACCCAGATTATTAACGGGAGTAAATGTGAAATCAAGGGAGTTATACCAATTTTCACCAGCTGATGATTTGGCCCATTTTTATTAGAGAAGGGAATAGCTGTCTTAAAAAAAGAATATCGTCAGAAAACAAAATATAAATAATTTAACTGCCAGCTAATATTCCAACATTTTTAGCAAATCAACATAATCAGCATGCTCAAAATAGTGGGGAGTTTACAACTTGATCGTGTGCTTTCAGCCAAAACTCAGATAAATTAAATGATCATGGCAGGGCAGTCAACTTTAGGCTCCTCTCTTTCTGATCTTATTGGAGACAAGGAAGCGAATATGGAGGCACTAGAGGAGCATTAGACATTGTTTATTTTACCATTTCAGTCACAGTTTTCTTTGAGCTCTTTTTTAACATATGCAGCCTTTCAAAAATCCTCTATCAATGTACAGTTTTTACAAAATATAAAAATTCTGAAACCTTTCCCAACTATTAATCATCTTTTATTTTAATCTACAAAATAATAAAACATTTAGAGCTAAGAAGTCTTCCAGGTTTCTGTGTGTATAACTAGAATCATCAAAAATTAGGGTTGGGAGCTACCTCAGGAGGTTATCTAGTCAACCCCCCTGCTCCAAACAGGACCATCCTATATCAAGATGGACCAATCTATAACAGGACCAACTATATCATCTCACCCAAGGCTTCATCTAGCCAGGTCTAGGATGGAGATTCCACATTCTGTCTGGGTACTCACCTGTGGGTAACCTGGGATTAATTGAAAATGTAAGGGCATCTTTACACATGCTACAGGGTGGGGAGGCACTTTAATTAGAGCGGCTTTGGGGAGCTACTCTAATTAAATACACCTGCAGCATCACATATATTCAGTATCCCATGCTTCAACATGGCAGTGGGGGCACTATAGCTAAAACTTGTTTGATGATCTTTAGTTAAAGTGCCCCTACCACCCTTTTGAAGTGCAGGATACTGAATACACATGATGCAGAGGCTGCTGGAGCATGCTAATTAGCATGCTCCTGCAGACTCGATTAATAGATTAATTTAGGTGCCCTAAATACCTTGAGAAGCTATATAAAATAGCAGCCCTTGACAGACAAAAGGCTGGGAAGAAGTTGAGATCTTACAAATAGAAGTATAGTCTTAAAATATTTCAAGACTTGAAATAATGTATAACATTTATCCTAAAGTGAAGAAAAAAATATTTAAGTCTAATCTTGGATACCGCCACATAAGGGATAAGAGAATCCAGGACAAAGGATTCCAAAGTGATGATACCCATAAAACTAAAGTGTCATAAATCAAACTGAGATTATCTTCCACCTAACTGCATTTCAGCAATTTCTTCTTACCCATACAGAGTTACTTAAAATCTACTTTATAGGTCACATTAAGGGCACAAGACCTATTGAAAACGTCACTAACAAGTCACACTTTGTACTGGCCTGTGTTCATTTTCTTATTAAGTGTTACTGTTCGTTTACATTAAGGGAAAATCTGGTCCCCCAGTGGCACACAGAGGAGGGGGATTGTGTTTATTTATACATCAAAAGTGGGATCTTTATAACATGGGAAAGCTTTCTTTACAGTACAAATCATATAGTAAGCCTGGCCCCAGAAAGGAAAACTTTGGATGTTTGGATTGCACTCTTATAGAATATCACTTAAGAGACACAGAATAAGAACACCTCATATAGTGGCAACATTCCCACAGGCTTCAATGGGTCCTGATTTTACTCAGAATCCCTACAGTCTGTTAAAAGTAGTATATATTATGTATTACAATTAACAGGATTTGCGCACATTTATACTTCAGAGCCAGTACAGATATTTTAAGAACATCTGGTATTATTTAGTAGGAATCCTTTTTTAATGTTTGAATCATAAATGAGTAGTTTATTTGAATCCATCATCTGTATTCTCCCTTACTTTCTTCATACTTGTAGAATGTATGAGAATTTTTATGGCAAGTTACTCTGCCTCTTTTGAGCGGGGAATGGTTAGGCAGAAATTTAGTGAATTCTGTACTTAGTTCAACTACTGTAGTATATTACTGTAATATTACTGAGTGGAGCAAGGCCTTAAAGAGGAACAAGACGTGGTAATCGATTTGAAATAATCCAAATATTACGAACCTATACAAAGAACAAAATTATAATGCTAATGTTTAGAGCTAGTCTGTACATTCTCTAGTTCAAACTCTATATTCATTCTGTGTATTGCACAAATCTCAGAATAAAATGTGACAGCTTGTAAAAGCAAACAGAAATGAGTGCAATTAGAATACAAATCCCAGGTTAAGTGTATTAGCCCAATACACCTACACTCCACAAACAAACCATCTGTCAGAATCTACCAAGATTACACAGAGGATTTTGAATGAAAAGGTTTTAAATGCAACTAGGACATTGATTTGTCTCAGGAAAAGAAAACTTGGCTGTTGAGATCACTCTTGGAAAGAATTTCCTATGTTTCTGAAAGGAAGCCTGATCTGTTTTTCAACAAAATTATATTCCTTATCATTTCCACTCCTCCCACTACTGCTATTTTTAAATCAGCAGCATTGATTGCTAATTTGATTTGGCGTTAGGATATTTCCATTACAAATTACTTCAGCTACTTTTAAGAATTTCCACTTAAGTTCATATTAACAAGCAAGTATGGACAGATCACCACTAAATAGGACATGTATAGAAGATGGCTATTAGAAATTTAATAGAATTTAAGAGTCAAATCCATCTCAGCTCAATTTCATGCAAGTATTCTACTAGGTAGGGTTTGCCAGTAGCAGAACTAACAAAAGTTTTACTGTAGAGGCCAGAGAAGGGAACAAGATTTATGGCTATAAATATTAATCTTACTTCTGCTACAGATCCTTGCAAGCCACTGCACAGAAGTTGTGTGGGTATGGAAGTAGGAGGTTTCACAGCTAAACAGATCTTTCCATTCTTTCCCCCTCTTCTATAGATGGACATATTAGGGCTGCAGAATATACAGTTATGGCTATGTACTTCATCACATTTGATGTCAAGTAGTTGCAGACAGTGAGCAAGCAGCAAAGAAAATGATGTCTGTTTAAAATGTCTTCCTCACCCATATCTGGAAAATGGAGATCTTCTGAAGAACACAAGATATGCCAAGTAGTACATATTTTGAAGATGTGGAATAAAATTCACATCCAATTGAATCAAATGTCTAAATTCCAATTTACTGGAGGGTCAGGATTTAATGCCAGGACATAAATACAAGAGAAAGTTAGCTCTTTCAGAATACTAACACATTATAAATTAAATTCAGAATTTAATTTTAATTTTTTATGACCTTTCCAGTGTTCACATGTTTGGCTATCTTCTGTTCTAGATGCTTGGATCTTAAAACACCAACTTGTGAATAGGTATGTGTTTTTTAAAAACAGTCTAAACCAGCAGCAAGCAATCTTTTTTGGCTGAAGGGCAGAAGGGGGACAGATCAGGTCAGAGATGGGCCGGGGGGAGAGAGGGTAAGTGTTAGGACCTACCCATAACTAACACTTTTTTCTGTGGCAGCATGGAGAGAGTGCCCACAGCTGAAGTTCCCCACAACCAAGTGCTACTGAAGCCCCACATATGCAGGCTGGATCCAATGGCTCCATGGACCACAGGTTGCCAACTCCTGCATTAAGCAAATTCTTTTTTTCATGAGAGCATTTCATTTCCCAAAAGTACTAAGAAGAGAAAACAGAACAGGTTGCGTTATTTGAAAATTCACATTTTTACTGCTTTATATCTAAAGTTCATATAAAGAGGGTTTGTTCCATAGATTATTTGTCAGACTGCTATTGCAGTAAACTGTAACTATAGTACTCAATACCTCAAGGTTGTTCACAATGTTTAAAAATAACTGCATTCAAAACATCCAAGAAACCTACACTATTTGGTCTATATCACTGAAAAGCTATATCAGGGGTTTTAGACCTTTTTTGAGAGTACCCCTTCTGGTGGGTACTCTTTCTGGTGGGTATGGAGGCAATGCACAGTAGGGGCAGCAAACAAGCACGCTTCCCAAGTACCCCTGCTTCTCTGCGCTGCTGCTGCATACCCCTTGCGACCTTCCCAAGTACTCCAAGGGTAGGCATACCTGCAACTGACAATCCCTGAACTATATTATATTTTCTATTTTTGATCAAGACAATAGTATGGGTATTTCCCATTTGGGTCATAATTAATTGAAAAATAACCATTGACTAGAGAAGTCTCTGAGCTCTAACCTAATGAAATCTAGATCTGAGGCTCTTGAGATTGTTAATGATTTTTTAATGTAGTATGTGCAGCAGCTTGAGTGTTTTAATTTGGCTTGACCGAAGTGTTGCTTTTGTTAAACATGATTATAAGCTTTACTTGTTTATAGCATATCATGTAGGATTGCTGGTACTGTTTTAAAGTAGCATCAAGACTCTCATTTGCAAAGCAGATGTCAACTTTTGCTATAGAAAGTGCTTGATCTCACTTACTTTTGGAAGATACTATTTCTCAACCAGCAGGAGATTATTCCTATGGAATAATAATAATAATAATTCCTATGTATTCCTATAAAATAATATTCCTATGTTGACCTTGATCTATCCATTTATCAAGTGATGTGGTAGAACCCCCTTTTTTGATCTTTTTTTTAATTAAGAAGTCTTTAAAAATGTGTGTAATGAAAAGCCTTAAATCTAAAGAAAAAGATAGTAAGAATGAGAGAATTTGAGCAGCTCTACTTCAGAAGCAGGTTTTGCAGCACTAAGAGACAAACACACTCTAAAGAGTGTGAATCTATACAGCAGTATTTTGTAAATGCATGTAGCCTGCCTTGCACGAGTCCTAAACTAGGACAGGTAGGCCTATCAAAAGTCACTTTGACTACCTTTGCCACCCACAGTCTGTCCAAATTCTTCACAGGATAACAGTGCCTGATGGTCTGTTATCAAAACAAACAAAAATTAAGGTGGGTTTTATCATTTTTAGTCTGTACCAATACAAAGATATTTTAATATCGAGTTTGTAGGAAAGACCCATGATAGACTAAGCAGTCACTGGTAGAATGTTATAAGGATGATGTTCATTAAGTTAGAAACTAGCCAGCATTTTTGGAAAGAATATAGGAGAAGTGCACAAAACCATGGAGTTCTTTTAAAATCAAGTATATGGCAGGTCAGTCACAAAGTTAAATACTAATTCACTCTGGGTTGAAGTCACTACCCCCAGAGAAATGAGTTTCCATATAACAGACTTAAACTTTCATGAACTAAGCAACTGAACACAAGCTTTCATTAGTTTTGTCAAACTGTATTAATATCTCTTTACCAAAGGGGATTTTCAATTGAAGGTTGCCCTCAGAAATGTGTCAAACCTCTTAATGACAAGGGGCTGCATAGAAAAACAGATCTACCTTTAATTACTAGTTCATGATAGATGAAAATAGCTGCCAAATGAACTTAGAAAGAATCTGCCTTCTATCCAGCCTCAGACATATAAAGGGGACACTGATTTTTAAAAACAAGGGTTTAATTGGTTCAGTCCCAGGCACAAATCTCAACCATTGAACTCTCCTGTAATGTTTGGGCAATTAAATCAGTCATGTTCTGGGGCAAGATATGGTTTTCTGTGATTGCCTGGAAAAGGATGACAGGAATGAAGTATCTTCACCAGCTCACCAGCGTGGCAAGCAAGGGCACAGTTAACATATTCAGAGATGCAGCATAGTGCTTTCCTGTCAGTGTCATTCCCATCCACATTTCTTATAACTCATTTCCCTTTCCATTTTTTGTGGACATTTAAGGGAATCTAGGATCAAAAGGAGGAAGGAGCTTAAACTGTTAGTTAGAAACTACAACATGATCTAGAATAATCAATTTGCAACAAAAACAAAAATCTGATGCAGTCTCAAGTTTTAGGGTCTTGACACAAAGTCTCAATGAAAAGCTCAAAGAAAGGTAAATCAAGTATCCATGTTGAAGCCTGGTTGTTTATAGCACAAAGCAATGAAAATTAGAAAATCGAAATTTAATGTGCAGGAACCAGATGAATGAAGCAAAGGAGGAGTAAATAAACAAAATGAAGAAAGGAGAATCCAGCAAAACAAGTTCAGTGTCCATGATCCTACAGAGCCTCAAGTATGAAAAGAAGAGCAGATGTTCAGGAATAAACAGGCACATTATTATTAGACAAACAGAAAGACCAAGTTGAAAGAAGAAATTCAGACCAACTAAAGGAGAAATAGAGTAACAGTGTTTGAAAGGACCTTTATCAGAGCTTTTGCAGGGAGTTTCTTGGCTCACGAGGCTGAAAGTTTGTCAGCCGAGATGCTAGTGATTACTGGCACACTTGATCCTCAGTCCTCTATCTCAGAAGACCAAAAAGCTTGGAATTAAGGCAGTTTGTCTCTCCCAAGAATCCTGTAGAGGTGGCAGTTTTTAAAGTATTGGACTATAAAAATATAATAAAATAATTGAGTATAAAATGTAACGTAAAGGTAGTCTTCACATTGGATTCATTTTATGGAGCTTTATTTTTTAAATTGAGAAAATATAACTAAGATGTAACATACAATAGTAATAGGCCACTTTCAGCTCTCATTTATTCTTGTGCAACCCCCCTGATAACTTAATAGAATTGCCTGCATATAACTGAGAACACAATTTTTCCAGATTCTTTACATGTAATGCTAACTGTCACGGCAGCGTCCTCCAGGAGGGCCGTGATCTCCTGAAGGCCCTCCACCCGTGCCAAGTCCAGCCCAAGGCACCCTCAATTCTCGCTTGCCACGTCTTTGTTCTTAATAAGTATAAGATGGGAGGCTGCCTTCTACCGCCCTGGGCGCGGCGTATCGCAGGGACGAAGGTTCCGATCTCTCAGACCTGCTGGAGTGGTTCCCCGGACGATGGGTGCCCTCCAGGCACCCCTGGGCCATCTCTATACTCTCGCCCACTCTGGGCCTCCCGTCAGTACCCCCTCTCCTCATGGGCTGTCTCATCAATGTTGCCCCTCTTTGGGGCCACCCAGCGAGCCACCGGTCTTCTCGGCCCACCACACGACTACCCGCTTCTTAGGCTGGGCATACTGTGCTACTATCCCCTTTTCCACCAGGGGACCACTGCAGCACTTGCCCTTTCTTTAGGAGGCGCTGTGCTGCTAACCCCTGCCTCTGGGCCTCTTGGGCTCCTCAATAGTGCCCCTCATCTGGGCTTCTTGAATGGCGCTCCCTTCTCTAGGGCTTGCCATGCCCCACAGGGCTTCTCAATAATGCTGCCTGTCATGGGCTCCTTAAAATACTGCCCCCTATCCAGGGCTTCTCACATATTGCCCCTCATGGGCTTCTCAATGAGGCCCCTTCTCAGGCCTCTCAACAATACTGCCCCTCATGGGCTTGGGGTCTCTGCACCCATGTTGCTGCGCCCTCCCTGGCGCTTGCTGTGCCACACTGGGCTTCTTCAATGCTTGCCCCCTCTCTGGGGCTTGTTGCGCCCAAACTGGCACTGAATTGCACCCTCCCAGGCACTGGGATCCCCACACTAATGTGGGTTTCCCCTGAGGTTACTGAGCCCCACTGGCTCTGGGATCCCCACACTACTGCGGGTTTCCCCTGAGGCCTCCTCTTTCCCAAACCACCAGTGTAATCCAATACTAACAAAACATAACACAAGCCTCCTGGCTATAACTAAACATCAGGCACCTGGCCATAATAGCATAAGCCTCCTGGCTCCAACTTAGCATTATTGCTCCAGCCTCTGGAGCGCTCATGAGCTGCACTCACATTCTGTCTCTGGGAGCTCCTGCCCCTCTGGCTGCTGGCAGAGAACTACCAGCCTGACTCCGGCTCTGGGCTTTATAGGAGCCAAGCCCTGCCCCTTAGGGTCAGCTGACTCTCATTACTTGCCTCAGCAACCCTCAGCTCTGCTGCTCATTATCACACTGCTGGGGCTTTCCCCAACAGCCTTCACACACAAGGAGCGGTGCCACAAGGTGCGCCAGGACACTAACACTGAAAGAAAATAAATTATTCATTATAGCAACAGCTGTGGTCATGGATTGAAAAGGGTTTCTCTGCCTGCTGAATGACTTATTCCAATATCTTTTGAAATCCTTGATAGCATTTTTATTGATTGCAACGACATCTCCTAGTATTGAGCACAGATGGGCAGTACAGAATCTGACATAAAATCTATGTCAGTTCAGCTATAGGGAGCATGAGATGGGATCCCCAACTCACCTGTTGACTTGAGCTGAATACTACAATACATTGCCCCTGAAAAATGGCAAATGTTACTGGTTAAAAGCATGGATGACTGTTATCAATATATAAAATTGTTCCTAGTAGTATCCAGCATAGTTTGAGAAGGAGCAATAGAGTAAAAGAAGGAATAAATATCTAGGTTGCAAGTAATGTAATAATGAAACTGCACAGCAATGTTCAGAACTTATGGAATAATAAAAAAGGATAAATGTACTTGTAAAAAAACAAAACAATGAGTTCTTAAAAATAAGAAGAAATAAATCCTTTCTGTTTCTCATATAGTATTCTTTAAAAAAACCCAAAACTATCTCCGATCAGAACATTTTTTGGCAAGGCATTGGGCCATTTTAGAATGTGACATAGCAAATTATCTGTATGCATTTTGAGGACAGGAAGCATTTTAAGGAAAATTATAACCTATTTTTTGTGAAGGTTTGCTTATTTCTGTAATGGCTAGTGCATAGCCAATGCTTCAGTTTTTCTTCCGTGCCTCAGTTTTCTTCCCATGGAGAAAGTCTTCTCTTGGATGGTAGTGTGACTTGGCCACATCAATACTCCTACCATACCAGCCAAACAAAACAAAAAGCCTTAAACCCAAACCTGTCTTCTCCTTTCCTTTCAGGGGATTCCTCAAAGACCTTAACATAATGCAGTGATGTTTTAAAAATCTTGGTCACAGGAACTTTTTCCATTACCTCTCAGTAACACCAAAGGTAGAAGAGCCCAGAATCTCCCTATCCCCTAGGAGCCAACCCTGGAATCCTATATTATAAAGTGTTTGTCTGCTATAAACTCCATATTTCCTTGTTTAAAGTTTGTAGGGCCACTTCCTACTATCTACTTCTCCAGCTCTTTCTAGACTTCTTCAGCTGAGACCTTACCAGAATCTCCCTGGTTCCCTGACATACTAAAACCAATACTGATCCCCTCTGAACTGTCACACAAAATAAGACTGTGCTGCTTTCTTCTGATCTGATGTGAGAAGCAAGGTATTTTTGGCAATATCTTTTATTGGACCTACTGTATTGTCAGAAGAGATGTTAGCTTTTGGGCACAGACTGCCCTTTCTCAGGTCCGGGAAAGAAGCAGATGCAGAAATAAACACCAGATAACAGAATGACTTGTGTACCCCGTTATGTAAATGAAAGTGATTACTTATAGAAGTGGGAGATGACAGTTAACCTGTAAGCAAAGAGCAGTTATCAGAAGTAGCTGTAAAACAAGTAGTTGAAACAGATAATTCTGTAAAAGAAAAAAAACACTCAAAAGAAAAAAAAGGGTAGTTTATTGCTTGTGGAATACAGAGAGGTTAGCAGAGGGCAGGTAAATAGCAATGAGCCTACTTTGTCTAATCTCTGTCCCACATACGCAGTGGGTCCAGTAAAAGACATCACCAAAAAAAACTTGCTTCTCACACATCAGCTTGATCATCAGAACTACAACAACATGCTAATTCCTCCAACTGAGGAACACAGCTTATGTTTCACTCTATTTCCTTTTCCCCAGTAGACCTTCTTCCAGTCCCATCCTCACATGATCCTTCTATGTAAGGTCCCTTGATCTGGAAAAACAAACAGGAACCAGTGGGGCCCATGCCTCAATTCTCCTCTAAAAATCTGTCTGGCTCATCTTATGACAAATGGCTTGCACACACAAAGAAAAACACCCTCAGATTACAACATAGCTACTGAGCTGAAATAAATACCCCTGAACCGTTCTAATAATGTAGTGAAAGCATTCTGTCCAGGTGGCTCTGACTAGTTAGTATTCAGATAAATGTTTGGAAAAAAATAAAGTACATGATACAAACACATGATGACCTAGAAAACCAATGTTATTTTATCAATTTGTTAATTTTGAATGAATGACTAATTCAGTTGAAAAAACATGCTGCCCACTCACCAGATGTCAGATTTTGTGTTATATCCCTGGTGTTTCAGTGCCTCTGGGCTCATGTAGTAAGGTGTTCCGGTAAATGTAGTTGCCAGATCACATGAACCAATCAAGAGACGAGAAACTCCAAAGTCACCTTAAAATAGAAGTGAAAAAAATTAATTGAAATATTACTTATTTAGATAAGAATATCTAAAATTAAAAGTCAAATCAGAAATTTCCAGCATAATTTGATTGTCTTTAATATCACATTTTATATCTTAATATCTCGAAACATTTGAGCCCAGATCCTCAGCTTAAATAAACTGTCAACAAAATACTGAAATCAACATAAAAACAGTAACTGGGTGGCCATGGATAACAGTAATAGGACCAAAAACTTATGCATCTCTTTTCTCTACATTGCCCATTTAAATTCATCCCAAATTAATCATTACCAGAAATTCCTTATTTCCCCATCTGCTATCTGTCAAGGCAGACAAACGTTTTCAACAAAGCCAGTGCTTGTGTCCATCTATCTCACACAAAATTATGCTGCTAACTATCCTCTTGCTTATACTTTTAGAAGATACACCATGAGTTGAAAAAGCCTCCTTTTTGGAAGTTTATAAATATCAAAGTCAAGGCATAATGTTAGGGCAATATGGGACAATATTGCACTGCTGATACCATTGTATCCTAGACCTTATAAAATCAAGGGTTTTTAATACTTAGACACCTTGGTTCTCTGTGCATTATAAAAATCATAGATAAGTTTAGATCAAATGGCTGCAGTGACAGTGGTAAATCTTTCATGATGAGGAAATTCACGTAAAACAGACGGGAAAAAAACATGGACATATTTAACTAACAACATGGTATTGACTGGCACAAACCTACTAAGCAGAATATAGTCAGTGCACCTGGAATTTCTTCATGGGGAAAAAAACAGATGCAGTGCATGAACAAATGTGCCTTTAGACCAGGCTTGTCCAACATGCGGCCCGTGGGCCACCACGAGACCCTCCAAGCTGTTTTCTGAGGCCTGAGGTGCTGCGACGGGAAACAAAAGTAAACACTGTACTTTCGTTTTGGCACTGGTGGGGAGGGTGATGTGACACCACTTCCTGTGAGGTCTTTGAATATGGTTCGCCAGCATACTGGGTGATAAAAAGTTCACATTCTGTTCACAGCCCCACATTCAAAAAGGTTGGACACCCCAGCTTTAGATGTAAAGCAAAGACCTTTTAAGGGGAGGTAATTAGTCTATTTGCCATTTTTCACCAAAATAGTATTTCAAAAATAGATTTTATTTTGTTGATAATATTATGCAGCTTGAGAACAAGATTAAAATACGCAGCATAAAAATAAGAGTCCAAATTCTCTGAGTTCTAGTGCAATGACATGAGTAGTGGCAAAAAACAAAACCAATATATATGAAGAATAATAAATTTAAAGCATAGCAGGATTAGAGAGTGGGGTTAGAAGTGTGACTATTAGAAAAGCCTGGGGATTCATGAAATTATTATATCCAGATTTTAATTATGTATATGGAATTGTCATTAGGAGGCATAATAAAAAGACTGTAAAACAAAAATCTTGTAAAAATTTTTGAAACATGGAGAAAGATCTATTCATATTATATGAATCAGTTTTGTAAAAACACATATTATGTTTCTTTAGTCTGCAACAGGTTTAAAATAAAATGATGTATTGGGATTTGTGTTCTTTTTAAATAGTTATGCATTAAGAATTAGCATCACCAGGTTAAAAAAAAAGGCACTTGTATTAGCATAGTTTTTAAATGAAATAAGAAAAAGTAATCAACTGAATTAGAAACCAATAGTGAACAACTAATTAAAAATTGACTTATTTATAAAATATGTGCTGGAATTCTATATTATAAATCATACAAAAAGAAAGCAGGAGTAACTTACCAATTTTAAGAAGATTATTTTTCAAAAAAATATTTTTGGCTTTTAAATCTCTGTGAAGTATTCGTCTGAAACATAAGAGGAAATATAACTTTATCTTACCTAAGGAAATAACAGTCATATTCAATTAATGTATACTGTTCATTCATTGACAATTTGGTACTGCTGGCCAGTGATCTTTAATTTTGCAACTAACAGACTGCAGGCATGTCCTGAGATGAGAGCAAAAGTCCAGTAATTTCAGCTGGGCTCCACATAAATCTAGAGGCATACCCAGGCACAGGATCAGAGTGAAGGTATGCGAATTTGAGAACAGTCATGAAACAGGCATACAAATGCCTGCAGGTAACCCAATTTGAGAATAGTCATAAAAATTAGATAAGTTGCAGCAGCAACCTATTCAGTCCCTTGTGGAAGAGAACAAAATTTGTTGCTTTTTCCCCATCTGACTGTTCACAGGGAGCTATGTTGTGTGCTCTGGCAGAAAGATAATCATCCTGAGATACCACAAAATAGAAAAAGTGAAAATAAAAAGCTCTGAGAACTCAATCTCAAGGAACGTTTACTCTTTCAAAGACAATACATCTAATCATTCTTTCTCTGTGTATCCAACATGATAACAATGTAAGATTATCTATATTATATACATCTTACACAGAGACACAAGAACACAGAGAAAAAGAGGGACAAAAAGCCAGTAAGTCCAGTTTTAAGTTATTCTTCAAGTATTTAAGAAACATCCTAGATCATGGAAAATGCATTTTCTCTGTATCTTGAAACTTCAATTCATGATAGCCACACCCCTGTCCTATAAAGTCTATCCTTATTATATACTATTTAAATGAGACATATATTTTTCATTTCAATCCCCTTCACTTACTAACTAAGACAGATAGGGGAAAGCAATGCTTTGGTAAACTGAAAAGCAGCACCTTCCCTGCAAAAAGGGAATTCTTATCCTTAGAAAGACCAGTGTGGATACTGGTCCAAATCGCTGGACATTGCAGGAAGAAATATTCTGGGAATTTAAACATAAATATAGACATTTTCTATACAGGAGTCTATAACAAGCCAACAGCCAACTGTTGCCAACAAACAGAGAGAAAGGGAAGAGAAAGCCCCTGACAGACGTTATACTTAAGACATTTTAACTGGTTAATCACATCTTTAGTAGTGTCCTGGCCACACAGTCAATCAATTAATGGAGTGATAAAATAAGGAATAAGCCACAAAGCTATTACACAAAATGTGTAATAACTTTGTGGCTAGTTTTTATCATGTCATTAACTGAACATGTGTCCAATGCCCAGCTTGTCAAGACTCCCATGTGTTTCACAGTCTGGGAGGCTCTTCAGCTGATTGGGACTACCACCGAGGCACCAGTCAGCTGACTGGGAGTTCAGCCCTGGTCAGCTGATCACAACTTCCAACTGGGGGAGCACACCATGCGTTCCCGGAGCCGGAAGTACCGGTCTGATGATCAGGCTTCCAGCCAGGAGAGTGCACCACACGCTCGTGCAGCAGGGAGCCTCGTGAGTTGATCAGGCTTCCAGCCAGGAGAGTGCACCACACGCTCCTGCAGCAGGGAGCCTTGTGAGTTGATCAGGCTTCCAGCCTAGGGAGCACACCCAGCTAGAAGCCCCTATTAGCTGACAGAACACCCCCCCACATGAGTGCATGGTGTGCTCCTGTGGCTGGGAGCCAAGCCTGCTACTTGTCAGAGTAGGGGGGAGCTCAGGATCAGGCTTCCTTACACTGGCATTATGGTGCAATGTAATCTGATGAGGGAGCCCACAATCATGCTTCCTGCCATGCTCCTTTACTTTGACACTTGCAAGGCCTGAAAGGTACTGAAAGCTCAGCTAACTGCTCGTTGCTCTAGAATTTCTGGGAAAAAAGAAAAAAAGCCTTTCATTCCCTTCCCCCCCAGTGCTCTTATAGGTTTCAGATCCAAAAAGTGCTGAGCACTCTGATCATGATTAAATAAAATGTTAGTTCATGCCTAACTTTAGGTAAATTGAGTTGTCCTAAGACAAACTTGACCCCCTCTCAAGAGTAATGTGGAAAGTGGACACGACAAATTGTTGTAAGTGGAATTCAGTGCTCCAGCTGTGGGGGAACCATTTGTCAAACGTTAATTAACCAAAAACAGGAACTGCATTAGCAGACATTGCATGGATGGAAGATCACAAGGTGGCTAGGCACGCTTAAAGCAAGTCCAATTTAAACAGTACTTCAGTTGTCTTCATACTGGTGGGAGCAATTGTGTGCAGATGTGTGGAATGTTATGTGTTAGGGAGAGCAAAGAGAGATGTATCTTGCCATTCTTCTCCAACCTAGATAAGACTATTATGCTTGTAGAAGAACTCATTTCTTTTTCCACATATAATAAAAAGAACTGAAGGACCTTGTAAAAAGCTTTAAAATAAGCACTGTGAAGGGCATCATAGAATGACTGTTTCTCTTCTTCTGAAGGGATGGATCTTACATCTTCAGTTATGAAAATAAACCTATCACTTAGAGATTCTAAACATAATTTCCTGACTTACCTGCAAATTTGATGTGATGTCTCCGATATCGTGATGAAAGTAACTGGGTGTTTTAAAAACAAATCCAGAACAAAGATTACCAAGCCAGATTTATCCCTGATGTAATTTAATTGATTTCAATGGAATTATGCCATGATAAAATTTGACTCTTTATATTTAATATCTGAAAAAATTCTATTACATTTTCTTTCTCTAATATGACTGAATGTCTGCTTTAATCTACAGACCCAAAGATATTACTGACTTTATACACTTCATCCTCACACACAACAATTTCACTTTTAATAATCAACACTTCCTCGAGATGATGGGAACAGCTATGGGCACTAAAATGGCCCCACAGTATGCCAACCCTTTTTATGAGCCACCTGGAAAAAGACTTCCTCAAGAACTGCACCATCAAACCCTTGCTACACTTAAGATACATTGATAACATCTTCATCATTTGGACTGAGAACCTACAATCTCTGACTGAGTTCCATCAGAAATTCAATAGTCACCACCCCTCCATCCGACTTTCTTTAGAACACTCCAGCACCAACATCTCCTTTTTAGACACAATGATCAGTATCCAGAAGGGTAAAATACAGACCACAGCATACAAGAAACCCACAGACCAACATACATATCTGCACAGAACCAGCAATCACCCTAAACACACCAAAAAAGCTG
>JAGPOW010000261.1:188056121-188070250 GCA_030014935.1 Caiman crocodilus
AACTGCTGCAGCTTCCTTAGCCTGACGAAGGGTTTTTGAACCCGAAAGCTTGCTTAATAACTATTCTCCAACCATTTGGGTTGGTCTAATAAAAGATATTAAATTCACCCAAGGAACCTTGTCTGCTTTAATCTCAGGATTTAACTGCTTGTATTGCACTGTGCATTTTCAATACTGTCACCTGGATTTTGGAAAACTAAGGTCTGCCTTTGGTGCTTAATTCTAAAAGATGTTCATTATAATTCTACTGTAAGATACAGTAAATGTATAGGGTGGTATTAAAGGGTTGGGACATTCAAAAAGACAATGTTCAGGCACTAGATACTCAGTCACTACTTTAGACATTCAGTAGTAATTCAAGATAGCTGTACAAGATTTTATGTCAAAGAAACAAAATAAACAGCAGGGTTTAATTTCCATTTTAACATCTTTAATTAGAAAATAGAAGTCTTCTCATATGAAACCTAAGTGCTTTCATATGAAAGTAAATGATTGTACCTTTCATGCATATAGTTGACTCCAAGTAACAACTGTATAAACCATTCTACTATTTGGCATTCAGTGAATATTTTCCCAATTTCTTTGTACTCTTGAATTTTATAGTCCAGATCTCGACCCTGAAACATCAGAGCACATTCACATGTTCAATATAAGGATTTTACATATTTCATCTTATGCCAAAATATAGGACTTCATTTTTATATTAGATCTACAGGTACAAGCCATGTAGTCTGTAAAATTAATTAAAGTGCATGTATTTTGAGGCACAAGAACTGAGGTTAAGAATTTAGGCAGGCTGCCTGAATGGGTTGGACAAGTCAGTCATTTTTCATTCAAAAGAACCTAAAATAATAGTATGGAAAATCAGTGATCTGAACAATAGTGATCTGGATCTTGGGCAAAACCTTTCACCACTCTATACCTTTGTTTCCTCACTTATAATTTTTCTGTCTTAAATCCCCTCTCCACATGCAGGTAAAGGTGCGAAGGAATCTTAACGTGCAATTCACAAAATCATACCTCCTGCCATGCCATCTGTGTGTGGCAGGAAGTGCCATTGTGGGGTAACATATTAGATCCCATTGCACCTTACTGCCAGTGCAGGGGGAGCCCAGGATTGGCAATAAGGTATGAAGATATCCAATGAGTGATCCACAATGGCATGTCCAAGATTGGGCTCCCTTTACACCAGCAAGAAGCCATGCCCAGGAGTGGGCTCTCCCTGCACCAGCAAGAAGCAAGCTTCTGCAACTAGGAGCCCCACACATCCTAGTTGAGGGGCTCCCAGTCACAGGCCCCATGCACCCCTAGGATGGGGGATTACCTGTATGGTGATCCTTTGGCCCCCACAGTTTCATGCCCCCTGAGCCCTGGGGATCACAGCTTAATTGATCCCCAGAGCCTGACAGTTTTACAATTTGCACAATAAATCCCTGGGGTTGGGAGCCATGTTAGCTGATGGGGCTCCCAGTCACAGGGAAGCCCCTGCTACACATGCAAATTAAAACTTGATAGCAACCAGTTACATAGCACACATTTTTAAGTGTAACTTTATAGCTGATTGGAGGCTTTTTATTGTGTGACAGATAATTTGTACGTGTAGCTGGTCTCCAGGTAATTGTACAATTAACCTGTTAACTGCACCTCTATAAGGTGTAGAGGGGGCCTTGTGTATTTAGTTTGTAAACTAAAATTAAAACATAGTGCTATCAACCCGGGAGCCTATAGGACTACATGAATTCAAAGGTTAAACAAACTCTTATTCATTATTTTGTAAGATATTCTACCTCTTTAAAACAAAGAGGTAGAATTTAATCATCATATTGCCTCCTTCTTTAAGATTCTGTCTTTCATATAAGCAGAGAGCAGAGTTATAATTTTTGGACCCTGTAAACACAAGTGTAAAATATGTTATTATATATATTACATTTGGAGCATTGTTGGGCCTAATATAGAAACAGGAGTGAATTAGTTTGACATAGTCATCTTTACCACAGAAGCCAAAAAGGAGACGAGGAGAAACAAAAAGTAAAGACATCCAAATATCTGAACTTAGTTAAAATACAGTGTGCCTATGTAGATTTTTGAAGGAATTTATAAAGTTCTTTATAAAGATTTTCTCAAGAGAAATATTCTTGAACATAACACAACATAAAACCCTGACGAAGTATATTCTTTTGTTTTGTGTTATGGAATGTCAGTATTCAGGAAGCAAGGTACTGAAGTGAAGCATATGGTAGGGGACAAGTTATGATTTGCATTTAAAAGGAGCATCAAATATGGTAATACATTTGAAATAGGATTTGAATTTTTAGCTTTTTTAATGAAGGTGAACAAGCTTCATGACTGAGTTGCTAATTTTCCTCAGTTTCCGTTTAACAAATGCATACTTCCTATCCAACTGAAATTGGAACCTGCACCAAAAACACAGAAATGAGAAAAGGGTTTGAGAATTTAGATAACTATGCTTATGGGGTTTTTTTAAACTGTTAGTAAAACTAATATCTCTTTGTTTTTAAAATCTATATTTCACTGAAGCCAAATTCCAGGCTATAAGATTCTTCAAAGCAATTTTGCTTGACATCATTTTCACAAGACAATGTTTTTACTGCCTTCAAATATTTAAATTGAGACAACTGCTAAGAAAGCCTAACAATCAAATCAAACTAGAACACACAGACTCTGTTCAATACTTCCGAGTAAATTTGAAAATGTCAAAGAGCCAGGCTGAACAATGGAAATGAATGTCCTCTACTATTCACAAACAGGTTCAGCAATAGGCAGGTGCATTGGAGGTTTGCCCTAACCTGTTTCAACTATGTGGTTCAAAGCTACAATAGTGTGGAGAGAACAGAATGAGGGGTGAGAGGCAGTTCAGTTTCCATGCCAACTCCATGCCTGTTCTTTCTTTTGAGTATTCCTAGAAAAGTACCATGTACTGCCAATTGTGTTAGTAGTTCTATACATAAAAAACAGGACACACAATATAATAGGTTTCAAAACATCCGTATAGCAACACATTTTTCCTTTTGTTCACTCAGAATTCAAGCCAGGCAGCTTTTAGGTAAAAGGATCTGAATCCTATTACATATAAAAATAGAGTACCCACCTAAGCAAATACAGAGGAACATTTTCTGGCAGTGGTCACTCTTAATTAAAAATGAATCTTTTAGAGTTCTGCATAGAAATGCCTTTCTGAGTTCTTTTTGGTTGCTGAGGGACCCTTCTCTCCTGTCAGCAAATGGCAGCTGGTGCCCTCCCAGAGCCAGGAGGCACTAGTCGCCCATACTCTCTGTATTTCAGCCTCATCTAGCTTTTGTCAGGCCTTTATGCCTTCTTCCTTTATGCTATGTATAATACAACCTTCCTGAACTCATTGAAACCCATATGCCACTTGTGTCTATTCAAATCTATTTTAAAGACTCAGTTCTACCATACTGCCTATCTCTAACCAAACTGACTTGTTTTTATATTATATATTGTTATTCCCTTTCACCTGACATTCCTTAGTCTATGACTTCCTCAGAGAAGAGACCATCTGTGTTAAGTGCTTGAAATCTGCCTAGTAAATAGTAGATAATATTGCAAATTTAAAAATTAGCATTTTTTTAATCAAGAATTAACTTGGTAAATTACAACTTTAAAAGGTTTCTGTTAAAAATTATTTTTCAGACACACAACCTATAATATTTTCAAAATATTCTAAAAGAGGTCTCACAAAAAAATCCTCCAAAATTAATAAAAAGTAAAAAAATATAGCAAGAATAAAGCTTTCAGTCCAGTTATAGTTTCCTATCATTACATTTTATTACCAGACATTTAACTACAATGTGAAGAGATGAGGCAATTTGGAGTAAATAAAAACATAGTAAAATAAAACACTGGCAAAGTGCTGCTAGTCACCAAAATGGTATGGTAAAGCAATATTTAGGAAAATAATAAAGCCTTTTGATCAGTAACTTACACTGTACAATTGTTTGTGACTGCTTTCACTACTATGGCTCACACATATCAAATGTAAAGGAAAAATCAAATATAAAAGAGCTTAGCTTTGAACACTTTCTAGAAACATGAAGTAAAAAAATGTGAGGAAGATATGGCTTATTTTGCTGGTTCTGCCACTGATTTGTTATGTGACTATAGTATAAGTAAATCACTTTAACATTTCTCTGTGCCTCAAGTTTTCCCTCATCTATAAGTTACAGATACTAATCCTGACCAGAACTCTTAACCAGTACTAAAATCCTAGAACAGACTGAGAAAGACAAATTTAGATCTGAAGGTTGTGATTCACAACCCCATGGTTGAAGAAACACTCCAGAATCAAAACAGAGGCCATAGCTTGGTTCCCTACTTCTTCAAATTCAACCAAACTATTCACCTAATTTTTTGTAGGGTTTAGGGTTCTGAGCCATTGCTACATTCTTCCAGGCTTTGGAAAACTTAATTAGTTGATCTTTACAAAACATTTTGAGATAAAAGACACTATTATGAAATGGTTATTATTACTGACGTTGTCTTCTTCTAATGTTTAAGCACATATGTAACAAATAAGGAGCGTATTTTTCACAAGCTTTAACTGCAGCAGAGTGCACAATGTCAATCTGTACCTGAAGAAGCCTTTTGTATGTCTGGAGAATATTACTGTACTTTACTGAAGCAAATTTATGAATTTCCAGGCCACAATGATGTCTTCATAGTGATTTTTTTTAAAGTAATTTGCTGTTTGCTGTTGCATGGTTGTAAAGTCACAGTAGTTAAACATAACACTAATAGCATCTTATACAAACTAGAGGAATTCATTTGATCTGAGGGAACAAATGTAGTAAATCCTCATAAGTGATTTTTTCCCTGACATCACCCATCAGTTACTGAGTAACAGTGCATGAATTTCTACATAAAGTTGCCTAAGTCCCATCTGGCAGCATGATGATAAAGCATGCAATTTTATTTTTCTACAACTCCACAGACCAGTTCAGTGCTATTAAGACAGGTAATATCTACTGCAATTTTCTCATCTTCAGCTGACACAAGGACATTATTCCTTTATTCACACAGATCATGTCATGGAACTGACAAACAGAATGAGTCTTCGTTAAATATCACTTAATACGAGATCTTTATGCATCGAGGACTGCAATAAAAACCCAACATGTCAGTATAGCTTGTCACCTAAGTCACTTAGTGATTCTGATGCTGCTATCAACTGTCAGATGTGACAGATGTTTATCTTATTAAATTTTATCTTATTCAGTAGGAAGTCAAGAAATAGTGCTTTTGTAAATGAGGTATTAGTTTAGTAATACCCATCGCTAATTCATAACCAAAATTGGTAAAATTTTTGTATTTCGAAAACAAGTCTTTCATGCAACCAAGATTATATTTATTTGTATATACATGAATATGAAAACGTTAAATGCAGTATAAAATGCATCTCAAAAATACTTGGAGAGGACACTTTTTGCATAGCACCCTTTTGAATTGTTCATAAAGGGTCCAAAAATGTTAAACCAAAACCTTCCAGATCCTCATAGAAAAAAAGGTACAGTCTCCATGATGATTTTTGAATTTCTTTTTAGTAAGAAGAGAACTGCTTTTAATTTAAAAAAAAATGATAAATCAATCACCTCTCTAAGGTGTCATGGGCTTTTGAACCCAAAAGCTTGCTTAATAACTATTCTCCAACCATTTGGTTTGGTCTAATAAAAGATATCAAATTCACCCAAGGAACCTTGTCAGCCTATGGCTTAGATTAAGTATAACAACTGAGATCACTATATCAGTTGTGTCATACAGCCTGCTGTTCTCAGCAATGCTAGCATATCTGTCTATAGACACTTGTTCACGGACAAAGTGCATTGAGTGCTATTTTCCATGGGGGAAATACTAAGTTAAATAAAGTTTTACATTACAGTACAACCGTGACAAATGTGGTTTGGCTATAATGTTACTGTACACATGAGAGATGTAGCAGATTTTTTGAGAGACATGGAATCCATCAGTGAAGATGGAAACTGTGAGAGTTAAAGAATACTTCAGCTGGACATCTTTGCTTTTTAGGGGATTGTATGGAGGCATGTACAGAAGTGCTCTATGCATGCTTTACAGGGCTGTAATTTAAACCACTTTTTATAGCACTATAAAGTTACAGTGCTTTGAAACATGACAGATGTGCAGTGTTTGGTGGGCAGGTGAAGAGACAGGGAGGACTCTGAGCTTCCCTGCACTTTCCAAGCTAGGAGGCAAGGGATGCTTCACAGCCTGGGGCTTCTCCACTGGTCAGAAATTTGAACACCGTGCAGAAATTATTTAAAGTGCTATAGGTTGCTAAAGTGCTATAAAATACAGTACTTCAAATTTAATACCTCATTGAACAAAGGTTAATTTAAATTTTAAAGTAATTTAAAAAGTACCTATTTTTAAAGTCCTGTAATGCAATGCACTTCTGTTTAAGTCATGGCAATGAAGTACTTTAAATGGTGAAAAAAGCAACTGCTGTATGTTGCTAAAGGGTCCTAACTTTTAAAAATAAAGTTGTTTATTGTTGCACTTCCTTGATTTTTTAAAAGGCATTTGGAAAGGTTAAGTGCAAGAGACAACATGCATGTTTATATTCCCCTTAATAATACTTTGTGGGTGCATCTACACAAGATACCTTGAGCACAGTAGACTAATTCTACTGTGCATTTGTATGGCAGGCAAAACCCATGCTAATGTGCAGTAGATTTAGTCTATTGTGCATTAATGTCACAAAAAGACCATTGATTTGTGCTAATGCACAGTTGCACTGATTACAGCACATTAAATTAGTACTTGTAATTACAGGTACTAGACGTAATGCTCTGTAATGATGGCGCATTAATGAATGTGTAGACATGCCCTGTGTGTATATGTTTGATGTATATTCCCCTCAGCAATACTGTGCATACATGTGTGCGTAATTACAGGAAAGAAATACTGAAGGAGGCAGGGAGAAATGTAAAAAAAGTTATATCAATGTTTTATTTTATTATTGCATACCAACAACTTTTGAATAATGTCCAATAAAATGAAGAAAGCTAATCCTAATAGAAAAGACCAGCCTCTCAAGCATAGAACATATGCAAAGAACCTAAAAAATGGAGCGCAGAGCAAAATAGCAGAGGAATTTTATTTCATAGTGCATTCTTATGCTAACAGTCCAAATACTGATTATTGTGTACATTAGGATTCATTTTCCTTCTCTTAATATTAATTTGAAAAACAAAAACTATTTAATAATTTCAAATTAGTCCAAATAAAAAAATAAAATTTATAACATGAAATAGACACTGTTGAATACTTTGATTTAACTGACTTGCTCAGCACCATACTATTTATATGTGGCAGAAGTAAAAGTAGAATTCATTTCCTGGATTCCAGTCCAATGCTTTAAGACCATTCTGTAGACAAACATTATGAATGAGTGATTAGAGGCAACATTATTCACCTGTGCACCTGACAGTTTGTACATACATGTATGCAGTATAGTCCCATTTTACAGAGACCAAAGCCTAAATTGTCTGAGATACAATGTGGTTAAATAGATAAAACTTGGTCTACCTTGGCTGTAAATTAATTCTATCCTGAGTTCTGTCACAGGTGGAGACAGGAGACTTTTTTCAATGTCTCATGACCTCAATTGTTTTATCTACAAAATTTGCGGAAAATAATACCTGCCTTTTTAAGCTAGAACCATGAAGCCTCACTTACTAAGAACTATGAAGAACATGTAGGTTCATTAAAAACAGTTCATGGAAGAGGGAAGAATTAAACTCCTGGAAATCTGGTTCTCAGTCCACTGTACTCTTAGCCAAAGGTTGTATCCCTCTTCAGTTTGGCAACTATATTTTGGTGTTCTTTTCAATTAAACAGAAATTTATAGTTTTTTAACAGAAATACCAAATGTTTGAGAAGGGGGTTTTGTAACACAAAGGAGGGATTATTGACATGTAGGTGAATTTCAAAGATGGTAGGCGATATAGTTTTTGCTTTAAAATTTAAAATTATGCATCATGCATAATTTCTGAAAATTATTTAACTTTCTTTTTTTTTCCCCAGGAACACATACCAGTAACCAAAATGCTCTAAAAAAATCATATACCTGTGATACCCATACCTACAGTTTTGCTGACAGTACAGGAGCAAGGTACAAACTTGACATAAGAGAAGCCTAAGTGTTCTGACTGCACAGTTGCTACTGAGTCGCCAAGGCAGGGAAACATATAGTTTCACAACATTGTCAAAGCAATAGAACACCTGCACTGGTGAACCACGAGGAAACAACTCCATAACAGCAAGGTCTCTTAGGTTATACTCTTCTGGGAGTTTTGTTTTGTGTTCTTTTTTCTCTTCTCTCTTCCTCTCTCTTTCTGCCCTTCATAGCAACTGCTTGAAAAGACTGAAAATCAGCTTCTTAAGGTCAGGAGGTGAAAAGGGTATCTCACCACAATGCGGTACAAAATCGAAACTAGCAACTTACCATGCTAACCACAAAGTGTTCTTGCATTTGGCCAATCACAGTAAAGGTTAATCTAAATTTGGTCCTAAATTCTGTTTAGATGTGAATAAATTTGACCCAAATTTAAGCAAATTGTGCAGATCTTAGGGTTCTCATAGAAGCGTACTGCTGGGGTAAAAGATACTTGGGAAGCTTTGCGGGTACTGCATGACCAGCGGCTCAGCTGATCTGCTCCAGGCATCATCTTTAAGGGTGTCTTTAGAAATTGCGTGTAAGTAGTAACAAGGCTTGAAGATGCTGTATTGGATTTTGTGAGTATACTCTGTTTAAATTTTTCCTTTTAATAAACAAAAGCTTGCTTCAAAGCTCTGCGTGTCTATCCTAAAATAAGTTATACCACTCGACTCCTTACGGGTACAACAATACCTAAGAATCCTATCATGTTTTTCTCTTTAAAGCATCCAACTTCTTCGACTCTTGAGAGAGGTTACAACTTGCTGTCAAAGGCAAAAAGCTCAATGCAGCCTTAACTATAGAACTATTATCAAAGCTTCCATGCAAAATAAGAGCAGGAAGTAAAACTAGTTTTACAATTCATTGTGTCATAAAACTGAAGCAGGTGCTGCTCACAATGCAGAGTTATACCATTTGCAGCACTGTGTTTTAACATTGGTTTTAGACATACATGAGTTAAGAAAGGAAACGATGGACTTTTTTAAAAGAAGTTACAAGAAACAGGCATATCTATAAACTTCCAACTTTATTTATGAAAGCCTGTAGGTGGACTATCTGCATTTATCAATAGTGACAGCATATGTTCATATGATTGGATTCACTCTACCCCACCTCACATACCACACAAGTCATGTCTACCCAAACAGGCAGGAAGATGTCTTCAAAGCTTCTGTCATCCAAGGTCTTGTCAGAATGCTCAACTCTAGCAACCCTTGAAGATTTATCATCTGTTCATATGCTTCTCTCAAATAAAAAAAAGAAACCTTACTTAACTATAAGTGAAAAAAACAACTTGTCACAGCCAACCAAAACAACATACATTTTCTGTCTAGCAAAGAAGTCCAAACTTGTACTGCCAAGGAGACGATGAAGGGTTTATTTTTATAAGATGCTGACTGGCACCTACAGTTGGTCTAAATTAAGGACAAATTATTTAGTGCACACAATACACCCACAGCACTTGCAAACCATCTGATAAAATCTACAAGTATTTGACTGTTTAAATACATGCACTTATGCAAAGAGGAATATTTTAAAAACACTTTAAAACTTCTGAGATTAGCATATTTTATGGAATTTGATGGAAGATAAAAGCTTCTCTCCAGCATTTTTGAGATCACATTTAGAAGATGTATTCAACCCATTACTGGATTAGAGGCCCCCTCTACATGTTATAGGTATAGCGCAATTAACTGGTTAATTGAACAGTTACCTTGAGACTACCTACATGTGCAAAGTAGCTATCAAGCCATAAAATGCTCTAACCAGCTATAAAGTTAGACCTCGAAAATGGGTACTAACTTGATAACTAGTTGCTATCAAGCTTTAATATGTACATATAGCAGGGTCTCCCCTGCAGCTGGGAGCCCTTGTCAGCTCCTAGCCACAGAGGTGAACCTTGCCCAGCTGGGGCTGCGAGTCCTGCAACTGCTGGTGACTCTTGGCCTGGGCAGCTGTGAACTCTGGGTCCCAGCAGCACCCCATAGCTTCCAGGACCTGGAGTCCAACAGCTGTGGATGATGGATTCCTGCCTCCCAGTACTACCTCCCACTGGGTCCCAGCAGCTGCTGTGTGTGCCTGTGATGGCCTAACCCAGGAAGGGGTGGGGGGGCGGGTGAGCCAGAGCCACAATCTTGCCATCTCCCAGCCTCAGTGCATCTCCCTGCAACTGGGAGCCCTTTAACTGAGGAAGCTCCCAGCTGCAAGAGCTTGCATCTTGCTGGTGCTGGGGAAGCTTGGGGTGAGGCTGTACCTGCATCAGCAATAAGGTGTGATGGGATCCAACGCACAATCCCACAATTGTGCCTCTTACCATACACGTGTGGTATGGCAGAAGGCATGATCATGTGAATTGCTCATTACATCCTACCTGCATATGTAGAGGGGGGCAGAGACAAGTTAAGAGAGAGTTCAGGACCAAGCAATGAAATTTAACAGATAAATTATCGGGTAGGCTGGTAACACAGCCTATTTTTAAAGTGATTAACACTTTTCAATATAACACCCTGTTTTCAGTTGCTTAATTTTGCCAAACAAAATTTCTGCTGAAATTTTCCATGCCAGGCATCTGTGGCAGGCTATTATGTTATATAAACACACACATATATATACATATATGTATATGTATGATATATAATCAGCCAAAATTATTTGGCCATTTTTAAGAAAAGAAAGATTCTGTAGTACTACTGTCCATCTTAAAAAAGTCTGGCAGCTTTTTCTTTTAGATGCTCTAGTACCCCTATGTTTTGGAGCAGGTGGGTACTCTTGTATCAGACCTGTGCCTTTTGGAGATTTCATGAAAAATAAACTCAAAATTTAGCCCACAAAAAACCTCTCTTTTCACAAGCGTGGTGTGTTTTTTGTTTTTATTTTAAGTGGTTTAGCAGCTAAACCCCCCACAAATTCCCACTTTTTTGAACGTGCTCCATCTCCTCACAGCTCCTAAGTTAGATAAGACTCAACTTACGCTATTTCCAAGGAGCAACCAAGCATACTTCACAACTCCTACTTATGGAAAGGAGTGTGTATACACCCTCCCCATGGAACAAATGGCTGCCTATACATGTACTTGGGATTGGGAAGGGTTGTTTTAATTAGAGTGGTTCCTGAACAGGTGCTCCAATTAAAATGGCTCACCATCACATGTATTATACCCCTGCACATTTTAAAATGGCCATGGGACACTTTATCTAAAGCTCTTTTGATGAGATTTAGACAAAATGCCTGCGCAACCATTTTAAAATGTGCAGGGGCTTAATACACGTTGTGGCAAAGTGGGAACTCCCCAGTCAGCTACAGTGCTAGTCTCCCACCTGCCTCTGGGCACACCACCCACTTCTCTTTCCTGCCATGCCTAGTTGTTAAATGTTTAGGATCTTAATTAGGTGGGAATCTGCCCTTTGAATGCGCTGTTCTCCTGGGCCTATGAATGCAGCTCTAACCACCCCTGTACTGAATCCTAAGCCTCACAGCTGTTTCTAACATCTGTGCTCTGATCCAGCCTGAGGCTGGGCCCAATTCAGAACAGTGTTACACCTTTTGTGTTCTGCCCTATTACGGGCCACACTCATACCACCTCCCTTTTACTGAGGCCTCTCTCACTCCATCACCTCTCACATGGTCTCTCTCATACTGCCCCTTGCAGGGCCACACTCATTCCGCCCCTCTTTTTCCCCAGGGCCACATTTACTCTGCCCTCACCCAGAGGGTCCTTGAGCTTGTTTCCCTGCACTCCCCGGCCGGCAAGCACGCAGCCTCTTGGGCATTTCTCACTGCCCTCAACCAAGTGAGTGCTGGGCGGTTTGCAAAGCACTAGTCTGACTCTGCCTCTGGTATCTCGTCAGGTCACTCACCCAGCTGCTCCCAATCAGGGGCTACTAACAAACCCCACTGTTTACCTGTGGCTCTTCCTCAGCTGCCCCCCAGCCTCGAGCCTACCTGTGGCCTCAGATGCCCGAAGGCTTACCTGGACCTAACTCAGCCCCCATGATAGCACGACCTAACCTAAAGCCCCCTGCTCACTGGGGACCCATTTCACACCCCTTCCTCACAGGGCTTTATCTCAGGCTCCTGTGTTCACAGGGCCTCTCAACTCCCACTCTCTACTCACTCCTCTCTCCAGGGCCTCCCAACTGCCACTCTGGTGCAGGCTCTTAGATGCCCCCCTCTACCCTGCTCTGCACCTCCACTGAGGCATATACTCCACCCCTGATGCTGGTGCTTTGGGTTGAACACCTCCCCCTGCAGGCTCAGGTGCTACTCATTAGCATGCCTGGCCCAGCACTCTCACTCCCTGGGGTCTTGTATCCTACCCAGGCTAAGGTGGCCGCAGCCATGCCTAGCCCCACTATCCACTTGCTCCAAGGTCTTGCACCCCACCCAGGTGCAGGTGCCACACCAGGCGTCTAGCCTTCCACTGCCTCTGGTGATAAATAACCCGCTCAAAGGCAGGGGCTAGGGTTAAGGCATACCTCCTCACCTTTCACCAGGGAGGTAGCTCTGCTGGCCTGGATCTAAAATGGCTGCTGCTCATCAGAGCTGAGGCAGCACCTGGCGCCAGCTCTTAAAGTGGCAGACACCAGATGTGCTTTGCCACCCACCTTCCCTCTTTAAAATGCTTCCTGGTAGGGACTTTTCCCTGCTGCTCCACAAGCAAGCTCCCAAGGAGCTTGTAGCAGCCCCACTGGTGCTCTGTCACACACATAATGGTGAGGTGACACGTGAGCATTTTAATTAGAACACCAAAACACTGTGTTAATTGAGTCTGCTCCAATGCATTCTAATTAGAATGTGAACAAGCAGGTGTATAGGCAGCCAATGAGAATACTCCAAGCCCAGGGCTACAGGGAAAGTCAGACTTTCTCTGTAAAATCTATTCACAATTTCTGAGGGCCAGGGAGAAATCAGGCACCAGAAGTAACACAAAGCTTGTCTCAAGGAGGGAAATGAAAGAGAACTAGAAGCCAGCTGGTATGGGCGGAGGGAAATATTACCATTGGTTGATGAGGTAGGAATCAGTGGCAGGATGATAAAAGTGAGGGAGAGACAGATCTAATGAGGAGCCAGGGTGCAAACGAAGAACTTGAACTTACTAAGCAAAAAGACTGGGTGGAGAAACCAACTGGAACTGAGATGGGAAATTACACTGGAGTCTAGGACTGGATGCAAAGAGACTGTGACTAGGTTGAGTAGTGATAGAAAAAAAAGAGACAGGACTGGGACAGGGACAGATTGAAGAAAATGGGGCAGAGAGAGGGAAAAAGGCAGAAGTATCTCTGACCACTAGAGTGAACTCCCCCTCCAGAACATGGAATGGAACCCAAGATTCCCGAGTTAGCCTCAGGGGTCTCCTGCTATCAAACATCTGTGAAACCTATCGTTTAAACTAGGGGTGGGTAAAATATGGCATGTGGGCTGGATCTGGCCCACCAGGCCATTCTATCTGGCCTGTGGGGCCAATAAAAATTTTAGAAAATTAGTATTTATCTGCTCCTGGCTGCCTGTCAAAGATGATGGGAGCCAAGGGCAGCAGGGCCCAGGAGCAAGGCCAGCCCAGTTCCACCCCACCCCCAGCCCCCTCCTACCTCTGCCCCCCCTCACCCCCTCACTGAAAGCCTCTGCCTGCCTGATGGCTGCTCCAGCACCGCATAGCCCACAGCTGCATCATTTGACCATGGAAACATGGGGCCTGCACCAGTACCCCAGGGCCAAGAGCGGAAGGATGTGTGTGTGTGTGTGCCCATGCAATGAGCGAGGGAGAGAGTCTGTGTGTGTGTGTCTGTAACCGTGCAATAAGGGAGAGGGGGAGAGAGAGACAAAGAGAGCAATGAGGGAGGGAGAGAGTGTATATGTATGCATGTGCAATGAGGGCGGCACTGAGAAAGAGAGAGAGAGAGAGAGAGAGAGAGAGAGA
>JAGPOW010000261.1:188094417-188115710 GCA_030014935.1 Caiman crocodilus
TACGTCTGTTGCATTCCTTCCTGAGCTGGTTTACTCTTCCTTTAGTTACAATACTGAAGAGTCTTCCTTTTTGTGTCATGGAAAAAAGTGGACTTGAACAGATGAGTATGATGGCTTTATGAAACACCAAAGGCTTATTTGTCTCTAAACTGTACTTATAGCTTAATTCTAACTTTCCCAACAAGAATTGGCATTATGGATCACCATCATGAGTGGAAGCTATTATAATCTAACCTTCTCAATTAGATCAGTTCAGTTTTCATACTATATCCTGTTCTAAACCCAAGGGTCAAGTTAAAGATTAGAGAAACCTTAAAACAGCATGCAACTCAATAGTTGCCCTGCCAACATCTTTCCAGTAATAGCTTAAAAATAAATTAGAGTACTTCGGTAGCACTCAGAGATCCCAGAGACAGAGCTGTATTGTAGGAGGTACTACAAGAGCTCTGAAAGTATTAAAAACAAGTTGGGGACATGATAATAGCAAGACAGGAAATAATTTTATGAGGTTCACAGATGAAGGTAATGGGTTATATGCCACTAGACTCATCTGCACATGTAGTTAAAGTGCATGAATAAGCTCCAAAGCTCATTGCTCCAGAGTTTATTGTTCCTGGACATGCTACTTGAGCATGCACCCAGGACCACAGCACACTGGTCTGGGTTGGAGCACCTCCAGCGGGCAGAGGATCTAGGGGGTCATTGCCATCCCAGGGCTGTTTCCGCCGGCTCAATGTGCTGCAGAGGCACTGGCTGGAGCACAAGGATGATTCAGTGTGGGGCAAGCCAGCAGGTAGCTCCCACACTGAAGCACCCTTGTGACTCAGCCAGCCAAGGCAGAGTCTACATATGCAATACTGACGAGTAAGAAACGTATATTTATAAGTACTAATCTGCTGCAGAGTACATTAGTTTATGGCAGCCTAATAGGGGCACACATACAGACACGTGACATTTACTGCCCCGCTAATTTGTCTACTGTGCAGTAAATGTCTTGTGTAGACATGCCTACTGACTTGCTATTTGAATTGGGGCAATTTACTTAACCCTCTTGGTTTTTCAGTATACCCAGTTCCAAGCTGGGAATAAAAGTACTTTCACTGTTCTGATCTGAAAATGGGAGTTACTACATGAATACAAATAATCTTTTTTATATATAAGGTAATATGCTACTGTACAAATATTGGGAGCTGGAAAAGTGAGAGCAGGACAGGATGCCTTTAGGCTAAAGCTTATGCAAAAAGATTGTTTCATACATTTTAAAGGGAGGGGAGAAAAAGAGAGACAGATACATAGGGTCAAATTTAGCCCTGATGTAACTACTACTAAAAAGAAACACACACATTTGAAATTCTGTTTACATACAAAGTGGTAAATTTTGTTTGCTTCATTCTAAATGACAGTAAGCTAGAATCAGATTTAATATAAGTGACTGAAACCCTACTAGTAGAAAAGAATGTCTTGCATTTTGTAGCACAGCCATGGCCACGGGGCAGCCATGACACTCCCTTAGTGGCTGTGTGGCCCCTGCCTGGCTCCAGCTTGGCTGAAGCCCTTCCCTTTGATCTCTCACCCAACATGCCTTGCTCTTATTAAGGTTATTATATAAGGGAGGCTGCTTATGGGCTGTGAGTGAGCCTGAGCCTGTACTGATTACCGTCCTGTATCCTCAGGCTAGTAGGCCCTCTCAACCTGTCCATTCTGCTGGGCACCTGTCACCTTAAGGGCTCCTTGTGTGGCTCTGTACCTCCCATACACTATGCCCCAAACCTCAAGGGAACTGTTCTCTCTCTGGGATGTTGCCTAGTTATGCACTCAGCCTCCTTGGGCCTTTGGACCCCCCTGGTCTCTTACAGCACCCCTTCTCTGGGCTTCTGGACCCCTGGTCCTGCACACTGCCCCTTCTCTGGGCTCAAGGACTCACTGTGGGTTCAAAATAAAATTCTCAACTTTCTCTGCCTGAGGACTTGCCTCTGCTTCCAGGCCTGCAGGGTTGTTTATATCAACTCCAGTCTCTTTGGGAGCCCTACTGCCCTGAGCTCCTCACCTTATGGCCACCAGGGAGAGATTGCCTGACCAGCTCAGACAAGCTTATATAGCTCCATCCCAAGCCCTCTTCTGGTCAGGGTCAGGTGAGTCTCTCATTAGCCCCATTCACCATCTGCACGCAGTCTTGCAGGCTGCTAGCTCCCTTAAAGGACCAGTGCCATGCTATATGTTTATGTACACCAGAACTAAATTTAGTTCAAATCCTGAGAATGATTAAGAATAAAGCAAGCACTCAGGAATGCAAAATCCATATTTGAAATTGTTTAATGTATCAACTGAAATGCTGCATATTTAAATATACATGGTTAGAGCTCATTGTGGAGATCACTGACACAGAAGCATAATGTCAACAACGAGTAAAGTACAGTTTAAAAACAGGATTTGCAAATATCAAATGCATGGAAAAACTACATAAACTTGAAGGGAGTTGCACAATCCACCAGAGTGTAAAAAAAAATGTTTACTAGTTACAAGACAAGAGTTCTGGATCTGTGAGGAAGTTCCTATACAACCTTGGAAGCCACTTATGGTAAAATGTAGGGCATTAATTTAAAAGGGGATAGCTACCCTAAAAGAATTCCAAATCCCAACTCTTTTATTAGAATAAGACTGACTTTTTAGGTGTAATTTAAATCACAAAGGCACAAGATTAAAGGTACAGTATACTATAAGCCATATGTAGCAGGATTGTTTGGCAATTAGAAACTTGGCTAATTTGTGGAATAGGGGATTTAATCATAGCATCATAGAAAATTAGGGTTGCAAGGATCTAGTACAACCCCCTACTCAAAGCAGGACCATCCCCAACTAAACCATTCCAGCCAAGGCTTGGTCTAGCTGGGTCTTAAAAAAACTCCAAGGATAGAGATTCCACCATCTCTCTAGCTAACCTGTTCCAGTGTTTTACTATCCTCCTAGAGAAAAATAATATCTAACCTAAACTTCACTTGCTGAAACTTGAGACCATTGTTCTTTGTTCTATTATCTGCCACCACTGAGAACAGTCCAGCTCCATCTTCTTTAGAACCCACCTTCAGGTAGTTGAAGCCTGCTATTAAAATCCCCTCTCAGTCTTCTCTTCCCCAGACTAAATAAGGCCAGTTCCCTCAGCGTCCGACTCTCTCTAGCTTGTCCACATCCTTTCTGGGGTGGGAAGCCCAAAACTGGACACAGTACTCCAGATTTGGAGAGTGTTGGGGACAACTTCCTGGTGCAAGTGCTGGAGTGGCCAGCTAGGGGCTATGCTCTTCTTGACTTGCTGCTCGCAAACAAGGAAGAATTGATGGGGAATGTAGCAGGGAATGGCAACTTGGGCAGCAGTGACCACTAAATTATAGAATTCAGGATTCTGAAGGAAGGAAGGAAGGATGGAGAGCAGCAGAATAAGGGCTCCCAAAAAGTAGACTTTGACTCGCTCAGGAAACTCATGGGCAGGATCCTTTGGGAAGCCAGTCTGAGGGGAAGAGGAGTCCAGGAGAGCTGGCTGTACTTTAAAGAAGCCTTACTGAGAGTGCAGGAACAAACCATCCCAATGCGCAGGAAGACTAGCAAGTATGGCAAGAAGACCAGCTTGGCGTAGCAGGGAACTCTTCAGTAAACTAAATCACAGAAAGGAAGCTTATAAGAAATGGAAACTTGGACAAACAACTAGGGAAGAATATAAGACCATTGTTCTGGCATGCAGGAATGAAGTCAGGAAGGCCAAAGTGCAATTGGAGTTGCAGCTAGCAAGGGGTGCAAAGGGTAACAAGAAGGTTTTCTTTAAGTACTTTGGTAACAAGAGGAAAATCAGAGAAAGTGCGAATCCCTTACTGAATGGGGGAGGCAACCTTGTGACAGAGGATGCAGAAAAGGCTGAAATGCTTGATGCCTTTTTCACTTCAGTCTTCACAGGCAAAGTCAGCTTCTACACTACTGCACCAGGTAGCACAGTTTGGGGAGGAGAGGAGCCGTCCCCAGTGGTAAAAGAACAGGTTAGGGACTATTTAGAAAAGCTGCATGTTTACAAGTCCATGGGGCCAGATGGGATGCATCCAAGGGTGCTGGGGGAGTTGGCTGATATGACTGCAGAGCCACTGGCCATTATCTTTGAAAATTCATGGTGATCAGGACAGGTCCCAGATAATTAGAAATGAGCAATCATAATGCCCATATTTAATAAAAAGGGGAAAAAAGAGGATACAGGGAACTACAAACCAGTAAGCCTCACCTCAGTTCCTGGAAAAAAAAAATCACAGAAAAAATCCTCAAGGAATGCATTTCTAAGCACTTGAAGGAGAAAAAGGTGATTGGGAACAATCAGCATGGGTTCACAGGCAAGTCATGCCTGACCAGCCTGACTGCCTTCTATGATGAGGCGACTAGCTCTGTGGATGCAGGGAGACTGGTGTATGTAGTGTATTTTGACTTCAGCGAGGCTTTTGATATGGCCTCCCACAGCATTCTCCCAGGCAAGCTAAGGAAGTATGGGCTAGATGAATGGACTGTAAGGTGGATAGGAAACTGGCTGGGGCATTGGACTCAAGGAGTAGCAATCAAAGGTTCCACGTCTACTTGGCAGCCAGTATAAAGTAGAGTGCCCCAGGGGTTGGTTCTGGAGTGACCCTGAAGTTGGGCTGATTTTGTTTAATGTCTTCATCAACAACCTGAAAGATGGCATAGAGTGCACCCTCAGCAAGTTTGCAGATGACACCAAGCTGGGAGGGAGTAATAGACATGCTAGAGGGTAGGGCTAGAATTCAGAGTGACTTAGAAATAAATTGGAAGATTGGGCCAAAAAAAATCTCATGAGGTTCAACAAGGACAAGTGTGAAGTCCTGAACTTAAGGCAGAACAATCCCATGCACCAGTACAGCTGGACACTGATTCACAGACATTCGGGCTGGAAGGGACCCCAAAGAATCATCAAGTCCAGCCCCCTGCCCCAGGGGCAGGAAGTCAGCAAGGATCATAGGATCCCAGCAAGATAAACATCCAAATGCCTTTCGAAGGTGTTCAAAGTGGGTGCTTGAACAACCTCTGGCAGCAGTCTATTCCAAACCTCAGGGGCTCAGACAGTTAAGAAATTCTTCCTTATGTCCAGCCTGATTCAGTCTTGGCAGAGTTTGTGACCATTTGATCTTGTCATCCCTTGGGGCGCTCTGATGAACAGATGTTCCCCCAGATCCTGGTGAATACCCCTAATAAACTTATAGGTGGCCACCAAACCACCTCTGAGCCTGTGCTTTTCTAGACTGAAGAGTCCCATGGCTCTCAGCCTCTCATTATAACGCCTGTTTTCCTGACCTCTGATCATGAGCATGGCTCTCCTCTGGACTCTCTCAAGCTTCTCCACATTCTTTTTGAATTGCGGAGCCCAAAACTGGATGCAGTACTCCAGCTGTGGCCTCATCAAGGCCGAGTACAATGGGAGAATGACGGCCTCACCAAGGCTGAGTACAATGGGAGAATGAGATTTGCTTGAGAAGCATCTATGGATCCAAACCAGTGCTTTGCCAGCCACAGCATCACACTAAAGGCTCATATTCATCTTGTGGTCAATCATGACCACCAAGTCCCTTTCATCTTTAGTGTTGACCAGCATAGCACTGCCGAGCCCATAAAGATGCTGCAGGTTTTTCCTCCCAAGGTGGAGAACCTTGCATTTTCCTGTGTTGAACACCATCAGGTTCTCATCCACCCATTTCATAAGCCTGTCAAGATCTGCCTGGATCACCCTCCTGTCCTCAGGTGGGGATTCTTTACCCCAGAGTTTGGTGTCTTCAGTGAACTTGGCCAGCCCACTTTTGACACCAATGTCTACATGATTGATGAAGATGTTAAACAGTATATGCCCTAGTACAGAGCCTTGAGGGACCCCACTGGTCACAGTGCACCACGACGATTGACTTCCATCAACCACCACTCTTTGGGTCCTACTGTGAAGCCAGTTCCTCAGCCAGTGGATTGTGGTGTGGTAGAGACCTCAGTTAGCCAGTTTTGTCAAGAGGTAATCACAAGATACCAGACTGAAGGCTTTTTAAAGTCAAGATACATGACATCAATCTCTTCCCCCTTGTCCAGATGATAGGTCACCTGGTTGTAAAAGGAAATGAGATTGGTCAAGCGAGACCTACCCACAACAGACCCGTGCTGGGTATCCCTGAAGATATTGCTGTCAGCTAGTCTGTTAAGGATGGCCTCTTTGATAATCCTTTCCAAGTCCTTCCCCAGGATAGAGGTTAGGCTGATGGGCCTGTAGTTTGCTGGATTCACTTTCCTCCCTTTCTTGAAGATAGGCACCACATTGGCCTTCTTCTAGTCTTCGGGCACTTCACCAGAGCACCAGGAGTTCTCAAAGATTTGTGGCAGGGGCTGAGCTACAATGCTTGCCAGCTCCTTGAGTACCCTTGGGTGTAAACCATCAGGTCCGGCTTACTTGAAGGTATGCAGCCTCTCAAGGTGTTCCTTCACGAGGTCAGTTTCGATGGAGGGTAAGGAGTCTCCCTCTCCCGGACCTTCCTGACCCACAGTGGGCAGGGTTGTCCCATGGGACTGGTGAAAAACTGATGCAAAGCACTCATTAAGCAAGTTTGCTTTTTCATGGGTATCAATTGTCAGTTGTCCCATCTGGTTTAGCAGGGATCCAATGTTGCCCTTGCTTTTCCTCCAGCTCCCCACATATCTAAAAAAGGACTTTTTTATTGTCTTTGATACTTGTAGCTAGCTGGAGTTCCATCTCAGCCTTGGCTTTCCTGGTTTGCTCTCTGCAGGTCCAGACCAGAGCAAAGTATTCCTCCTTGGTGGTGGTTCCAGTCCTCCATCCTTTGTAGGTCTTCCTTTTAAGATGCAGGAGGTCTACTAGTTCCCTGGAGAGCCAAGGGGATTGCTGTGCCCTTTTGCTGCCTTTCTTTCAAGATGGGATAGCCTTTGCTTGCGTGTCCAGGATTGCTCCCTTGAGAAGCAACCACTCATCTTGAACTCCCCTCCTCTTTGGGTTGTGGCCCTTTAGGGCCTCACTGACAAGCCTCCTTAGCTTGTCAAAGTCAGGTTTCCTGAAGTCGAGGACTTCTGTATTATGGGCTGACTAGCCAGCTTTATGGCAGATGGTAAAAGTGATCAGCTCGTGGTCACTGTCACCCAGCTTCCCTTTGATCAACCGGTTGTTGATTAGGTCACCTCCAGTTGCCAGTATCAAGTCAAGCAGCGTTTTACCTCTCGTTGGCCTATAGACTTCCTGCGTCAAATAGAAGTCATCCACACATGAGAGAAAGCTCTGTGACCACTCAGATTTGGCTGAGTGCTCCTCCCACGAGATGTCTTGGTAGTTAAAATCTCCCATGACAACCATACACCGGGAGTGTGCAGCCTCAGCCAATTCCCTGGCAAACTCCTGGTCAAGGTTTTGACCCTGGTTAGGGGGTCTGTAGTAGACACCCACCATAATATCCCCTGTGCCATGTTCCCCACGGATTTTAACTCAGAGGGTCTCAAGTCGTCCACCATGGGTGCCAAATTCGGCTTGCAGGGATGTGTAGCTTTCCTTGACATAGAGAGCTACACCCCTACCCCTTTTGTCCACCCGAACCCTCCTGTACAGGGTATAGCCATCTATACCTGTGGCCCAGTCATGGGTGGAGTCCCACCAGGTCTCCATTATCCCTATGATATTATAGTTATTTGTGTTTATCTAGAGGACAAGTTCCTCCTGTTTGTTCCCCAAGCTCCTGGCATTCGTGTCTAGGCACACATGTCCCCTTGGGGGCCCTAGCATTACCTACATTTTGTTCCAGGGCTGGGGCAGGGGTGGGTTCCCTTAAGTGCCTTGGCCTGCTAGCTTTGCAAGGGCTACTCAGCAGGCCAGCAGTGGTGGTAGTCCCTTGATCCCCTGACAGGCTTAGTTTAAAGACTGGCTGAGAAGCAGCTCTGCAGAAAAGGACCTGGGGGTTACAGTGGACAATAAGCTGAATATGAGCCAGCAGAGTGCCCTTGTTGCCAAGAAGGCTAATGACATACTGCCTGCATTGGTAGGTGTGTTGCCAGTAGGTCAAGGGAAGTGATTATTCCCCTCTATTCAGCACTGGTGAAGCCATATCTGAAGTACTGTCTTCAGTTTTAGGCCCCCCACTACAGAAAGGATGTGGATAAATGGGAGAGAGTCAGGAGAGGGCAACAAAAATTGTGAGGGGGCTAGGTGACATGACTTATGAGGAAAGACTGAGGGAACTGGGCTTATTTAGTCTAGAGAAGAGAAGACTGAGGGGAGATTTAATAGCAGCCTTCAACTACCTAAATTGGGGTTCGAAAGGATGGAGCTAGAGATTGTTGGCAGTGGTGGCAGATGACAGAACAAGAAGAAATGGTCTCAAGTTGCAAGAAGGGAAGCTTAGGTTAAATATTAAGAATGTTCTCGCTAGGAAGGTAGTAAAACACTGGGACAGGTTACCCAGAGAGGCGGTGGAATCTCCATCCTTGGAGGTTTTCAAGACCCAGCTAGACAAAGCTTTGGCTAGGATGACCTATTTGGGGATGGTCCTGCTTTGAGAAGGTGGTTGGACTAGATGACTTCCTGAGGTCCCTTCCAACCATAATCTTCTATGATTCTATGTGGCCTCACCAATGCAGAATGAAGGGGAAAATTCTCTTCCCTCCATCTGCTGGCAACGATCCTACTAATAAAGCCCAGTAAGCACTTAGCCTTCTTTGCAAGAAGGGCATACTGTTGGTTCATATTCAGCTTACTATCCACTTGAACCCCCAGACCCCTTAAGTCTGCAGAGCTGCTGCTTAGCCAACAGTCCCCACCCCATACTGGTACAGAGGATTGTTCTGTCCTAAGTGCAGGACTTTGTACTTGCCCTTATGGAACCTCACAACATTTCTTTTGGTCCAATCACCCAATTTGTCAAGGTCTCTCTGAATCTTAGCCCTAACCTCCTTCTAGCCCATCTCAATTACTGTCAGTGTTGTGCTATAAGCAACCCTAAAACTGACCAAGGCAAATTTAAAGGCTAATGTACAAGGGACCTAAATGAAGGACAAACAATTTAGAGCAGGCTGTTCCCCCACAATTTACCAGACACTTAAATCAGTTTAAAAAGTGCCTTTAATATTGAAATAATAGGTAGCCATTTGCCAAATCCTGGTTTATCTCCAGGTCATTTAGGTTATTTATACCAGAATTTGGAAAAAGGCATTCTTCTAGCAATTTAGGATAGAATAGCTGCTACATTTTTTTTGCACAAGATGCATAAAATGTACCCTGAATAAGACATGCACCCTCCCCCCACTCACAAGCCAGCCATCAGCACCCCCCCTCACCCATCTGGAAGGGGGTACATTCCAGCAGGCGTACCCACCAGAAGGGGTACATTCCTTTAAAAAGGTTGAAAACCCTTATAGTGACTGAGTACCAGCAGGTAGGGAGCCAAGCCTACTCACTATCCTATGAACAACGCATGCACCCAGCATCTTGGGGGGGGGGGGGGGAGGTACAGCAACAGTGGGAGCGTGGCAGGAGCACGACCACCAGGGGTCAGTGACCACCTGCAAACAATACCAGCAACCACGGCAGCAGCACACGGAGATCACCAACCCCCAGCAGTGTCTTTTTGTACGGGGTGCACTGCCACGCTCAGGGGGTGTCACCCCTGCACTGTCCTGCTCTGTGGATCACGTGCAGACTTTACTTTTGTTTTCACTCCATGAACAGCAGAAACTGCTCTTACCATATTTCCCCATGTATAATGAATACTTCAATTCCCAACAGCTGTTTTGGGTAGGAGGTATATGTTGCATGCAAGAAAATATGGTCTTTCTGAAGAACTCAATATGCAGAAAAGAATTTAGAGATTACATGTGCACAGATTATCATATCAAATATTAACTGTAAGCACAAGATGACTGGAAAATCTTGGCTGAGGGAAGACCAAAGAAAAACCAGTCTTGTCAATGCTAGAAAACATTTAAGTCTGATTGAATTTTATCCTGAGCTAGGCATCCTGAGCTATTGCAGACAGCTGTTTTTAGCAACATGCAATTATCTAGTTTAAATTAGACTTTAGAATCTACAGAACAGCAGGCACTGAAAAAGTATTTAAATATCATCCAACAAACAAAAAGACAAAGTTTTAGAACCAAAACAAATATAAACCTGCAGAACGTGGCATGCAATTTAAAGCAATATGCAAAGAACAAGTCACATGACACTGGAATATAGTACTGAGGCTGACAATATAATTTTGATATTTTACAGAAACATAAGCTCATACATACCATACTGGCAATATTTTATATCCAGCTATATTCATGGAATATTATAGGAATAAGAGTTAAGCATAAATTGCTTACACATCAGTTGTAATATTCCATGATACTTATTTACATTTCTTTGGAAAGTCTTAAGCATACATTTATAACTGGAAAAAAAAATCATCTATTTTTTAAAATAAAAATACATAAAATTCTAATGGTGTCTCATATGCATACTTCCCCTAACAATAGGTGCAATGCTTGATTTTTATATATATTACTGTTCTTCACACACAGACCTACATTTCTTGTATATATCTAAGCCAGATATGGAAGAAATCACACAAAGGCACATAAAGGTCATCCATTTGCCTTCTACCCCTTTCAATCTATGTTCTAATTAATTTAAAAGCTTCTAAAGTATTTGCCCATGCATTCCATACTCTCAGATTCAAAGAAAATAATATCATTCTATACACTACATGGCAACAAGGTTATAATCTGTGTTGTGATATTTCAGTTAAAACTGAATTAAACATTCAGGCTGAAGATGGATTTGCCAATATGGTCTGTTTTTTGTCCTTTTCTACCTCAACACAGAGAGATTCAACGGTTTTATTCCTTTTTTTTTTTTAAACTGTCTTCCTCGCTTCTCTTTTCCTCTCCTGAACCCCACTGAACAATCTTCTCCTTGATTTTATTTTTCCTGACAAAAGCACTAAAAGAAAATCTATTTTCCTGCTATAGGATTCAAACTTTTCCTGGCCATCTCCTTAAGATAAAATGTGCAAGGTACTGCAAATTTGATTCCATTTCTGGCTGATTCCATTTCTGTCAAAAGACAGGCTTCCTAGTTCTGTGTGTCACTTTAAAAAACAGCTGCAACTAAATCACAATTTAACTGCAGTGCCAGACATTAATGTTTAAATCTGCAGCACTTAAATTAGGAGTTAGATACGAGTGTTAGACACAAACTGTTTGATACAAGTGTTGAAATGTTGATCAAAGCTAAGGTTACCACTGCTTTTTATATGAAGACCAAAGAATTTTTTCAGATTAATAGTGAGGGAAATATATGCATCAGAAGTACATTTAAAAAATAAGAAATAAGGAAAAATATGGCCTAAGGACAGAAGTTATACATAAACTGGTTTAAGTGATCAGAAACTGGTTTAAACTTGTAACGGAACAGAAATTCAGTGCATATTGTTTTATATTTTATTTGAAAAATAAAAGTTTCAAAATGGCCAAACATGGTTTGAGATAAACCCAGTTAATTGTAGCATCAGACTTAACCAATTGAGCTCAAATTGGTTTATGGAACTTCTGTCCCAGACCCCTTCCTGGTTTAAGTTGAATCAGAGTCCCCCAGCATACTCTGTAGTCCTGGGCTGGGCTGGGCTAGGCTGTCCTGTCTGCTCCAGCAGAGCAGGGCTAGCCTCACCCCTCTGCTCTCTAGCCAGAGGAGGGGCAAGAGCAAATGTCAGCCCCCAAGGCAAAGGGGGCAGAGAAGGGGTTTATCCCCCCTCCCTTCCCTGTCCCATCAGCATGGACCTCAGCTGAGGTCTGCCAAGCAGGAACACTGTACCCCATTAGGCATGTTGCCCCACTCACCACTCAGGCAGCAGGGGGCATAGCCAGCCCTGGCACTAGTCTCAAAAAGGGGACAGAGAGGGGTTTAATTCCCCTCCTCCACCCCTGTTCCAACAGTGTGCCAGGGTCTGCCTCATCAGGGCAGAGCAGCTCGTGTCAGGGTTCCCCCCACCCACCCAATGCTATAAGCAGCAGGGGCATGGCATGGCCAGCCAGCATGGTCCTCTGAGTTAAAGGGGGCAGAGATGAGATTTATTCCATACTCCCTCCACTCTCTACCCAGGGGACCCCAACAGGGATCTGCTTGGCCAGGGGCAAGCAGCGGAGGAGGCAGCCAAAGCTGGCAGACCTCAGTTGTGATCCCCTAGGGGAAGAGAGGAGGGAGAGGGAAATAAACCTCCCCCTTGCCTCCTTTGCCTCAGGGGACCATGCTGGATGGCATCTGGCTACACCTTTGCCCTTGCTGCTGCAGCAGTGAAGGGAAAGCAACCCTGACATGGGCTACTCCATCCTGGCCAGGCAGACCTAGCTCGGGTCCATGCCAGTAGGGCACAGAAGGGTGGGGTGAATTAAGCCCCCCACCATCCCTTGTTCATTTGACGTTACTGCTGGGGCAGGCCACACTCCCGCTGCTCCAGTAGCAAGGTGGGGGGAAAGGGGGAATGCCTGACAGAGGCTGCTGCACCCTGCCCTGGTGGACCCCAGTTGGGGTCCCCTAGGGAGGAGAAGGGAATAAATCCCCCCCTGCCCCTGTAACCTCCGGGAGCCATGCTGGGCTGGCACCTGGCCATGCTCCCACAGCAGTGAGTGTGGAGGAACCCTGACGTAGGCTACTCTGTCCCAGCCAGGCAGGCCCTGGCACACCAGTGAGACAAGGGAGTGAGGGGAGAATTAAACCCCTCTGTTCCCTGCTCTTTGAGGCTACTGCTCGGGCTGGCCACTCCTCCCACTGTTCAAGCTGCAAGGGGTGGGGCAGTGGAAAATGCCTGGCAAGGGCTGCTTTCCCCTTCCCCCTACAGGCACACCCCAGTTTGGGACCTTGTAGGCCAGAGTAGGGGTTTAAACCCTTCCGCAATCATAGTGAGCCTGCCGCAAACCCCCTGCCTCAGTTCAGCTTCCCTCCAGCCAAGGACTTGCTCTAGCCCTGGCTTCTGGCTTGAGCCACAGCAGGCATGTGCCTGCATTTCCAGAATCCAAAGTAAATCTCTATTCACTTGCAAATCAGTTCCATCTACACAGGTTAGACTCACCTGCAAAGATCTAACTGATCGAAGCTTCGGATTTTTAAATGTCTGTACTTAGCCATGGTGATTGCATCCTTTCTCACCTCTACGACTCATAGAATTGTCAGAAACAAATACAATCTCAGTCAGAAGCACTCTTTAAAAAAAAAAAAAAGTTCTAATAAGAACAGGAGGAGGAGGCGGGAATTAAATGGACTCATTTTGCTCTCTCTGGGCTTGTATACACATACAGGGGCTCTGATGCACTGGAAATCCAGCATGTTGGAGCAGACTTGATTAATTTAGCCTGCTAGAGCACAGAAATAAACCCACTCCAGTAGATTCTGGCATCACGTGTATCAGTGTCCCCATGCCAAAAAATGGGAGCAGAGCACTTTGAACTAAAGCTCACTTGATGAGCTTTAGTTCAAAATGCCCTGTTGTCATTTTTCAGCATGAGAGATGCTGATACACGTGATGCTCGGGGACTTTTAATTAAAAGTGCTTGCTAATTAAAGTGCCCCCCCTCCCCTTGCACTTCCTGGAGCACATGTAAAACTGCCCTCTTTCTTCACTAACAGTATTCATTCCCACCACATACATGCACCAATTCTCTAGTAATAGAAATGCTGTCATACACTGTAGACAGAACAGCACTTTTGAATGCAACTATCAGTTGTTTGTAACCAATCCACAGATGACTGTTTTTGTCATCAAGCCAACAGCAGATATTTTGGATGTATAGGAAGACACAGGAAGAAGTTGTACCTTCACACCCCACATTTCCATGACTTGTGGTCTACTGGGATTGAGGCCTTCTCATTTGCTCTCAATCCCCTTCCTGCTTGCCCTCCCTTCAATTTCTTCTGTTGAGGTATCTGCTGATTTTCTGTTCTCCAGCCTCCTCCACACTCAACTCTCTTGTCCCTTTGCCCATTGTATCACAGCTAGGAGCACACAGATAGAAATTTTTTGGGCTGATACCAACGGCCGATTTTTAACAAGCCATATTGGCTGATACCAATCCAATTGCCGATATGCAGCCAGGCAGCTTGAAGAGCACCATTTGGCTGGTAAGTCTGTTATGGGGTAAGGGATAGGGGGTGGGAATAGATCAAGGCCCCTGTGGGGAGGGAGGAAGTGGGGCTGGGGCAGGTGCTGCCTAGCCACGGCAAAGCATGGGACTGAGCTGTGACTGGCTCATCTGGGTGGGATGTGGGGGACAGGGGGATGGCTCCTGCCACTGCATGTGTCCCGGGAGGGCATGGGGCGGGGGGGCATGTGCTCCCAGATCTGCACGTGGGCAAGCTGCTGCTGTGGTCTGGGGCAGCACTGAGCTTTTCCTGGTGTGGGGCTGGGCTGTGCTTGGGGCAGATGGCAGGGGTGCTGGGAGGCTATGGTGAATGTTGGAGTGACTGCAGACCCCCCCCCTCTAACCCTCACCCAGTGCCACTGCCTGCCTCAAGTGCAGCCCAGCTCCCTGCCAGGAACAGCCCTATACCACGCCTGGCCCTAGCCTGCAGTGGCATTTAATCGGCAACATTAAATCAGCCACATCAGCCAAAAAAAGCTGATTCTAATACTGTCAACTTTCCTTATATCAGTGCCAATCCAATATGGCATCAACGTATCAATGCACCTATAAATCACAGCAGCATCTCTCATGTCCCCTACCCCAGTCCTGCTCTTAATTCCTAATATCTTTCACATCGGTCATCCCTGTTGCTGAGGGATAGCCAGTATGTGGTAGCAGCTACTTCGAGTTCTACAGGCAACCCATACTCTAAGCAGGAAGAAAAGGGAAAGGCAGAGAAACCTGTGGAAGTGGCAAGAAGTGAGAGCAAAAGGAATCACTCACACATTTCGTCAGGTTGCTATAAGACTAGTTACCCTGAGATCCTCAGGCTTTGTCTAAACATAAAATTTATTCTATTTTAACAATACTGGTAAAGGAGAGAGAATAGTGTCTTTGAGTACCAACATAACTATGGCCATATTTGGGATGTATATGAAACTACTTCAGTTAAAAAATAAATAAATAAATAAATCACACTTGTTCCAAAACAGCCACACTGGGTCAGACAATTAGAAAAGGACAAACCTGGACTGCCCCAAACAAATAGGAACAGGTTCATAGCCAAAGACTGGGGTTATTAATTCATTAAATTTACAAAAATTTGTAAACCACCGATTAAGTACTTGAATTCACCAGTAAAGACACACAAGCATCCAGTGGGTAAAGATAAAGAAACCCTCAGAATATAAATTTATTTGGAAAACTTTGTATGACTGTTTATAAATTTGGAGGCAAGCAGCTGTGATCTACTTCTATAGCAGGATGCAGAGTTGTCTGGGGACGAAGCTGTGCTGCTACTTTCAGCATCCACAGGTCGTGGATAGTGGAAATGACCTTCAGGGAAGGTTAGCTGAGAAATAAGCAGGGGTGACTCTGATGAATAAGCAGTTGTGGACCAAGCTATAGCAGCACCACAAGGAGGTGGCAGAGACAGCAGATATCAGTGCTCTCCTTCCTCAAAAGACAAATATCCTGTGATGGTGCTGTGACATGGCAAGTACAGATCACCACTAAGCCTGTTCAGCCCCAACCAGAGGTCTACAAGTCCTCAATGGCAGAGCAGACAGAAGAAGATATTATAACCTTCATGGCTGTGAAGGCAGGTGAAAGCTGAAGTGGAATGAGATCTCCAATTGTCTTGGCCTCTTTGCCATTGGATCAAGGTCCCATTCTGCCAAGAATGGTGTGGAATCTGATCTGCAGCAGCCTCTCCGCAATAAAAGAAATGATGCACAGGTGTCTTCCTTAAAAAAGCTCTTTAGAGACCAGCTAGTGATGATGGAAGCAGGACTGAGAGGCCTGGAAGCTACCAGTTATGAATTGGCATGAAGGTAGCAGTTACAAGAAGGTCATCTAGCACTTGAATTGGCAGGAGCGAGATTCGGCAGCTGTAACTGACTGATCAGCCCTCTTCAGGATCTACTCTGCTCACCTCACATGGAGAGTGGGGTAGAAGAGGTGACCTAAACATAACTCACCTTTTTCCTGACTGGATAACCATATCCAGTGGTTTCACCTTTACTGCAGCCAAACTCAGCAAAGACACACAATCATTTTTTAGGACCTGAAACATCAGGGCCTTTATTGACAATCCTAATAATGACAGCCCCGAGCACCACACTGCAATCAGGGGACACAACACTAACATTGCTGCACTGAGCGAGGCCCAGTGAGCGGGAGACGGGCAGCTCAAAGAACAAGGAGAATGATACCCTGTTCTGGGAGGATAAACAGGAAGGACAACAACAACTTCAAAGTTGGCTTTGCCAATAAGAATGAACCCATAAATCAACTCAACAAGTTCCCCAGTGAATTTAATGAGAGCCTCATGACCCAGTCTTAAAATTGGCAGGGAGCCAATATGCCACTGTCATCAGCATGTATGCTCCAATTCTTGACACCATCAATGAAATCAAGAAACAATTCTATGCCAAGCTTGGCCAAGTCTCTCTCTGACTTGCCAGAGGTATACAAACTTATTCTGCTTGGCAAATTCAGTCAGAAGGGACTTAAACCTCTGGAACAGAACCATCAGCAAGAAAGGAGTGGGAAAGGTCAACTCCAACGGCATTCTCTCCTTGACCAAATGCACAGAACATGGACTTATCATCTCCAACACCTTATTCCACAAAAAAAAAAAAGAAGGCACAAGACATCATGGCAACACCCACAATCTATGCATTGGCACTTAATTGACTATATCATCATTCATGCTGAAAATCACAAAGGTGTCCACACATCACTCAAGCTATGCTAGGAGTCAACTATTGCTGGACTGATCTGCTCGGTTATGTCATTCAGCCGGGCTCCCAAATAACAGCTGCATTAGAAGAAATGTTGATAGAAGTTCAACGTCAAAGAACTCAAGGGCCAAATCAAGCAAGACCTCTTCCACCAGTTCCTCAATGAAAAACTGGTGAATTTAAAACAGCAACAATGGAAGAATGTCAGAAGAGGTTGGGGTGCCTTCAAGCCTACCATCATCAGTGCCTATGAAGAGACACTTGGATTCACTACCAGGACACCTGAAGGCTGGTTTGATAAGAACAACCAGGATATTCAGGAGTTGATCAACCATAAGCGCAAGACAGAAAGGCATCAACTCCAAGCAAAATAAATTGAATCACCAATAAGACAAGGAAGAGATCCAAAGGAGGACTCACAATATGATGAATAGATAGTGGAAAGACAAAGTGAAGGAGATTCAACATCTCACTGATGATGTGGGTGTTTTGGGGGTTTTTTTGTTCATTTTTAATGCCACCAAAGCAATCTATGGTCTGAGCACTCAGGGACCAACCCTCTTGAAACTCAAGGATGGCAGAGACCTGATCAAGGAAAAGGAAGCCATCAATGCCCACTAGAAGAAGCATTTTGAAGAGTTCAAATCGAGACTCACTTGACTAGAGTGTTTTCAATTCCATCCAAGCAATACTCAGTCAGAGACTATTTTGGAATCCCACAACTTGAGGAAATCCATTGAGCTGAAGAACAAAAAGGCAATCTGGAGCAGATGGAATCCCTGCCGAAATCTGCAAGCAGGGGGGGAGAAGAGCTTACATCACAGCTCCATGTCCTCATCTTAAGGATCTGGAACAATCAGAAATTCCAGATGATCTCAGGGATGCTAGGATCATGACAATCTTCAGGAAAGAAGACAGGTCTGACTGGAAATTACTGTCCACCACAATAAAGATAGTTGCAAGAACCCTCCTGAACCATCTCCTTTCACTTACTGAATAGTTCCTCCTGGAATATCAGTGCGAGTTTAGGGTATGAAGAGGCACTATCAACATTTTTCCTTCACTTGTTGCCAGATACAGGGAGAAAACTAGGAACAACTTAAACTCTTCTACATGGCATTCTCTGACATCATGAAAGCCTTTGACTCTGCCAACTGAGAAGTGTTGTGGAGGATCCTTCTGTGGTACAGCTGCCCACTGAAATTTGTCATCATTCTTTGCCAGCTCCATGACGGTATGTGAGCAGTGATTCTCAGTAACAGATCTTTCATAGAGTCCCTTCAGGTTAAGACAGGAGTTAAGCAAGGCTGCTTCATCGCTCCAGAACTATTCTTGATAATCCTTGCAGCAATGCTATATCTGACCACTAATAAACTTTCAGTTGGAGTGAACCTAAACAACTGAATGGATGGTAAATTGTTTAATCTCAGGTGACTCCGAGCCAAAACCAAAACTACCTGTAACAGGGGGCCTGCTCTGGGCTGCTCTCACTGTGGTCCGCCCACCTGTTTCTGAGCTAACCGCCCACCTTCTTGCCTGCCATGCCTTGTTGTTAATTAACTGATGTTGATTAAGCAGGAGGCTGCATATTTCTTGCCCTGATGCCAGGGGGTGCTATCTGCGGCTCCGTTCCTCCCTTACACTGCAGCCCAAGCCTTGCAAATGGCATCCAGATGTTATCCATATCACTGGCCCCACAGTGGGCCCCAGAATCCTACTAGCTGGACCCCACTTAGATCCCTCCATTCAGGCAGCCTATTCTGCCTTCATTCCAAGCTACATAGCTCCCTGAGCTGCTTCCCCCTTACAGGTGTGGTCCCCCTGGGACCTCCAGCTCTCCTGGCCCTGGCCTACCTCCAAGCCAGCTCAACTCAGGCCCTCAGCTCTTGGGCGTTCCTTGAGGTGGGCCCCTGGCCCTTTGACCCTTCCAGTCCTGGCCCCAGCTTGGATCAGCCACGGGATGTCAAGACAGGTTAAGAGTCTATGGCCTGACTCTCTCTCTCTCTGGGGTCCACCTTCTAGACCCTACAAAGGGGGTAACCCACCCAGTGGCTAGAGGTTAAAGCACCCCAACTCACCTTTCATTGGGGTGGTAACTGGCCTGGCATTTCTTGCGGGCTCCCACACCACTGAGAGCCCCACTAGGCTACCCACTCTCAGCAGAATGCAGTTTTAGGTCATGCCCAGGACCAGAAGCCTCCTGACCATCCCCTACAGCTCCTCCCTTACCTCCAGATGATACCAGCAGCCCTGCAGCCAGGTGATATTGATGCTTCCTCCCAGCAGCAAAATGCCCTGTTTATATGGACAGCCCTGAATCTAAAATGGCTGCCCTAATCAGGCACCTGCTGGCTGCTCTCTTCTGGCCCTTAAAGTGGCAGGCACTAACAGTGCCCTGCCCCACTATCCCAACCACAATCATTGAGCTCCAGTGCTTTAACGATGCTGTAGTGTGTGCTAACTTGGAAGCACGTCTTCAGGCAATCGTTGATGTCTTTTCCAAGGCATACAAGAAAATGCTTAATGTTTAGAAGATTAAGGTCTACTATCAACAAGCTCTTAATGAGCAGTCTCTTGTTCTGGTAATTCAGATTTACAGTGAGACTGAAGAATGTAGAATATTTTCCATACCTCAGCAGCCATCTTTCACAGAAAGCTGACATCAACAAAGAAATCCAGCATTGCCTCAAACGTGCAAGTTCAGCCTGCAGACTCCTAAAGAAATGGGTATTCAAAGATCAAGACATCATATTCAAAATCAAGTTCATGGTTCATCAAGCAGTAGTGATCTCTACCTTACTGTACAGAGCTGAAACATGGACAATATACTGGCGTGGAGACACCTCAACTCACTGGAGCAGTACCTATACTGCCTGTGCAAGATCCTTCAAATCCAGTGGGAAAACAAATGCACCAACATTAGCATCCCACCATCACCCTCTTCAGACCCACAGATAAGATAATCATGGAAGATAATCATCCTTGACTGCAAGGGATTGCCAGTGATGATGATGATGATAGCAGGAATCTGGTGCTGACCTGAACATTTTCACATACGTGCTTTTTACACAAAATGAACCAAGTTAACATTATCTAAAGAGCCAATCCCCTCTCTCCCAAGCCAAAATTAAACCCCAATATCAGCTCTGAACAGGAGCCCTTGGGGCATGAGAAGGAATATTCAAGATGCCTGAAACTAGTTTCCTAGAAGCCTCAGCAAACTGTTCTGAGAGTCCGCAAAAACAGGCTTAAGTAGTATTCTGTTAAATATTTCTCTAGGCTCTGTGCTTCATAACACACTAAGATATGCTTGATCAACAGCTGCATCTACAGCTGAGATTCAGCTCTCCTTGGAAAGCTGTAATCTCAGACTTCATTTCTATGCTCTCCCACAGCGATTTAGACTGTTGTCAGGCATGACAAATGTTCCCTGAAAATCATTAGCAACTTGTAGTTGATTTCATGCTTTCTCTAATTCCTATATCTCACTAAGCCATGGATCAGCTATGAAGTAATAAAAATATAATGCTACTCCATGGAGGTAATTTTGGAGATTAAAAGACTCAGTACTTTTGATCCATCAAAATGCTCTCAGAGCATCACTAAGCTCATTGAAATGACTAGGACAAAATAGGCTTATTTTCCTTGTGCATTTCTGAAAGAAAATGTCTCCAAATGACCCAAAGGGAATGCAACAGTTTACAGGTTTCTTTTCCAGTTTGAAATGCATGACAGAAAGACAGAAAGACTTTTATAAAGGTTTAAAGGAAAAAGGGGGTAATAATCCAACAAGAAAATCCCCAAAAATATAGCCCATGTGGGGGACCTGATACAACAGACAAAGGCCTGGGGCTTCAGCCCGCAAGGCCTGCCCTTACAATCTAAAAAGAAAAATATCTAGTGCAATATTAGCTTGCTGAGACCCTCTGCTGGTACCCCAGGAAGGGGCTAGTAGTATCACAGTGTAAGACTAAATGGCCACCCTTGACACTGCAGAGCACGCCCTCAATTGCCAAACATTCCTGGAAAGCATGCACCATCTCCTGGAGTACAGCATGCTCAAACTCCAGCGACAGGCATGTCCATACCAAAAACTGGAAGAGCTGCAGGGCGCCAGCTAAGCCAGCCCCGGCAAGATGGTTCTGGCAGCACTTGAGGGTGGCCATTTTAGCTTAGCCGAGTAAAAAGTTGGCCAAGCAGATGATACCCCCATTGGCCACCCAGTATGGGAAGGAAAATAAGTAGGTGGCCTCTGACTGACAGACAGACTACTTTTTATACAAGTTGGTTATGGAGAAAGGGGCTAACAATCCAACAGATAAATAGAACACTTCCCATGCAAGGACCCAGGTACAACAGACAGAGCCTGGGCCTTTGGCC
>JAGPOW010000261.1:188115810-188135431 GCA_030014935.1 Caiman crocodilus
GCCAGCCCTCACAGTCAAAATATAAAAAAATCCAATACATCAGGCTGCTGAAACCCCTGCCTCTACCCTGGGAAAAGATTAGCAGTATCACAGCTCGAACTAAATGAGAACTAAATGGTCACCCTCAACACTGCAGAGCACACCCTGAACTGCCCAATATGCCTGGAAGGCAAGCACTGTCCACCAGAGAACTGCATGCTCAAACTACTGTGACAGGCGCAAGAGAAAAAAAAGAGAGAGACAAATTCTCAATGATACTTTCAAACTGGAAAAGAAATCACTTAGTGTACCATATACTGTATCTGTTGCATTCTACTCAGGTCATTTGGGAATTTTTTTCTTTTAAATGAAATGCACAAGGAAAAATAAATCTATTTTGTTTGCCAGTCATTTCAACAAGCTTAGTGGTGCTTTGAGAGCGTTATGATGGATCAAAAAAACCTGAGTCTTTTAATCTCCAAAATTATATAAGCATACACATGCACACAAATACAAATCTATATGGGTGCGTATATGTGTGTACACACCCACTCACATATATGGTGGTTATATATAAAACCACTGTATGAAATAACTGAAAAGGGACACATTCTTAAATAACTAAATTCTACCCTGAAATATCATTTGAACTTTCATGTTAGCATTTATATGCGATAGGAGAAATTTATAGCAGTGATAAATATTTTTTTTTATCTCTTGTGTAATGAAATGAGGGGCAGTTAAATGAATCCAGTATTAACAAAAGAAGTTCAGCTGTGATTAAGGAGAACAACTGCAGTACTCTTATGCCTCCATGTGGTACAACAGTGAATTGCAGAACCGTATAAAAAAAGGTTGGTAAAAGCAGTAACTTCCTTAATTGCTAAATCCTACAAGTAAAAAAAGGAGTTAAAAAAGTAACAAAAAATAAAAACAGAGGATTTAATGACTAATTTAATCTTATACAATCTTGTTAGTATAACTATATACAGCTCTGTCCTTTACAAAGAACAAGCAAAGAATACTGCAGTCAGTTGAAGATCCCTCTAAGTAAACAAACCTGTGCAGGACCTGGCAGGGTAGGCATGGGAGTCCCGGGAGCTCTAGTTCCTCCAGCCTGGCAGTGCAGCTGAAGCTGGCTCTGCTTTGGTCCCCACCTCCAGGCCCCCCAGGGCAGTGCAGGACTGGGGAACTTTCAGTTAACAGAGTATTCTGGTTAGTAAAATGCCCGTTAACACAGCTTTTACTTTAATGTAAAGGTCCCAACATTTAGTATACATCATAACAGCTGCAAATAAAATCTATTCTTCATTACAATAAGCTAAACACAGTATTTCTTAAGGGGAAAAAAATCTGCAAAATATTTTTGATTTTTTAAAAAGGGCATGTTTCATGTCATTGAAATTTTTGCTGCCAACTATAGATGAACTTACCAGAAACACAAAGCATATTGACAAGAGCACACAGGTGAGGAAAACAGAAAGAGAAAAAATGGTCTCAGCTACATACATTTATTAAATAATTATGTCATGAATGTACAATTTCACAGCAAAACACTAAGACAAACAACATACTAAGTTGCAGCTTCCTTTCCTTTTTCATGCCCTTGTGACAAGGTATTTAGCAGAAATCACAAATTTGCTGGAATCTGACAGGGCTGTGCCATGAGTGCTTCTGCTGTGGCCTCTAAGCTGCCAACCATGCACCTTAGCACCCATGCTAGCCCGGTCCCCAGTTGTAGCTTAAATTCTCAGAATATTAGCTCCTTAAATTTTTATTTATTATTTACATACAATTATAACATACTTGAATTGGGGAGAGAGAGAGAGAACTTTTTTTTTTTTGATGTCCAAGTAAAAATAGGTCTAAATACATCGTGTGACTTCCATGCACACAAAAAGTCAAAGACAAAACTCCTAACTGATTCAGGAGTGCTTGATCAGCAGGGATCTGGGTTTTCCATTTGCCACAAAAAAACACAGATTTTCTCTTTTAAAGGAGAAAAACATGAGAAACTATGGGTTTCCCCTTGCAGGCCAGCAGAGTTCGAGCCTGCAAGGGGCTGCTTGGGACTGGATGGAATGGGAGGAGGGCAATCAGGCAGGGTGCATCACATGCGCATGTACATGGCAGACAGGCAGCATGGTAGACAGCGGCTCCCACAGCTCCCCACATGTAAGTCAATGGGAGAACATAGGCAATGCAGTGGGGTGAGGGGAAGGGGTATAGGTGATGCGTTGGACAGCCGTGGGGTTGTGGGGGGAGGAACGTGCCCAAACAGATCTCTGCACCCACAGGAGGCATGGTGCTGCAGTGTGGCTGGACTGGAACAGGAAAGAGCCACCTCTGTGGCCCGGTGGACAGGACCCAGCACAAGAGGGCAGAGTGGGGTGACAAAATTAATTGCTGCTGCTGCTGCCACTGCCAGGACTCCCATCCCAGCTGCACTCCCAGCAGCACAAGGAATAATGGGCCAGTAGGACTACGCTATCCTGCCACCAGCCGCTTGCACGCCAGACTGCGGCTCTGCCCTGTCACCATGGCCCAGCTGCTGCCAACATCAACCCTCATAGATTATAGAGTCAGAAGGGACCACAATGGATCATCGTGTCTGACCCCCTGCCCCTGGCAGGAAAGAAAACTGAGGTCAGATGACCCCAGCCAGGTAATTGTCAAGCCTCTTCTTGAAGACCTCCAAATTAGGTGATAGTACGACCTCTCTTGGAAGCCCATTCCAGATCCTAACCACCCTTACTGTAAAAAAAACTCTTCCTAATGTCCAACCTAAATCTACTTTCCACTAGTCTGCACCCATTACTCCTAGTTTACTCTGGTAAATAGCGCATCACCAATTCCCTGCTGTCCTCCCTTGATAAACTTATAGGCGGCTGCAAGGTCACCCCTCAGCCATCTCTTCTAAAGGCTAAAGAGATCCAGATCTCTCAACCTCCCCTTGTAGGGTCTTTCACAGAGGCCACTAATCATGCGAGTGGCCCTCCTCTGAACCATCTCCAGATTCTCTGCATCCCTCTTGAAGTGCGGCACCCAAAACTGGACGCAGTACTCCAACTGTGGCCTGACCAATGCGGCATAGAGGGGGAGCATCACCTCCCTTCATCTGTTGGTCATGCATCTGCTAATGCACAACAAGGTGCGATTGGCCTTGTTAATGGGCTTGTTACGCTGCTAGCTCATGTTAATCTTGGAGTTCACTATGACTCCAAGATCTCTCTCAGTCTCTGAGCTGCTGAGGAAGTCACCCCCTAACTTGTAGGTGTGCTGGGGATTCCTCCTTCCTAGGTGAAGTACCTTACATTTATCTTTGTTGAATTGCATCCTATTTCATTCCTCCCACTGATCCAATCTGTGCAGGTTGGCCTGTATCTGCTCCCCGCCCTCCAGTGTGTTAACTTTGCCCCATAACTTGATATCATCTGTAAATCTGGAGAGGGTGCTCTACACACCCTCATCCAAATCACTGATGAAGATATTAAATAATACCGGTCCAAGGACTGAACCCTGTAGGACCCCACTGTCCACTTCCGTCCAGGCCAAGAACAACCTGTCCACCACCACTTCTCTGGGTGTGGTCCCTAAGCCAGTTAGCCACCCACCTGACTGTGTAGGCAGCCACTCCACAGCCCATAAGCTTCTCAATGAGAATAGGATGCAAAAAACTGTGTTGAAGGCCTTCCTAAAATCCAGGTAGATGACATCAGCCTCAGCTCCTGTGTCAACGCAGCGTGTGACCTGGTCATAAAAGGCTATAAGGTTTGTCAGGCAGGATATACCCGTGATGAACCCATGCTGGTTTCCTTTCAGTGTTTCTTCTACTGAGCCTTCACAAATGTGCTCTTTGATGATTTTTTAAGTATTTTCCCAGGGATAGAGGTAAGACTGACTGGCCTAAAGATGCCTGGCTCAACCCTTCTCCCCTTAAAAATGGACACAATGTTGGCCCTTTTCCAGTCCTCAGGGACCTGGCCGGAGTCCCATGAGTGCTCAAACAGCCATGTCAGTGGCTCAGCTATGACAGTGACCAATTCCTTTGGCATCCACGGATGGAGGTCATCTGGGCCAGCTGACCTGTACCCATCCAGCCCTTCCAAATGCTCCTTAACTAAGTCAGCACTAACATTTGACTGTCTGGTGCCTTTTGGATATTTGTCTATGCTCAAGGTGGGGTAATTGTCTAGGTCAATATTTAGGAATACTGAAGCAAAGATCTCACGGAAGAGCTCTGTTTTTTTCCTTGCATCAACCACCAACTGACCTGATTTGTGCTGCAGGGGCCCTGTGTTACCTTGTGCCTTCCTTTTGCTCACTATGTACCCTCATCTCAGGCCACAGCTCTACTTCACAGGGAAGGTGGGGTGGTAGGTCTGAGAGAAGTGGCAGCAGCAGCCAGGCTGTGGCAGTGGGGGTGGAGCTGCAGACCAGCCTACGAGTGGTTGGTAGTGGGAGGCGGCAATGGCAGTGAGGACCCTACCAGCTTGTTACTCCTTGTGCCACTGGTGGTTTGGCTGGCACATGGGGGCTGGTGGCAGCGAGTCATGCTGCCCCATTCTGCCCTCCCACACTGGGTCCCTCCTATTGGGCCATGGACACCGCTCCTGCCTGTGCCAGTCTGGCCAGGCTGCAGTCCTGTGCCCACTGTGAGTGAACAAGTGTAAGGGGACATGTGAGTGCCCCATACTCTCCCAACATTTTGCTTATGGTCAGGCACGCCTCCCTGCCCAAAACACATCCCCCACCTTGCTCCACACCTTGAAAGGCTGGGGCAGAGGGGCACCAGCAAACCTGGAGGGAGTAGGGGGCTGTGGGTCAGAAGTGAGGGGCACTGGCATATCAGGGCTGCTCAGTGTCACAAAACAGTGGGAGGGACAGCTACAGCTGGACCCATGTCATGGTGAGCAAATGGAGCAGGGGAAGCTCTGATTTTCCAGGATAAAAGCGCCAAAAACGTCAAAAATATAAAGGTATTTAGAATTTATTTTATTATAATAATTGAGACACTGGTAGGCTTCCAAACTTCTTTAAAATTGTAAATATATATACACATACTAGTCAACTGCCAGTCAAGAATGACCGGAGGGAGAGGTGGGAGGGGGAGGAAATGGAGCCCCATGTGCCCCCCATATCTGAGCATGCTCTCTCTTCCTTCCTGCTACTCAGGGTCCAGGCCCACTCTCCCTTTCCCAACCATGGTGGCGGGAAGACCATGGTAGAGGAGCAGACCTGAGGGTGGGGAGGAGCTGGTCCACTGTGGTGGGAGGGGAGGGGGAAGAGGAACACCAGGCCTGAGCTTCTGCTGCTGCTGCATCAAGACGGAAGGAGCAGGCTCGGGGATAGCACAGGGGGTGGGTGGGAGGGGAGTGGGCTTGAGCCAGAGGAGGAGGAGGTGGGGGGAGTTCCTCCAAGGAGTTTTAGTTTGCTGTGCCCCAGGTAATTTTATAATAAGGCACATTACTCTACCAAATTTGCTACAGCAGCTGCCATTAATATAATATGCTGCTGAGGCATGCAAATACAAACATCATTAAAGCAGTGCGAAAGCATTTAGCCCACTTTAAAAAGTGTCATGCACACCCCTCATTTCATCTACATGTGGCCTATAGCACCAAGTCAGAACTTACAGTGGTGGACATAGCATAAAAACATAGTCAAATTATATAGACCACAAAGAAAAACTGAAGAGCAGAGACCATAAAAGAAAAAAGAAGAATTGATAGAATTCATTGTTTCATTCTTTTGTGTCCCCCCCCATCCTGAATGTTTTAGAGGCCACATTTAATTGGAAACCACATTATTATAGAGCTACACAACACAGTGGTTGCACTCTCTTACATTAAGGATTCTTACTCTCTCTCTTTGCATTTTATAATAGGTTTTAAATACTTGTATTCTCTCACATATCACATGTTCCTGTTCCAAAGTAGCCCAACACACTCATTGTACTGCCCCTTATCCAGCATATACAGGACTACTGTGCTTTTCTCCCCCTTTTTACTATGTTGAAAGTGATGCCCTTAAGTTGCTAATAGGCCAGACACTGCTGCTGAGGGAGAAACTGAATAAGATCAAAGACTAGAGGGTTAACAGAACAGCCACTGGCTGCTGCTGCCCCACATTTAAATCTGGTGATGGCTACAGTAGGGGTACACAAGAGGGAAGCTGCTCCATTAAACCCATGATGAAGTGCGATCATGAGCGGGATGAAAGTATTATTTTCCCTTAGTCACTGAAAAAAATCTTCTTCTTGGAATCTTCCTGAAACAGTTCTGTGGAGCTCAAAAGCCAGTCCTGAAACATAAGGTGCATGCCTTATTCTGGGGTGCATGGTATGTGAGAAAATATTGTATTAGTGTACTTATTGTTATCAGAAAAACTGAACACAAATTAAAATCTTTTAAACTGTTGCATGTTTTAATAGACACCCTCAAGAAAGAACTCGAGTAATGTTTTTTCTGTATAGCTTAGAGCAAGTAATTTTGGTAGAGTGGAGAAAAGAAAAATCTTCAAAGAATGTTAATATTCCTTGTCATTTCTTCTCAGAAGGGCTCAAAAATCATGTTGGTCAGAAAAGCAAAATATTCCCCTATGCAGTTACCACAAACTCATATATAGCTTGAAAAAAAAGCTTATATGTTAACTAAGTGGTAAATAGTTTCTTGTCACTTTAACCCTGGGCATTTTTAATTTTAGCAATTCATTAGAAATCCCTTCTAGTATCTAGTCCCTTCTAGTATCTGGAAGGCACTTAAATACTTTGTTATTTAGGAAGCACTCAGATATGGAAATGAGGGTGTCTAAATTAAAATTGACTTGAGTTGGAAGACTATAAAATATATTGGCCAAAGACCTGTAAGCAGTGAAGTACCAAACTCAAGTGCCCAGTTCAGTGTTAAGGCTAATCTTAATTATAATCATCAATAAGGATGGAGGAGGAGGAAGGGGGGAGTTTGGTTTCATTAGTAATGAGTTACTGGTGAAAACAAAAATAAAAACAAAATATATATACACACACAAGACAATTAAAATAGAAATGTGGTCCATTTTTTAATAAATATATTAAAAACAACTCATTTTTATATAATCCATACTTACAGCTCTTCTCCTTGTTTTGCGTTCTTGTCTAAAACCAGATAGATTTTCCCAAAACTTCCACTGCCAAGTTTCTTCTGAAGAATGTACCTTCTGGCAATCAAGGTATCTGAGAAGGTGGAAATAGATCTGGAAACACTGACATGCTGAACAGCTTCTTGGAATTTCAGCATTGCTCCATGTAAGAGAGATTACATTTAAATCCCTAAAAAGTATCTTCCAAATTCAAGCCTCCTTAATAATGCTCCTGTGATTCCACTGATATTCAAAAGACGACACCTAGGCCACAAAAAAAAAAAAAAAATCACTTGAATATTGAAACTGTTAATTGTAATATATACCCAAAAGTGTCAGCTTGCCACTTAAAACAAGTTAAATAGGCTCACTGCTCATTAAGGCTTGGGTGGTAGATTTTAAGTTGAAACTTTAGATAGTATAAAAGGCGCGCTGTCGATTTAATAGGTGGGGAGAGCTCTCTGTGGCTTTACAAAATAAATGCCTCAGCAAAACAGGGTAGTGGGGGATATGAACCAGAGATGTTCACTCATGAAGTTGTTAAAAGATTACATAATTTGTTTTGCAAGAACAAACATAATTGTGTGCTGCACACCAAAAATCCCTCCCGAGGGTTCAAATGGGTATGCTATTGTCCTTCACTTCCAGTCTTTAACCTGCAAGTATTGCTGCCACATTCCAGAACTAGCATCATTTGCCTGATGTGCCTGCATTTCCCCACAGCTTGGTGTCATCCACAAACTTAATCGTTGCACTTTCCACACCCTCGTCCAAGTCATTGATAAAGATTTTAAAGAGCACAGGTCCAAGCACTGATTTCTGGGGGATGCTACTGGAGAAGACCCTCCAGAATGAGGCCATCCCATCAATTACAACTCTCTGGGATTGGCCTCCAAGTCAGTAGCCAACCCACCTCACTGTGGACTGGTCTAGGCCAGTACCCTCCAGTTTAATAGAGATAATCTCATGGGAAACAGAATCAAAGGCCTTGTGATGTCTAAATGTAAACATCAACTTAAAAATATTTGTTTACCCTCCTCTAACTGTATCAATTAAGCGATTAATGGTTAACACAGCACTTCTAAACCCAGGCAGGGAGCACCTGTGAGGGAGCAGCTAATTACTTAACTGATGAGCCATTAGGCTGCTAGCTGTTTTCCTCTGAGGCTCTAGCACCATACTAATCCCCCTCTCCTTTGGCTCACTCCCCTCTTCTGGCCACCTTCCTGCTTTCTGATTCTTGCTGTGGACCATGGGGTTTCTCTCCCCAGCTTCCCTGCCAGATTGCATCCACCTGGTGCTAAAGGATAACTGGTAAACTAACCAGTTATCACTCCACTTATTAGTTAAACAATTAATCACTTCACCTTTCACATCCCTAATTGAGTCTAGTCCCCTGCATCCACAGATAACTATCCAAAGCATCCTAAAAACCATCCTTTTCAACACACTACAATTAAAGAGCATATTATGAAGACAAAACCAAAAATACCCTACAGCTTCTTGCAAGCAAGGAACAGGGGAGACAAAGGCACTGCTAATATCCTCCCATTGCAATGGCAGATAAATTAATAGGCTAATTTATGTTCAGCTAAGGTTAATATATTTAAATCCACTTCTTTCAAGAAACCTTCCTGTCTCTCCTTTCTCCTTCTGACTAATAATTTTTTCTCAATCACTCTCCTGAGACTTATTTGTTTTTGTATTTCTTATTTTAATCCCTAATTCTGCAGAATTAAGAACTAAAAAGGCACCCTTCTGTTGATGTGATTTTCAATTGTAAAACAAGGATTACAGATTATAAACTATTTGAGATAGAAATGGGAAGTGTAACATGGCTCCTAAAGCATCATTAATGTTCATAATGCCATGTATTTTTTTTCCATAATAAAGACCTTCAGGATCCTCTGAAGGAAAAGAGTTAACATGAGATCTTGTTAGCATTATAATTTCACACAGGAAATCAAAAAATGTCTTCAAGAAAGTAACCACCATTTAATTCGTTAACAGCAGCATCAAAATGTTTTGTGTATATAAAAATCTCACTTACTGGGTGAAGTGAAACAAGAATATTTAATTTTAAAGGCTGCATAATACCTGGCTGCAAGAAGCAGTTTTCTGTATCTAGCCATTCCAGCACCGGAATAAGGATTATGATTCTGTATTTTATAATAATATTTTGCATGCATGAAACTATTGTAAACACCCATCTGCAGAAATGCTAGCATATTCTGTGCCAATGGGTTTAACTTGGCATTGTTACTACAGTATGAAATGCATCCAGCTTCTAATTACTGTAAGTCATTTTCATAATGGTGCAAATTATGTACCATCTTTTCTTCTAAACAGTAAAAACATTAAAAAGAACATCCCTTTGATTTTATATCCTCCTTCAAATACCAACCATAACAAAAATTAGTTTTGTAAAGCAAAATGTAAACAAAGTACAATGGTTAAATAATCTACTATCTGTATAATTCCTAATCTGTTTTACAAAGCATGAAAGGACACTGTTCAAGTGAGCAGGGGGAAAAAAAGTTAAATGCTAAATTTCTGTCCCTATAAAATCTACATTATTTTCAGTGAGTTTGTCTCTTGACAAGACAATGTTTCTATGCTATTATTTTGCAAAATAAACCTACATGGAATATTTTTTTTAAAAAGATCAATATTTAAAAATAATAAACAAATATATAGGAATGATAGAGAAAAGCCCAACAACTCTCAGAAGATTCAACAACATAACTCATTTTCTCTCTCAAGTAACTGCATAGCCACCATTATTCTCTAAATGCTTCACAATTTTTCATGATGCAATTTTAGCTACTGGACTGGGACACATGTTTGTACTTCCATCCCCACCTCTGCTACTCACTTGTTAGGTGCCCTAAAACAAGACACTCCACCTCTCTGTGGCTTGGTTTCTCATGCGTAAAATCGAAATAAAGATTCTTTCTCTGTAGAGTGCCTTGAAATCTACAGATGAAACATGTTGTGGAAGACACCTATGAAGTGCTTTAGTATAGTGTGCTAGCATCTACAGCCTCTTTGAGAAAAGCATGGTCTAGGGATCTGAACAAAAGACGAAGTCTAAGTTTTCAACACAGCTAAGTTTTAAACAAAGCTCTAACTTCTCCTGTGTCTTTGGGCATGTCACAAGCCGTTTCTCCATTTATATGAGGCCAATATCTTTTCTTTACCTGCCTCGCTTGGGGCTGATGAATAATTAATGTGTGAAAAACTGTTTTAAAATGAAAGAGTTCTGCTTTCATGGGTATCTCTTTCCTTCATAAAAAACACCCATAGAAACAGCTGGGAGCCAGGGAGAAGCCAGCAGCACTAGTAAACCACCAGCACCAGTAAACCACCAGCACCTTGCAGTCTATAGTTACACTACATCATGATCAGCTTCTTAAGTGAGTATATTTTATGTGAATATACTTTAGCAAAGACTACTTGAGTGCTGCAGAAATCTTCATAATTGTTATATTGTTCAGGTTGTGACATAAAAAGACCAAACACTCAAAGCTTGCGTGCAATCAGCAACTTAATCTACCCCGACTTTCTCTCATCACTTCTATGTATTCTGCACAAAAGGTCAAAAACATGACATACCCTAAAGCCGTTAAAATGCCCTTCCTGTGGTGATCTAGGTAAAAGGGCAAAGAAGGGGTAAAATCTCTCTTCAGGGAATTCCACTGGGCAGGAACGGGTCCAGAATAGGGGAATGGGTCCCCTATAATTCCATCCTCACAGCTGTCAGGATCGGAGGCAGTAAGAGTTTGGTGAGGGAAAGAAGTGCCCAAAATACACTGCAAGGCAGAAATCCTGAACAGTTCTAATCAATCCAGAAATCACAACTGTCCAGAATCAGGAAGATGCGAAGGGTGGCTCAAGTCCTCTGTCCATCATTTGCCCTCCACAAAATATGCTTTTTGTGCTGCACTTGATAAAGTGAACATATGAATCCAGCACATAATTTCAGCCCTAAACTTAAATTCCATTCACACCTAATCAGCGTTTTACACCAAGGCTGAGGTATTCAAGTGTTGCTAGTAAGAACGCAGGGCTGAAAAGGAATTTCTGAGTCATCCACTCCAAGTAATCATGCTATATAATTCCCTTCATTTATGTATCAAGATCCATCTTAAATGTATTTAAGTTTCTTACTCCTCATTACACCTGTGGGAAGATTGTTCCAGAATCTCATTGCTGTAATAGTAAGGAACTTTATTCTAATTTCCAACCTAAGCTTATTATGGAACTCATTTGTTCTTGGACCTCACCTGATACTTCCTAATATCACAAGTCATGCTTTCGCTGGTGTGCCCACCTCAGTTCGAAAAGGCGTTCCCAGGCTGCTTTTGTGCAGGCCGCTGTTCAGGTTGGCCCCGCTCCCGTGGGAAGGTTACCAGAGAGTGCCCCGAGGGATGAAACCACTCCCTGGAACTCACCTGATGTTGTCCTACCGGGACCCTCAGTAGCGGGGTTCCACTCTCCGTGTCCTCCAGGGCCAACACGCCTTTGGCAGGCGCTCATGGGGATCCAGCCTCCCCCTACACCCCGGCCAACGCCAACTTGTGGGCCCTTCAGCCTCTTAACCCGGGCCTGAGGCCTTCGTGTCCTGAGGCCCCATTGCCCCTGTGGGCTCCCTCGCCGGTGCCTCTGCCGGCTCTTCCCCCGGCTCCCCCACCAGCCGTTCCCATTCCCGCTTCCCTACCGGTTCTGGTGCTGGCTCTGCAGCTGGGCTCCACGTGGCTGTAGCTGCGGCTTTGGCTTCCCCAGCCTCTGCTGCTCCTGGCGCTGCCGCCGCTCACTCCGTCGGTGTCCGACTTGCCCCGTGGGAGCCTGTCAACGGCCTCCTGCTTCTCACCTGTCCTGGCTTCTCCCAGTGGCCCCTCCGTGCCCTCAGGGCCGCGCTTTATTCCTGCCGGGTGGTGCCATTCCCTGACGTCATCTGGCCCTAGCTGGGTGTAAGCACGGCTAATGAACCGTGCAGGAGGTCTCCTGGCGTGTGTGCTTCTCCTGTCCTCGCCTCCTGTGAAGGGTAAGTAGGTGCTCCCCCTGGGTTTGGGCCGGGGTTTCCCCCTAGCCCCAGTGTCCCTGGGACATAACCCCCCTCTTAAGATGCCTTGGGGCACATCCTCGTTCCCCATCCGGGCCGTACATGCAGGGTCGGGTTGTCCCTTTACTTGACCTTTTTGTTCCCTAATCTGGTTTTCATTTCCACACCTAGACAAGAAGTCTGCCACTGTATTGGTTTTTCTGGGCCAGGGTATTACGCGGAACTTTATACGATTGGAGCGCTAAAGCCCACCGGGTGATCTGGGCATTATCGGTTTTGGCCGTACTCAGCCATTTTAGCGGGGCATGGTCTGTCACCACCATGAATTCCCGGCCCATCAGGTAGTACCTAAAGTGGTCCACCGCCCACCAAACTGCCAGGCACTCGTGCTTGATAGTTGAATACCTTTTCTCTGCTGGGAGTAGCTTGCAGCTTGCGTACGACACAGGTCTTTTATTCCCTCCTTCCCCCTAGGTGAGGATGGCACCCACCGCTGTCTTCGAGGAGTCTGTCTGTAAGATAAAGGGTTTTCGGAAGTCAGGGGTATGATTTGTAACATCCTCGCATAACGCCTTTTTTAATCTTTCAAAACTTTACCCCATCTCCTTAGTCCTTCTGACCACCCCCGTTTTCCACCCTTTGAGGGCCTCTGATAAGGGTGTTACCAGGTCCGTGAAATGTGGTACAAATCGCCTATAATAATTGGTTAGCCCTAAAAACGACCGTAGCTGGTGACAGTCTTGCGGAGCCGTGAAGTTCCGGATAATTTCTACTTTGTCGGCTAAGGGTTTAATCATGCCCCTACCAACCAAGAATCCTAAATACTTTGTTTCCTTCTGGCCCAGGGCACACATTCGGGGATTCGCCAAATTCGTGCCTCAATTCTGTGAGTACGGTCTGTAGGGCACTCTTGTGCTGCTCCCAGGTCCGGGTGTATATGATTCTATCGTCTATATACGCGGCTGCATACTCGGTGTGGGGTGCCAGGATCTGGTCTGTTAGACGTTGGAACGTTGCGGCAGCACCACGCAACCCGAAGGGCATCCTAACGAACTCATACAGCCCCCACAGGGTGCCAAACGCCATCTTCAGCCGGTCTTCCTTGGCCATAGGGATCTGCCAATACCCCTTCGCCAGGTCGAGGGTTGATATATACCAAGCATCCCCTATCCTTTCTATCAGCTCTGCCACATGGGGCATGAGGAATGCATCAGACTACCAGGACATCCAGGAGCCTGTAATCTACGCACAGCCTTAAAGACCCATCCGGCTTGCGCATTGGCACCAGTGGGCTCCTCCAGGGACTTCTAGAAGGCTGAATGACTCGCTTCAACATTGAATCAAACTCCCTGCAGATGGTCCCCTGGAGATGGTGGGGAATGGGCCGCCACCTTTCTCTCACTATTGCCCCAGGGGCCGTTCTTATAGAGTGGCACAAGCCACAAACCCAGCTGGGTTCATCACGGAACACTTCCTGGAACTCGTTTATCAACCTCCAGGCTCTTGTTGCTGAGCCGCGAATAATTCTTCTCCTATTCTGGCTGGGGCTCCTCTCGGAGAGGGTTCAGTCCCTCCTTCTAACCCCTGGGGATCTAGGTCTTCACTGTCAGTCTCAGAAAAGGCTGCCCATCCTTTGAGTTCTTGCCATGCCCGTAGGAGGTTCACATGATAAATCTGCTTTTCCCTAAGGTGTCGGGGCCTGTGAACTTCATGGTCCACTGGTCCCACCTGTCAGAGGATCTCAAACAGCCCTTGTCACTGCGTCAGGAGCCGGCTTGTGGACGTGGGAAGAAGCACCAGGACTTTCTGTCCCGGCTCGAACTCCCACTCTTTGGCCTGGCAGTCATACTGGTCTTTTTGACAGGCTTGGGCTTCTCTTAGGTTTTTCTGAGCCAGGTCCTAAGCTAACTGGATCCTCCGCTGGAAGGCCTGTTGGTACGTCTTTGGCTCCTGGGAAGGTCCTTCGCCCCATTCTCATTCTTCTCTCAGGACCTGGACATCGCCCACAGGGTCTCTTGCCAACACCAGCTCAAAATGGAGAGAACTTTGTGGAGTCTTGAGGGGTATCCCTGAGGGTGAACAGTACTAGCTGGGGGAGGAGGTCCTTTCTGGGGGTTCCCTTGTATACACCTATGCAGTGCCCATTTTATTGTCCCGTTGAGGCACTCTACCAACCCATTGGTTTGAGGATGGTAGACTGAGGTATGGAGCTGTTTTACCTGGAGGGTCCGGCACACCCCCTTCAAAAACCCCGGACATGAAATTCTTTCCTTGATCTGTTAGTATCTCTTGCGGGATCCCCATGCAGGCTATTCATTTTATTAGCTCCTCCACAATACACAGGGCCGTTACAGCCCACAGGGGAATCGCCTCCGGGTACCGGGTGGCGTAATCCACAATGACTAGGATGTATTGGTGGCCCAAGCTGCTGCGGGGCAATGGGCCCACGACATCTAAGGCGATCTTCAGGAATGGGGTGCTGATGACAGGCATAGGCTGGAGGGGTGCCCGTGGAGGGAGCTCGGTCCTTGTCTTTCGTCAGTTGGGGAAGGCAGCACACCAGCGGGCCACTTCCTCCCCCATCCCAGGCCAAAAGAACCACCTACTTACTCTCACAAGGGTCTTGTCCCGGCCCAAATGCCCCCCGGCAGTTGGCGCATGCAAGCTCCGTAAAATGGCTTGGCAGAATCAGGTGGTTACTATCAGTTGCAGGCCCTTGGTCTCCTCCCCCGCTATTCCCCCGGCGGCGGTAAAGGAGCCGGTCCCTTACCTCGAAGCGGGGCTGCCCCTCGGGCGACGCCACTGAAGTCCCTTGGGCCTGCTCTCGGAGCGTCCCGATCTCTGGATCCTCCTCTTGGGCTTCCCGGAACAGGAGGCTGCTGGTAAAGTCGCTAAGATCCACCTCCTCCAGGCTCATCGGATGACCTTTCACCTTCTCTCACTTCACCCAGCCAGCTCTCCTGGTTCTGGATCTTCTTGCGTGCCACTTCGGCATCCCTTACCCTATCTAGGACGTCGTATATTGGCACCCAGTCTCGTCCCAGAAGCATCTCGCATGCTAACTGGGGCACCACTCCCACCAGGAGTTCTCCCTGATGCTCCATCACTCGTAGGCAGACCCATCGGCGTTCAGTCTTCTTGGTGTCTCCATGGAGGCAAGCTATTCTCAGTGGGAGCTGTCCACTGGCCCTGCGAGGGTACCAAGTCTCCCCTGACTAGGGACTGAGCACACCCCGAATCCAGGGTGGCTCGCATGGGGTGACCCTCCACCCATGCCTTGACAACAGGGCGTCTCCAAGCCGTGTCCTCCCCACCGGCCACGAAGCTGCAATCCATTGGTTCACCAAGCTCTTGGTTTCTCCACGTCTCTGCTGGGGCTCTTGCTCGGTCATCTGGGACCCAGCATTCTGCTGCTTGATTCGGGCATTCCCTGGAAAAATGGCCCTTCTGCCCGCACCAGAAACACACGGTGTCTCTGGCAGCCCTTCGGTCGGGCGGACGCCAGTGCTCTGGCCCTCTTGGGGCTGTCATCAAGGGCCTCTGGCTCCTCCTCTCTCTGGGGTAGTAAGCAGCCTCTGAGGCAGCAAAAGCCTCAGCCAGCCGCAGAGCCTCCTTGCAGGTCTGTGGGGTATGTTGTCAGACCCAGCGCTGCGTTCGCTCTTCTAAATCATTCTGGAACTGCTCCAAAACGATCTGGTCTGCCAAAGCCTCTCGGTCCTGCCCCGCCGGGCTTACCCACTTATCTAGCAGGTCCCGCAGAAGCTGCAACAGCACTCTCAGTTGTCTCGGCTTGGGTCCCTTCTTGGCCCAGAACCAGCGCCAGTAGTGCTCGGGATTAATCTCCAATCTGTACAGGATGGCTTCCTTCATCTGCTTGTAATCCAGGGCACCACCCTTCAAGAGGGCCCGATAGGTGGTCTGTGCCTTGCCAACTACTAAGACTCCCAACTGGCTGGCCCAATACCTCCTGTTGAGCCCACTCATGAGGGCGTGCCACTCGAAGGCCTTGATATATGCCTCTGGGTCATCATCCTTAGTCATTTTAGTCATCTTGAAGGAGGCCAAACTGTGCTGAAGCCAATCCTGTTGTCAGTCTAGCATTTGTTGCTGGGAATTCAGGACCTGGGTTCAACGCTTGCAAGTTCTGCCCGAGGACATCAGTGGGGCCAACAGCCACAGCCTGCATGTTGGCATAGGTCGCCAGGTCGGGGTCCTCCATGATCCCACCGCTACCACCACTTTGTGCCCGCCTCAGTTCGAAAACGCTTTCCCGGGCTGCTTTTGTGCGGGCCGCTGTTCGGGTCAGCCCCGCTCCAGTGGGAAGGTTCCCAGAGGGTGCCCCGGGGGACGATAGCTACTCCCTGGAACTCACCTGATGCGGTCCTATTGGGGCCCTCAGTGGCGAGGTTCCACTCTCTGCGTCCTCCAGGGCCAACACGCCTTTGGCAGGCGCTCACGGGGATCCAGCCTCCCCCTACACCCCGGCCAACACCACCTTGGATTGTGGGCCCTTCAGCCTCTTAACCCAGGCCTGAGGCCTACACATCCCAAAGCCCTGTCACCCCTGGGGGCTTCCTCGCCGGTGTCCCTGCTCCACCGGCGTCCCCCGCCGGTGCCTCTGCCAGCTCTTCCCCTGGCTCCCCCGCCGGCCATTCCCATTCTGGCTTCCCTACTGGTTCCAGCTGGGCTCCACGTGGCTGTAGCTGCGGCTTCAGCTTCCCCAGCCTCTGCTGCTCCTGGCACTGCCGCCACTCACTCCCTCAGCAACCGAGTCTCCCCACAGGAGCCTGTCGATGGCCTCCAGCTTCTCACCTGTTCTGGCGCCTCCCGGAGGCCCCTCTGTGCCCTCGGGGCCATGCTTTATTCCCACTGGGTAGCGCCTCTCCCTGACATCACCCAGCCCCACCTGGATGTAAGCGCGGCTAATGAACCGTGCAGGAGGTTTCCCGACGTGCATGCCTCTCCTGTCCTCGCCTCCTGTGAAGGGTAAGTGGGTGCTCCCCCTGGGTCTGGGACAGGGTTTCCCCCTAACCCTGGCATCCCTGGGACAACTGGCACCACTAATGCCAGTGACATAAAATAGGTCATCCCCTTCCAGTTCAAGAGACAGCATGTGTTTAAGGGTACCACTGCCACTCATGTTAAATTTGCAATGTAGACCTGGTCATATTTGCCCTTTTCAATTACATCCTATCAATGGCTTAGTCACAATCTGTGGTCCACTAACATACCCATGGCTTTCTACTTTTTTTCCCTCATTTCCAACTGACAAGCTTCCCATTTATAGCACAAGTCCCTATGGATATATCATCTTGCATATTATACTAGTAAATTTAATCCTGTTTCTATTACTCTAGTCCTCAACATCATTCATTTTTTTTCCACATAACAGTCTCATCTTCCTCTGTATTGATAATACTTCTTAACTCTATATTATCACCATATTTCATTAGCATGCTTCTACTACTTGTGCCAAGATCCTTAGTGAAAATATCAAATAAAATTAGTTTCACCCTGAAAAAAATCCACTCAGTTTCCCTTTCAGTGGAACTGATTGTCATCTTCCATTTTTCCACTATTTTATCCTCCATATATTTCTGGTACTGATCCCCATATTCTCCATTTCAACTAGTAATTTTCCACAGAACAGTGCATCAAATGTTTTACTAAAGTCCACATACATTAGCTCTATGACTTTTGTCCTGTGAAAGAGTGAATTATCTAATTAAAGATATTAGATTAGGTTGGCATAATCTACCTGCAGTAAACCCATGGTGCCTGTCCCATTTATGACTTTAATTATTCTTTCCTTCAAAACTTATTCTGAAGTCTTGAATACTATTGAGATCAGACAATGATACTGCAGTTGCCTGGATCATTTTTCTTTTCTTAAATATAGGCTTTTTTTTTTTCCCTGTGCTCAAGTCATATAATAAATCTTTCTACAATTTGAGGAATTAATTAAAAGCTCTTGTTACCATACATGCAGTCTCTCATGTTAGTTCTTTCACTATTTTGGAATAAAGCTTAAGAAGTCCCCAAAACTTGAGTCCACTAAACTCTTTGAATATTGCCTTTCCCCTAGCTAGAATAATTTCTACCTCCACACACACATTCCTATTAGCCTTTGATTCTGTGTTCTACAATGTCCTCAAGGTGGAGGCAAAGTTAGTTTTCACTCTATATATGGATCACCTTTATTCTCCACCCCATCTTTACTATAGAGCCCTATACTTATAATGTAGCAATCCCATTTCTTCTTTCCTTGCTCTCTTCTTAGATATATGGTTAAAGAAACTCCTATTGTTTAATTTCTTTCACAACTGAACTTACCTTGATTGTGGGAAATCTCACTTTACCCCTGCACTTTTCTGACCTCCACAACAAAGCTATTTTTGCTGACCTTTTGTTATTTATACACTCTTTTTATTCATGACACCCCTTTTTTAGGTTCCTACTAAATCGATTTAGTAAGAGATGATACTACAGCCATTTTGAGGTAAATTGTTTTGCCTTCAATGCAGACAAGAAGGGGTAGAGGAAGGAAAAAGAGAAGACTCCCCAGCCTGCAGCCTACTCCCCACTGCTGAAACACCTGCAACTTAAATGGCTCAAGGACTGGACTCTTCAATAACCTTGAAATCCATCCATGTGCTGTGGTAGGGATCATCCTCAAATTGAAGGATTGCTGACAACCAAATCTATATGGGCTTGAGGACTATGAGTCTTGCCTACAAGATTTCCCCCCCCTTTTTTGGGGATGAAAGTCCCAGGGTGTCTGCCTATGTGACGTAGTGTCTCATTACACAGTGATTTTGGGTGGCTCCTGGAGCATTTAACACCTGAAAATGGTTTTAAGTGTTTGTTAGGTGGCTCAAAGTTAAGCCATTCCAGGGCAAGATTATTCCTGATCTGTGCTACCCAGCTCGTGTTACATCAAAGTGTAACCACTCTAGACCAGCATTTCTCAACCTGTGGGTCACAGGAGTACATGGAAGGGTCATAGACAAGCTTTAAAAATGGATTCTCTTTTAGAAGAGAAAAACATGGGAAACCATAGCTTTTCCATTGCAGGCTGGCAGAGTTCCAGCCCCTCCAGCTTGCAAGACGCTGCTTGGAGCCCCCCATGCCTTGCATGCACCCACGCCCTGCCCCACACACTGGGGTGGAGGGCAGCAGGTCGGGAGTAAGGGGCACTGGGTTAGGACCAGCCATGGGTCCTCATACAAAAAACGCTGAGACCCATAGCTCTAGACTACACCTTAGTGTAAACACCCCACTGGGCCCCAGCCCCTACTGGGTCACATCAGGCTCCCTACTTCCCATCCCAGGCCCCTTCTCGCTGCACCCCCACTTCCCCCCTGCTTACCTAGTGGCTGCTTGCACCGTCTGTCCTGGGGGAACAGGGACGGGAAGGGTTAGCCTGTCTGCATAGCCTCCACTGCCACTGCTGCTGCT
>JAGPOW010000261.1:188144095-188162071 GCA_030014935.1 Caiman crocodilus
ATGTCCGGGTAATTGAAATCACCCATGACAATGACATCCTTTGTCCTAACTGCCTCCTTAAGCTGGCCAGCAAATTGGAGGTCCAACTCCTCCTTCTGGCATTCAATAGAGAATGTTTGGTGTACTTCACATGAAACGACATTATCTAGGTAACAGCTCTTAGGATGTCAGTACCCATTATACTTCTCAGCAGATTGTCAGTTCCATGCACATATATGTAAGAACAAATCATATATTTAATATGTCCTTTGCAATAAAAGCTAGTATTAATTATACATCTCTTTTCCTCAGGATTCAGATGTTCTTCAGTTATTAACTGCATCTGTCATTAGGGCTTTATCCAGTACTCACCAGCTCTCAAGCACCTCTGATTTCTGCTCCATCTTTGCCTGTTCCCGTGCTTTCACTCCTATTTCCTAGACTTTTTCATAGTGATGTTTCTAGAAAAGGTTTTTCAGGAAACATTTATTTTCTGGATAAAAATTCTCAGCCTAAAGTGGTTCTCTCACAGAGATCTAAAGTTGATCAGGCTAAAATAAAGCAAGTCACAGGACATCAATAAGATACTGATGCATTAGTTGTATTGCATTTTCCTCCTGATGGATGATTATCCATTATTGCTTTTATGAGTTCATTGGCCTAAGTATATGGATAGATTGTTTGAAAGTTATCCAGGAAATAGATTTTTACATGCTTTTAAGCAGCCTGATCTTCAAGAGTAACAATTTCTATAAAAGCAATAGCTATAAGACATAGTAATATTGATGGCTTACATATAACATTTTTACACTTGGTAAATATTTACCAGTTGGGCTCAAGAAGTTTAAGTTCTGTCAACAAACTCACATTCATTGGAACATGAAAAAATGAGGTTCAGAGAGAGAACTGTTTTGTAAATCTGTACTAGTCTTTTGTCAAACAGTTTACTCCAAGGATGTTACTAAAACCCAAAAGCCACCTTTCTTTTCTGAAAACAAAAATACCCTAAGGAGCCCATGTGATAAAGAACTGTGCATAGAACTGGGAGACGGGTATCTCTCAAGCCAGATGGGCTTAGCAATTCATGTTTTGCACACAGAATTCAGTTGTTAAATCTTGCAGGTATGGATTTCAGATACCCACATTCCTGAAAAATAAACATTGCATTAAGCTGTTTGAAAAGAAAAAAAGTGAAACACATAGTACTGTTTAGATTTATAAAGGACTACTTGCAAGACGGAAAGTTTGCAAAAAAGGTTTCTTCCTGTGCTTAAGGCCTACCTTGTTTTTTAGTAACTTACTTGCAGATGGCATCCAAGTGCAATCTTAGAGAAAGTTAACCATTCTATGCTATTTTGAATGATATTTCTTTTCTTAACAACAGCAAACCACTCAGCTACAAAGCTGCAAAATTCACACCTTAATTTAAGTTCATGAGTTCAAAATGCTCACTCAGGCACAGATCTTAGAGTCCAGTCTTTTTGACTATGTAAAAACTGATTTGGCCCTAGGTGTAGGGCCAAGCTGATTCTAGGTAGTTTTTGTTGATAATCTCAATGCACTGTTCTAAAAAAATCAGCCAGACTTTCACATACACATGACTCAGCTATTTGGGTTTGGAGAGAGAGAGAGAGAGAGAAATGTCTCTTAAATAAACCACTGAAATAAAATTAGGGTGTACATTTTATAAAGCTGATGAAGAATTTTGAATGAAACTAATCTGGTGGTACCGTTTAAATTTGCATTTTAAAAATGTTTCAACCAAATTGATAACTTATAGGTGTTTTGCATATCCAAAGTAGACACTATCCTATAAAGATGAAGTCCCAAACAATTCAATTATTTGTTTATAAAAATGAAAAGAAACCCCAAGAAAACTAAATATTCATACTCATTGAAGGTCTGAGAAAAGGAAAAAGGCTACTTGTGCATCTTAAAAAGTTACTTAAAGTTATTTTGGCTTTAGCAAGGTTTAGGGCATCTGATAAGATTCTTATGCAACTAAGGTTTGTCAGGTAGGCAAAGTTTATATTCAGATGCATGTTTATATTTTTATATTAAGAAGTTTCTGTAAGTAGAAACACTTTCCAAACAAATCTTTACTAACGAATTGTCGAGATTATGATACATATTTCACAAAATATGTAACTGGAATTTGTTTAAACCAATGATGCCCAACCTTTTTACCCGTGGGCCAGATGGGCAATGCCAGGTCCTTCCTCAGGCTAGATCTGGCTGGTGGCTGTGATCCAGCATGTGGGGCAGGCAGGGCCAGAACCTCAATCTAGCTGCATGGCAATGGTCTGATCTGGCCCTAGTTCAACCATATGGGGCTTGGAATTTTGGCAGTGGGGTAGGGGTGGTAGTGTTAATTGCTACCGACCCCCCACATTATAGTTCCTGATCCTTGGGCAGTGTAGTGGGTCAACAGTGACCCATATGCCAGGGACTCGGCACCCTTGGTTTAAACAGTTTATAGTAACTCAATCTCTTTGCAATGTATTGTCCATATTTTTCTGCTTATAATAGTAGCATCAATCTCAGGATCTAGGGGTCAGAACCATTTAGCCAGTTTTATCCTATGGCTCATTCAGGTTGAAATTCAGAGGAGATCCTGAACCAGCCAGATGTCCTAACATTTGAAAAAGATTACTAATATGACCAGAAGGCATTCTGTGAGTACTATACAACTCCCGACAGGACAAAGGAAAGAACTCAATATTGGAAAGTGTTGCATTTCCCATTTCAAAATGCAGCTACCTCTTGCAAAGCTAGGTGAACTGATTGTTGTGTACCTTCATTAAAAAAATATTGAAGCTTAATCACTATTCAGCATATCAATAAATTTAATATATTTATTATATCATCTTAAGATCCAGAAGAGCTCTCCAACCATCTTTTGATTAATTAGGGGGCGAAAGGGAGGGAGAACCTGACCTGAATTGAAGAGGATGGAAATCACCTTTTGCTTCAGATTATCTCAAACTGGTAAGTGTGGAAAGGGAAAACCTCTCCCCTCTCTCCACAGGTGGTCCTAAATGGTTGTTCTAGGTGCTCATTTTTGAGCAACAGGGTGCTAATTTTAAGTGCTTCAATTTAGGTTCCTGTAGTTAAGGAATTCGGTCTCAATTGCAGTTTTGAATATGCAATATATTTCCTTTAGTCTGGCCTCATGCCTCCCCTCCAACCAGAAGTAATTGTTTTATTCCTGCTTTTAAGATATATAGGCAATGGCCAGTTATTGGTTGTTCTTCTAGTGTGCATCAAAGTTTTCACGCATGCAGTTATAGTCTCTGGTTACTTTTTCAAATACACACAATATATTAAAGATACTTTGACTTCTACCTTCCTCACTTTCCCAAATGTTCACACTTCAGCCTGATCTAATTTTTTTTTTCTTCTGGCTTCCCTTTGGGTTTACTCTTTTTAAGAATGTCTTCATCATGACGTCTTGAAATAGAGTTAGAATATTGTTGCGACTGTGACAGTCCAGGAAATATAGGAATAGGCAAGGATTTTTTGATGTTATCTTTATTTGACAAATTGTATAGTTGGAAGAGACGTTAGACAAGCTTTACAATACAAAGTGCCCTTCCCTGGGTTTTTGTGCCTGAAAGCTTGTCTAATGTCTCCCGACCATATAGTTGGTCCATTAAGAGATATCACCAAAAAACTACTTGCCTCATTCTTCCGATTAGTCAAGCCTTGAAAAATAAAAATATTGTTCAGGGTTGTGGCAACAAATGGACCAGTTTTCACCTGAAGCTTCATTATAACTACCAATTTTGTCCCTGAAACCACTTACGTGACAAGGAAAATGTCCTGGCTCTGCAACAAGAATGCTGAGTATGTCCCCATGAACAGAAGAAATGTGCATTTCCCCAGGGATAACTATCACTGACATTTATGCTGTTGCTAGTTGTCCCCAGGGAACACCCCTGCACACACACTGGCACATGAGGTAGGGTAGTGTAGGAGAGGCTGGGGCCATCACCTGGACTGGCCCCCACAGCCTTTCCAAAGGGGCTCCAGTAGCAGCAATCCAGGACTACAAAGCCTGGCTAGCAGCCAGAGCATGGCTCTGGCCAGGCTCCTGTTTAAGGCAGTGTACACTGCTGCAATGTGCAACGCCCCACTTTTTCTGGCACAGGTTTTTTGACACTGGCACCACCCAGTATCAAAACACCCCAAACCATGCTGCAAATTAGCATAGCGAACATCTGCACGCACATTATGTGCAGTTTGCAGCACCACAAACAGGTCCGTAGCACTGCAAACTGCACCTGCATGCTGATCTGGATATGTCTTAAATGATCAAATATAACTTCTCATAACCATAATTCCTTACATCCAGAAAGAAAGCAGCACACTAACATAGTAGATATAAGTAATTACTTTCTCTACCTAGCACTTATTCTTCAGACATCTTCTATTTAAAGTGTTATTTATATTTATTTAATCTGGGGGAGTGAGGGGGGAGAAGAATCAACTGAATATCCAATCATCCAATTCTCCTACCTCTAAAGTACAGGGATGGACAAACCATATGATTGTTAAAGTAGCTGTAGTGAACTAAGGTAATTAAGACCTTGAATTCAAGTATGTGATTAAGTTATTCATTGCTATTCAAATTAACACTGAATTAAGCCTTGCTCCGTATTTGAAGCTTCTAAAATAAACACCATTGACCTATCCAGAGTGCCCAGACATTACTGTAAATTAACGCTAGTTTGGTTATATTGAGGTAATTTGGTGAAAACGTTCTATTCCAAGAATTCCTCTATAATTTGGTTGACTATAAACCGGACAGCAAAAAAAAAGTATCTGGCATCTCCTTAAGTAGCAGCAGAGATAGAAAATGGAGTTCAGCTTCATTCAAGGGGTGCAAAAAATCAGAAATTCATGGTACCCAAGTGCAAGAATCCCTGTGCTGTCATTATCATATTGAAAGGGAAAATTGGAATTTGATTTCTCCAGAGGCCAGAAAACAAACAAGATACTTCAGTAAAATGCTGGTTTCATTCAAAACATTGGCTTAGACACCACACTTATTTTAAGAAAAGCAAACATTTACTTCAAATTGCAGTATAGGCTTTTCAATCACAAAAAGAAAGAAAAGAAAAAACAGTGATCCGACAGTGGTCACATCCTGTGCAAAAAACTTAGGATACAAAAAATTGTAGCACAAGGTACTTGAGCTGCTTACACATTGCAGGATAAAGTAAATAAATACAGTAGCTGAAATATGGCACTCTTGTGACTCAAATTCTAAACCAATGGAATGCCTCTGAAATATTTAATATTATCCTTGTATTAGTAACAAAGCCCCACCACCATTAGAGAAAAGGAATAATTTTTTTTAAATAAAAACAAAACTAAAATATTTATACCTAAGGTAAGGTTTTTATACAGTTATACCTCTTAAGTGCAGAAGGTGGGACTCAGGTTTAGACATCTCTCTTTAAAGTAACTCCCCACACAGTTTACAAAGTTCCATTCAATCTCAAAAGTAAATTTAGGTTTGAAGAAAAATGTTACCAAAGTTGCATAATTTCTTTTGTTACTCCCACAACTGGAAGTTAAATTCTCAACAGTCTTGAAATACGAACGTTCATCTTTAGTAAGTGAAACATAAAAGGACTTGTCAACAGCCCTTGGGATTTCTTTATCCTTCCAATTCTGTTTTGCTCTCACCTACATCCTTAGACAGCAATCCCTAGGTTTGCAAACAAACAAAAGAATGCAATATGCATCATACATCAAGAAAAGACAACGAAGAGGACGAAGAAGAACTTCCACGTTTCTGGATCTTCTCCTTGCTTCTTTCAACCTTCTTTATGATTTCTGTCACAATACACACAGAAGAGGTGAGACCCAGAAGAAACAACAAATCTGGAAGAGACAGTTGGGTTTGTTTTTAATTTCTGGGTAATAGGCTGAAGAAAGACAGCCAAAATTAAACCATGTGTGACTTGTTCTGAAGTGCATGACAAGATAGTTCTTTCTAATCATTAGGGATAAGCTTTTTCAGAATATGTAAAAAGTCATTTTTTGCAGAACAAACATTAACATACGCCAGTTACTACTCCGAAATAACTGAAGACTTATATATTAATCTATTACAGGCATTTCATATTGCTTATGTAGAAACTGCCATATTTACTTGAATCCAAGACAAGATTTTTTTCCCCAGTCACCTTAGGGAAAAAGCCTTTTGTCTTGGATTCAAGGGAGTGGGGAGGGGCCATGCAATAAGCAGTTGCTGCAGCTCCAACTCTGGCTCCATGCCCAGGTCACAGCCAGAACCACAGATGCAGCAGTTGCCTGCCCATCTACCCTGAAGTCTTTGTTTGCTTCCCCCTCACTGCTTAGTGTTAGGCAGGGCTCTGGCTCTATTCCCTGGCACAGAGCAGATGCAAACTCTGGACCGTCTGATCACACAGTAGAGGCAGCAGTAGCCAGCCAAGACACTGCTGTATGGCTGGGTAGGGGCTAGAGTTTGTATGTGCTCTGAGCCTGGGAGGTGAGGGGCACCTGAAGCAGGAAGGGAAGTGGTGAGGGCTTCCTGTTCCCCAAACTACCTATCCCCCTGCTTGCCCCACTGTAGCAGCAAGGGAACAAATTAAAGGCAGCTCCCCAATAAATTATAACCAATTTATAAACATTCCATACACAGCATCTAAATATTGGAGGTGGTCTTAAATTTGAAATAATACTATATTTACCTCAATCCAAGACTAACATGTACTGCTAGAAAGTAAATTATTTTCTTTTAAACAATACAATTAGATATTATTCTGAACAACAGCCAGCTTCTTGGAGTCAAGGAAAGAAAAAAAATTCAAAAGTAAACTCTACTGGAGATAGTTTATTTTTACCTCCAACAAACAACAGCAGCAATAGCCGTAACAACTCTGGATGAAAAATAAGATTAAAATATTTAAGTGATAACTGGCAAAACTGAAGCCTTTCAAAATCATGCCATTGAAATATTTTAACCAGTCACAACAAACTGAAATTTCTAAACAAGGTTCTTGAACACAGAAATTCTCTCCTTAAGTAAAGTACTTTGGTTTTGCCTATCCCAATATAATATGGTTCTTATCTACTTGTTTTGTGCATCTCACCATATCCATGTAATAACTGTTCTGCAAGAGAACTAACCAGGACTTGCAAAATGAGGGTCTGCACCATTATTTCATTTATGAATTAAAAAGATAGTAAGTATTCTACAACCGTCAGTCAGCTAATTTATGGATTAATCCAGTGGGAGCCAACCTTCTGGCAGACAAGCAACAAATCAGTCCTACACCTTCTCCAAGCACCACCCCAATCCTCTTTCCATGACTAAACTGCTGCCCTTTCTGCTCTCTGCCCTCTGTACTACTAATCTCCTGTCAGACCTGCCACAAGCCACACAGAGCCTGTCCGTGCCACTTATGGCAGATGTAATGCAGGTTGGCCATCCCTGAATTAATCATTGCTTGAGCAGTACCAATATAGAAAAGGAAGACTTTTCTTACCCAGGACACTCAGGCTTTCTGTTTGAAAAACCTTCTGAAGTGGAGGGAAGTAAATGACCAGTAACTGCCCCATTATAGATCCAAGAACAGCATAACAGAACATTTTATTACTGCAAAGTCCAATCTCAAACACAGATTTTGTCTGCGAAATCAAAAGACATAATACATTTTATTATATCTGAAATTTTAAATCTGAAGACTCCCAGTACCTTACTTATTTGCAATGAAACACATAATGCAAAAAAGTCTATTTCTAGATGTGGCTACCTTTCTACAACTCAGACTTGGGGAATTTTAAAAAAAAAATTTAAAGACAAGATGATGACATTTTGCTTCTGAATACTGCATGCAACTCTTCTGATACTTTAATCGTGTTATTACATTTTTTTAAAAGCATAGTACAGTACAGCTAGGCCAACACTAATTTTAAATCAAGTTTTTTGCTTCTGTTATTGTAGACCTACGATTTGTAGTTACAGAGAAATACAGCTGGAAAGGACCTTGAGAGGTTATCTAGTCCAACCGAACATCTTCAACCAAGAAAAAATATAGCTACAATGTAAATGGCCAGAACATCACTGTGGTTGTGTTAAACATCAGGCCACATACCTGAGATCTGGAACTCAAAGCATTGAACATATCAAAAAATACAAAACAGGTGAAAGTCATCGTTGTATCTCGAGGCGTTATGACATTGTCTCTTAGCTGTCAACAAGAAAACGCAATGAAATGGTTTTAGTATACATAAGCCCCTAACAAACATATGTACTAAAATGATTTGAAGATGTTGGTCACAATCTGATTTAGTGAATTATATAAACAAGCACTCACACATGTCCTTATACATTTCATGAATAGTCCAAAATTCATGTTGTAATTGAAAGCTCCAGTTTTATAAACATTTATGCACATGGTTAAAGTACAAAAATGATATCATGCATTAAAGAAAGGTTCCGATTCCTTCCTTCCTTTATTAAAAGAGGGGAAAATGTATACCCCATTTTAGAAGACTAATTCCAAGAGATTTTTTAATTCAAACTTTTCCAGATTCAGAATGATAAGCATATTTGAAAAAAGCATTGAGAGAAGGGAAATGAGGAAGGCTTGAGAATTCCAGAAGTCACACCTACTACTACTATTGCTCTTTCTTTCAGCCATCTTGTAAAAACACTTCTCTAACTGGCCTGCAACAATTTAGGTCATAAGTAAAAACTGCCTCTGGGAACTAAAAGTTCATGCACATTCACAATGTAACTGCAGAAGTTAAAGGAATCCTTGTTTTTTGTAAATTAAATCTGTTCCTGCTTTATTGTGAATCTATTTATCGTACCTCCCTCCAGAAGACAAAAAGTGTTCCACACACAATAATTATTGATGAAACAAGTATTTTAACAATCAGATTTTTCGTCAAAATGCTGTCTTTTAAGTTTCTTGGAGGCTTCCGAATAACATCTTTATCCACAGGCTCCACTCCAAGACTTAAAAAAAAAAAAATCAAAACAGTTTAGAAGTCTTTTTATTTTATTACCACATAAGACATTAATTAGAAGTGGCAAATTACTTAGAAAGAACCGTCATGTTTAAATGTTTCTGAAAACAATGTTTACATGTTCCATTTACAGACTAAGCCTTATTTAGAAGGGTATTTGCAATCCCAGTCTAAAGTCTATGCACTTTGCAAAGTACTTAAATAATGAAGTATTTCCCTTTATCACATGCATGTTAAAAATCTCTTACAACCTATTACCATATGTTTTCTAAAAATTGAAGCCATCCATGTTGTAGCTGGAAGGTTTGTTTTTAAACAATAAATTCAATTTCTCCAAGCCAAGTAGAACGATTGGTTCGCATTCTTTTCATACACCATGTATGTAGATCAATTACTAAAGCGAAAGTGAACTTAAAACAAAGTATACTTTTCCAAAACACCCAATTCCAATCAAATCTTCCCTAGCAAACATTACTTTTAAAGCCATAAGCCCTCTGCTGTTTAACTCCATTGTGGATGATCAAGTGCCAGATATCATGGTTAACAGGCAAAACAGTTCAGATGCCTTCCACCACCAAGCTCAGGTGGTAACTCTGAAAATGCAATGCCTAACTCTTGGGAGAAAGAACCACTGAACACCAGTTGCAATGGAACGATAACATCCCTGCATCTGTTTGGTAAAATCTATCCCCAACAGTTTAGACACTGCCTTGGTACAGCCTGAGGCAGTTTAGTAGGGAGAAGAGGGTCCACATCGTGTTGACTAAAAGGCAGAAGAAACAGGAGTGGGTGCAACTATATTATGTGGGAAGCTTTAATAACAAAATCCATTTTCTTTGGAGTAATGCATCTACTCGTATGGGATTTTACTCCTGGATCAAGTCAGACAGAATTACAGCATTGCTACCAGGATTTTCAGAACTTCTGATAGTGTATTAGGTAAAACACAAATTTGAAATCAAGAATCAGAACAAAATAAAATTATATAGTGGTCATATAAGTGGGGCATGATAAGTATGGGTTTTTTTAAATGATTATTCTAAACCCTTTCTGGCTGGGAAGAGCATTTTTAGTTTTATCAATCTTTAACTTATTGCCAGTTCATTTTAATCTTGGTCACTCTCAGTCAGACAATGAGAAAGATCTGAAACAAAAGCTGGGTTTGAAAGGAAGGATATAAAACTTAAGTGTCATCAGTATACTGTAGATACTAGTTTAAAAGTGTCCAACATTGCCCCTACCTTCATTAGACATGCATTGAAAGGAAGGGGCAACAACGTACAACTCTAACACAAACAATATGATCAACAAAGTTACACAGGTAAAAGATGCGCTCTAGTCTTAGGATATACCAATTAAAATATCACTTTCCTGTACACAAGCTTAGATGCTTTATAGATTACACACACACAAGTCCATCTCCCCTGACCATAGCATTCTTTATTTCGCTAGAACAGGCTACAGATCCTTATCTGAAGGTGAAAATAAATAGTTTTACCTTTGAGCTGGTGGTCCATCCATGATAATATTTATCCATAAAATCTGCATAGCATTGAGAGGATTAGGAAAGTTCATTAATGTAGCCAGTGAGATTAAAGTCAATGCAGCTATACTCCTGTTAAGAAAAGCCATTTCATTACTGTCAATATGGCAATTTCCTGAAGATCAGTTAAAACAACACTTCAAGTGTTGAAGATCAGATGTGTTAAGTTTAAATGTTTTTTAAATCAAAACTAAAAGTAACCTTAATTCATAAGAAGGTAAAGCCTGGGGATCATTTAGCACAATGGGGATCGACATTTTTGACAGGATTGCCAGAATTTAACCCGTCATCCTTTCCAAGTACCATTTTGACCCCCTTTCCCTACCCAATTTGCTACCCTTTCTGCTCCCTCCCTTATGCTCTCTACCCAGTGTACTATTCTGCTTTCTGCCCTATCTGCTCCTATAAAGTATGTCCCCTCCCTAATCTGTCATGTGACTTGTGCCACAGGTTGACCAGCCCTGAATTAGCAGATTCATCTTGACACACGAGTTTAAAATCTGAAAATAATTTTGGTGATTAATGCAACACACAAGAAAGTTGGCCTTTCTGAAAAAAATCCTCCAGAAGATGAGAAAGGTCAACACCAAAAGTGACTGTTGTTATGATCAGTGCTGCTTATATACAGGGGAAGGAAGCTGGTGAGAAGAAACTCCCTCACCCATCAGACTGGAGTGTGGATCAAAAGAAGAGGTGGAGCTTCCTCATCCTTCACATGGGTTGTGCTCTTGGCAGGGAGAGAAAAAATAGTCCTAGTGCCAAAGGGTATAGTCCCTCTAACCTAGGGGTGGCCATTCCCCTGCTAGCCTGATCAAATCTTAACCTTTTTCGTAATAACAAAGGGGGTCGTCAGAAAGTTAGAGGATTGGTTTTTAACTACACTGTGCTTTAATGACAACATAAATTCTACTGAGTTAAATGAAATTAATATTTAGAAAACTTCCATAATCTAAGCTAGTGCATCACCAATCTTTATGGAATCTATACTACTGTTTATTGTATATTCTTCTGTATAGTGTTTTATGAAATTCAGCTCATTTACAAAGTAACTGAAAGCTTTTAAGGCAATGGTATTGCAAACTTACGTGCTCAGTTGAAACCTAACAAAATTTTTTATGTTATTATAAATCCCTTTACCCTCTTCAATTGCAGACCTGTAATTAAAAAATAAAAGTAAGGAAAATGAGGATATTATGAATCAAGCATATGATAAGGTTGTAAGACAGTGAAAAAATAAATTACAAAACAGACATTTATTGCATTGTAAGTAAATTTCACAAAAATGTTACCAGGGCCTTTATTCCACTCAGGCAGTTAGTCACACTTATCCAGCTTTTCTATCAATCATGTAAAGTTTCTTATTCCAGCTCTGTTATAAATTTGACTTTTAAATTAAGGGACCATAATTAAAAATGATATCACTTTACAGGCAGAGTTAACTGATCCTTGAAAGATATTTTCATCTCATTTGCACCCATGACTGGTATTTCTGGATGCTGTGTGGCCAACTAAATATCTATTATTTAAAAGAAATAATAATTGTGAAGAATTGCAAGATTCTAGGGTGGGAATAAACATTGAACTACCCTACTTGAATGATTTTAAATTAGTTGGGAATTACTTAAGCTGAGTTTAACTCCAGGTTTCTTATCTAAATAAAGCCATAGCACCTCACCCTCCTCTGAAGGATTACAAGCAAGTAGAAATGCAAAAGAGATAATTTAGCTTATTAAAAGGAAACTGGTAGCAAAACCTGCAAATATTTATCTGCAGACATATCAAGTGTACATGCCTTTTCCTTTCAGAAGCACATACCTAATGGCTGAAATTAAACAAATAGAATTTATTTAAAAATAGCTAAAGCCTTGGAGTTGTGTTCTAATGTTTTCTTCTTCTACTTTTTTTAGTCTTAATGAGAATTGCATTATGTTCTTAAAAGTCACAGTCTCAAATTGGGAAGAACATAAAAAAAACGGACAGGCAGAGAATACAAAGGAGAAAGGAGCCTGAGAAAAGTTTTATTTGGAAGGTAAAGCTTAATAAGTCTAGGGCCCCCTCTACATGTTACAGATATTGTGCAATTAACAGGTTAATAATTAAGAGCCATGGGCTTGCATCCCCCCCACCCCAGCATCCTGACCCTGCTTCCCCCTTACAAGGAGTAAAAGGGGGGAATGAGGCCAACTCCAGTGGCCTCGCTTCCCTCCCCACTCCACTCTGCACCATCAGACACCTGCAGGGAGCAAGGCAGGAGAAATGAGGCCAGCACAGCTGGCCTCGCCCCACCCCACCCTGTATCCCCAACATTATGGCAGCACTCTACCACACTACTAGCTCCCATTCAAACAGTTGCTCGCACTCTGATTGGCTATTTGTCAGCCAATCAGAGCATGAATAAAACAAGGCCGGCTTAGGCTTTTATAATATTAGAATTATTAACCACAAAACAATTAACAGTAACCCACAACCAAAAATTTTAAAGTTATAGCTCAATTGCATTTCACAATGAGACTTTGTTCCTGAAAAGTAGTGTTGTTTCTTGTGTCCCAGCTATCTAAACTTCAATCCTGTTTTTAACTCCTACAGCTCCATTTGTGGTAGTAATAATGCCAACCAGAAACATACTTAAACTGATACCCCACGTACACTAGCAGTTAACACAACTAGTGGTAGTGACACCAGCAGCAATAGTAAAATCTTAATAGTATAGCATAAGCAACACCCAAGACTTGTATAGTTTCTTTTAATATTTGGTGTGCACGTAAGAACAGAAGTAGTTAAGTGTTATGCAACTCTCCATTGTATGTTTACTCTTGCAGACAAGCCACCCAATTGCTAATGCAAGGTAACCCAATCAGAAGGGAAAAAAACCCTAAGTTTCTGAAAATAATTAAAAGAACAAACATTATGATGTTTTAGAATGCAATACCAGGCAATGAGTGATAAAGATACTGTTTCTTTATTTGTTCAGAAATTCATAAAGGTAAAAAAACTCTTTTACTTGTAGTTCAAGGTAAGGCTTTTTGGGGGTTGGGTTTTTTTTTCAGCATACAAATATTTACAGACATCAAACTTACATTATTGTCTGAAAATCATCATCCACAAGGATCATATCAGCTGCTTCCTTACAGACATCTGTTCCAGTCTGCCCCATTGCTACACCAATATCTGCAGCCTTCAGGGCTACAGCATCATTCACTCCATCTCCTGTCATAGCAACTACTGCACCATTATTTTGCAGGGACTACAGAAAAAGGAAAAAACAAGTCAGTTCAATATGGTCTGGGGTCCATACCATTATATGGGACGTAAGTTTGTTCCAAGAGTTACATTTGGAAATCTAATCATCATTTATCCTTAAGAGTAACAACTGAACCTCACACCTTTAATCACATCACACCCTGAGTGAAAACTTGGGTTTGTACACAATGCAACATGGACAGAAGTGGTGTTTCAAAAAAAGTCAAAAAGACTTGCTAGGGCAAATAAAATGCAGAAAACCAAGTGTTTCTGTTTTAACATTCCCCCTCCCCCAGACTTCTATTACATTCTGTTTCTTTACCACCTGATTTCCTCATTCTTGTTGCTTTTCCAATTGTGCAAATGGCTATATTGAAAATGTGCGTCTATTTTGCAGAGATCCTTCACTTTCAGCTTCTTTTCTTAGCTTCAGAATTGAAGCATTATTTCAGAAGTACCTTGAAATTCATGTCTTAGTCTCTTCTGAGGAGCAGCAGAAATATGGATTCTCATAAGTTTCTAGTCATTTCAACTGCAATGTGACAGAATCACAATTGATCCTCTGGCAACTGAGAAAGTGTTATTTTTCTAACCAGTTATAGTACTCTATCCTTACTGGGTATAGGTTTCTAATACTGCATTTTTTCCATATCTGAAAACAATGTTCTTTACAACCAAATATACTTCATGTTATTAAATTTATGTTGTCCAGATGAAAGAAAGCAATTATTATTAACCACTATTAGAAAACAAGTGTCTATTAATATTGTACTGCAGTTCTACTTCCAGAGCAGCAGTTCTCAACCTTTTTATGCTCAAGGCATCCCTCAGAAAAATGCCAGCTCTTACTTTTCACTCAGTTGTTGACTATAGAAAAATAGAGAAATTCTTCTGTTGTAAAGAACTCAGAAGGACCACAGCAGATCAGCATGATTTTAACACTGTGGATTCCTATTTGAAATCTCTGGGCTTATCTTGTGCATCACATTTGCACACCTAACATTGTGTGGCACCCTACAACACCCTTGAGAAGATCTCAAGACATTCCAAGGTGTCATGGCACCCTGGATGAGAATCACTGTTCTACAGCAACATACCTTTATGATTTTCAATTTATGTCTGGGACTGGCTCTGTAAAACACTGCAACCTGTTAAAAATATACGTAAAGGGTAATGAAACCTTGATAAATTAAGATGTGAAATGGATACAATAAAATTAGAGGAAATTAAAAAATATTCTCAAAACCAAAACAAAGCTACCATCTTATCTCATTTGGAGCAGGAGCATAAATGATTTTTTTCTAAACAGACATGATGTTGGATTACTGTTACTTATATTTTATTCAATAATCAAAAGTCTTAAAAAAGGATAATACTACTGTACTGTGATTCTAATTTTAAAATTTAAGACAATCTGTAGAATTTGTATTTTTTGAGAAGCTGCGATTTTAAAACTCCCAAGTTCAGAACTTCCTGCTGTTCACCTTGATGGCAATATTTACATAAGGTGGTGGTGACGTTGATGGTATATGAAACCATCCCCATTCTTGTGTACCACATTTACTAGGAAGTTATTCTGCTCATCTCCTATTTTAAGTAGAATGATACTTGCATGTCAAAACTTTTATGACAGCTAGTAAAGATTTTGCTCAGAATGAGTAAGGTTCTTTTAAATATTCTTTTCTTGACTGCCTTTTATATTGTTAATTATTTGCTTTCCATGCAGCTTCCAACAAAATTCTGGACTAGCTTTCAGCACTTCATGCCCAAACCTATTTTTCTGTAGGCATGGTAGCAGAACAGACTTTCAAGTTGCCATAATCTTGAAGTGACATGTGTATATAACCTCCTACTCACTGATACTATTCAGTAATTAGCATTAGCCTCTACAGTATTTCACATTATTCAAACCCCTCAGTTATACTATCAGTTTCTTTTATAGCATCTCTTACTTGCATCTCAAGTCAGGTATACAGAGTCATGCCATAAACTTTCACTCATTCAGGCTAGGTGATCCACTGAAAACCAAAGTTACTGAGTACACTAAGATCAGTACCATTTTCATGCTTACCCTCTCCTATTCTGCTTGCTAGCTGTTTGTCAGCCAACACAGAAGCCCCCAAGGTGAAACTTGAAGAGCCACTTGTAGCTTGGAAGCTATGGTCTAATTACTATGGTACACAAAATAATGAATGGTATCACAGAGGTAAAATCAGGCACCTTTATTTACACCTCTCCCATGATACAAGAACTAGGGAACATTACACAAAAAGGTAAGACAGCCAACTGAAAAAACAAACAGGGAACTGTTCAATGAGTACAATTTGGACAATAAGTATCTAGGGTTGAAGTTTACCAAGACTCAAAAAAAAATATTTAAAGAAAAATATGAAATTTTTTAAAAAAAGAGTTCCAAAATTATATTAGTAAGAATAAAAATCTGAAAAATTAAGATGGATATAAATCTCACTAACTGTAGTGGACAATGGATCTTATCTGGAATAATTTCAGTATTTCTATGCTAAAAGCTCTGACTTGATAATTTACTGCTTCATCCATTTCTTTAAAATCTTGTCAGTTTCTCAGACATTACTTTTTAGCTCTCCATTAATAAGAATTTTTTTTTTGACTTATGATGCCTCTATTACATTAAAACAATCTGTATTTTTTCAACTAACCTTTGGTGCTATTTGTGAAAGCTGCTGAATATCTAAAGCATCTATTTCTTCTCCCGAAACTGCCTGTGAATTTTTGGAATATAATCCAAGACGACTAGCTGGAAAAAGATGTATACACATAAATTATATCAATAAATTACAATGATATAAATAGCCTACTATTTTTTCCAGCATACTGGGAAATACAAGGTTATTTTGTATACCTATTCTATTCTGCCATTTTTCAAATGTGCCATTTTTAACAGCAGTAATTTCATAGGCATTATTCAAATCAGTTGACTGGAATAATTACCCAAACTCTCAAGAAAAAAAAAGGTGTGCCATGAAACCTACTCTGATTAGATTTACTTGCTTTAAAAGTTTAACATTTAGAGGCCTCAAATAGGTCAGTGCCCCACTGTGTTAGGTGCTGTACAGACATATAGCAAATGATAATCCATGCCCTAGAGAATTTAGAGTTTAAAAGAGAAACAGGAAATGAGCAAATAGAGGGGAAAAAGGAGAACAGGTTAACAAAAGGATGTTTTGCCTCTGTGCACAAAAACAGCATACACGAACATCATACTGTTCTTTCTTTTTCAACTTCCTTTGCCAAGTTTCCTAACCATTCCATAGAACAAGGAATGACCCGTTTACTTTGTGCCACTTCCTGTACTAGACTTGGTTAAGGAGTAAGGCATTTAATAGTTCAAAAATACTTAACTTGAAATCCAGTCGCATGTAAAAGGGGAGCTGGAAATCATTTGTAATAGGATACATGCCCCCATGTGAGTTTCGATAGTGAGGCATATACACACAGGGGAAACTAACTATAAGTGAAACCGTAAAACTATTTTGATACAAATTACAGCTAAATGAAAATAAAAGGACAAAACCAGTTTCTTTCAAATATATTCAAATCTTAGTTAGAACCTTGGGGGAGGGTGACATGACAAGACAACAACTATTATTTAAATTTACTAAGTCCTTTTAAAACTACAGCTTTTCAGCTTACATTATGTCACATAACAATCCTATGCAAACGGTACATGCCAAACAGGCATCACAAACCTTACTTCAGATTTTTAACCACCACCACAATATTTCATCTTAGAGTAACACGTTGTAAGATATCCTCATGAAACATGTCAAAATGAAAGGAAGTGGTCTATTCATACCAATGGCAACCGCAGTCTCCTGTGAATCTCCAGTAACCATTTTTATTGTTACTCCTGAGGTGATAAGTGTAGTAACAGCTTCTTTTACACCAGTCCTTGGAGGATCAATTATGCCCACCAGCCCCAAAAAGGTCAGCTGTCCCAGCTCAGGGCCAGAAGCTAAGGCCAAAACTTTAAGAAAACAAGGGAAAAATAAGTTTATCTTTGAAAAATTAAGTCATTAAAATTGAATTACTAACAAGAATAGTACTTTTTTTTTTTTTTTTTTACAGCTGTGCTTTCCAAAATAAAAGTTAGTATACACAACTAGAAATTTTCTAATAGGATAATAATGTGATTCAAGGAAATTTGTTTAAAAAAAAAAAAA
>JAGPOW010000261.1:188195764-188244891 GCA_030014935.1 Caiman crocodilus
GACTAGCGAGCCACATGGGGCTGGGCCAGGTCCCCACACCCCTCCACCCGCCATAGGGGGCAGAAGCAGGAGCCAGCCCTGGGGCCCGGCCCATGCTGACAGGAGCCAGCGCGGCAATTCTTGCAGCCAAGCCCTTCCTATAACTGCAGGATCTGGCCTAGGAGCTGCACAGCTCATGTTCCCTGGCCCGGCACGCAGGGACCGTGTGGAGCTGAGCTGTGTCCTGTCACTCCTAGGCAGCTCATGTTCCCTGGCCTGGCCCAGAGCGCAGAGAACATGCAGACCCAAGCGGGGTCCTGTCAACCTTGGGGCTGCTCGTGCCACTCAGCTGCTAGGAGACAAGCAGCCCAAGGACCAGAAGGACCCAGCTCAACTCTGCACAGTCGCCACGTGCTGGGCTAGGTCCTGCAGCTATAGGAAGGGCCAAGCCAGGTGGCAGGACCCGGCACGGCACACGGGAACCACATGCCATGCTGGCTCCTGTCAGCAGGGGCCAGGCCTCAGGGCTGGCTCCTACCTTTGCCTCCTGTGCCTGCAGGGGGTGAGGAACTGGCCCACCATGTGGCTTGCTAGTCCAGCCTTGCACCAGAGTGGGTCACAGGGCTCCGGGAGGCACAGCTTCTGTGAGTACCTGTTGCTAGAGAATAACATGATGGAATGCAGTTCAACATAGGACTTTCAAGATTAGCTGGTCCAGTAATGCGTCTGCAAATTAAGATCCATGTCTTACTCCTCAAAACCTTTTCTAGCTCTCCTTACCTATTAAGGCATCTGTACTTTAGAAGGGCTTGAAAATTTATCCAATGCTCACACAGGTTCATATCTAATCAGATTTGATCAGAGGACAATTTATGTGCAAATCTTCACATCCAGAAGTCTCTTTACTGTTCTAGCCCCAGTTCTGTTGCCCTAGTTCTAAATGCAGACTAAGTATAGAAGACACTTAAGACACTTGTGCCCCAACAGACGATCAACTTAAGACATGATGGGATCTAAATCTCAACCCCACCAATGATACAACCTGCCATGCCAAATATGCATGGCAACAAGTGCAGTCCTGGGATTGGAGTACCTTGCTCATACTTGCCTTGGCCCAAGCAGACAATCAGCTCAACATACATAGCTTTATAGCTCCCCATATACTGTGGCAGCTTAATGCTGGCCTCCCTATGCACCAGGAATTGTACAAAACCTGTGCACTGCCCAACTGAGCCGCACAAGTATTTTTGGCAGGTCCTGGCCACAGGTTCAATCTAAGGTGTGATACAAACAAGCCAAAGTTATTCCACATTATATTTAATCGAGCATTACAGTATTTTATATAATGTTCCATACACGTGGAATGACTTTGTTCCTAATTTACTGCATTATCATGTCTTAAATCGAGTTGCACACATGGTCAATTACTACTTAAGGTGCAACTAACTTGCTAATCATGTTTTAAGTGTAATGTACATCAGGGACTCTGCAGGTAGCTGAATAGAAGGCCTTTCAATATACCAACTATATTCTACTACAGGACCATAAATTTAAATCACTGTACTTAGTTTACCCATTTTCCCTTTCCATAATATGTCCCTAAAAGTAGAGAACTGAAGAGTAGAGGGCAATATTTCTAGAAATGTAGGGATGAAACAACACTTACCTGTAAAATGTATTTTTTCCACAGTGGCTCATCCTCACTGATATCAAACTCATTCCATCCATGGAATGCCCGTCTATGACAAACTTCACAGTTTTTTAGGCCATTCTGAAGATCAGCCTATTAAAATACGTACAGAATAATTACAGACTATATCCATAGTAATGATAAGGGCGTTAAAAAGTTGTTTTCGTCATGGTAGCAGCAGGTAAAGAAACTTTTCAGATTACTGAAAAAAAAATGGTCTACCCAAGATTCTACAGATATAGTAGAATAGTGGATGCCGCTTCATGTCCCTGAAGATTTACACCTCCTTTCTGTAGAAACCTCAAGCCAGATGACTAACCTGCTGACCATTTCTAGCTTTCAGGCTCTTGAGAATTAGGTCACAATTACAGCAACATAGCTAGGCAAGAATTTCAAAGGGGGCAATTTTCTAGAAGTCCTAAGCTCTTATTGGCCTCCAAAACCCCCGCAAAACTGTTTCATATACTATCCCAGAAGTGCTTAACCTCTGGCTCATGGGCCATATCCAGCCCACAGAGCCACAGTATCTTGCCCACAATGCTTCCCACAGGTCCAAAAACTTGGTGGCTCCCCTGCTGCCAAATTTCTGGATCTGTCAGGAAGTCCATGGATCAGATAACATGATCCTGCATGCTAGATCAGCTTCACAGGGCTAGGCAGAGATGATGTGGCCTTGATCAGGCTGCACGGGGCCCACAGAAGCAGCCCAGAGCCAACCCAGGTGTACAGAGGCCAGGAAGACATAACAGGGCCATATCGTGGTACCTGGGGCTCAGTCCAGTACCATTGGGAGCCAAAAGGTAGAGCCCCATTGCACTAACCCAAGAGAACAACCACTGAGATTACCAACATAGAAGGACAATGTGCTCTGAAAGTTAACCCCAGATTTATAGATCCATAAACCTAAATAGGGGACAGTTTTCTTTGACCTTCCTCTACATTGTTACTTGAAAAAATGGCTAACTTCTAAGTGTTACTATGTCAAATGAAATGGTCTAAAATACTCAGATCCTTCAGAATGTGTTCGAAGAGCTCTTCTGCCAGGATTTCCACTGAGAGGAAGAACAAACAACAACAGCGACAAAAACTCTTGACAAAATACAGAAGTATTCTCAAGTCAACTGGCAAATCTAAAACCAACATCCAAATAATTCATCTTTTTTAAAACAGAAATTACTTAACTAATTTTACTGAAACCTACTACTGTAAATGTAAATGACCTTAAAAGTGTGCCTATGAGATTTTTTTAAGATTGAAAAGAAATTTATAGAAAGATTAAATAAGACTTCTTGGTCTAAGTGGGGGGGAGGGGACAAAGCATTTCTGTTTATCTGGGTAAGTACTAATAATTTAAGGTGAAAGCATGTGTTTTTTTTGGATTACAGTATACTAACATTACTAACTTTAAAAAGATACACACAAATCTACAATTTTACAATTTATTTTAAAGAAATGTTTCTACAAAAACTAGAGTTTAAACTAAGATATCCATTAAAAATAACTAAAAGTTAGTATTGAACTCAAAGACAAAGTAGTTTCTAAGAATTACATAACCTTCCTTATATAAACTTCTTTAATAGTTGCTGTTACGGTCTGGCCTTAATGTCTTCACAACTTACTTGAAGAATGCTTGCAACTTCATTAACTGGCAGTTCGCTTGCTTTTTTGGAGGACAGTACAGGAATCATTGTCTCATTTTCACCGTTAGGGATTTGTTGAAGACGTGCAACCTAAGAAACAAAAGCAAAGTTGTAAGTTTGAGCAAAACTTAAAATAGTTCTAATTTTACTATATATGCTCCCAAAGCAAGCACATATACACTAGAACCATAACTGAGCATGATCAAGATTGACTAACTTCGAGATATCCTAATATCTCTGTTTTAATCTTCATTTCACTTGTTAGAAAAGCATTAAAACTAGATCTCTCATTTAGCACTACACCTAACAATGATTTGATTCATAAGATGTATTAGCGCATAGTAATAAATCAATATTTACACTATGAAAGCATAATGCTTATACAAAAATGTGTGTTAAGTTTTAGAAAACACATTCTATGATTAAATGCGCTTGCAATACCAGCTACAATATGAAATAATAATGACTGTCAGATTCTCCCCCTCTCCCCCTCCCATCATTAAAAAAACTAGCAACAGATACCATCTAATGGATCACATGTACACACACATAATCCTTTAGCTCATTATTTTTAATGGCTGGGCAGGAAAGAAACAGTCCTGGCAGTTCACAAATGAATTTAAAACTCTGCTTTTAGCTAGCTTTGCTAACAACTTCTTAACAAAAGGAGATTGCATCTAAACTATCAAAGACATCAGTTCACAATTCCTTTCCAATTATATACAAAAGGGTCAGTCATTTTTTCTGGATCTTCGAAAAGGATAGCCACCTTCAGCAAAAAACAGGGAAGACTTGACTTTAGATTGCTGTTACAACCCATATTAAATACAGACCCTTCAGATATGGCGAACCATCACCTGCCATTATTACATATCATTATGGAACAAAAATGGTAAGAAACAGTATTTCTCTTCTGTTGAGAATAACTTCTGAAGTGATCAAAGGCTCTTTTACAACCAGATTTTCTTACAGCTGCAGTCTCCTAGGCCAACATGTATAAAGAAAAGCATTACTTGAAATAAGTGTTTGATCTGTACAAACATGAGAGTGATTTTAAAGAGAAAGCTGTCTATCCACGTTGTATTTTGCATAAAAAAACCCCAAACCTTTATGAACATTTTAAAGCCACACTGGCTGAGAACCACTGCTTTAGGCCTTTTTCCTAGAACATTACCCCATAGTATGAGCTGGCAAATACCTATATTTTTTCTTCTCTGGCCTTACACATTATAAACACCAACATTCCTGGCTTTCTTGAATAAAGGGGCAGAGGTATCCTAGAGTTTGGAAAGAAAAAACAACTATTATTTAAATTTTCTAGTGCTTATCACCTCTAGAAATTATGAACTTGCTCTAGAACAAATGATAGCATTTTAAAGTGCCTTGGACTAAGAGCAGTGTCTGTTCAGTTAAACGCGCATTCTTATGCTGCATGGAAGAGGCTTATGCAGGGCGAGGAAAAGCAGAAAATCCCCTTCAGAGCTCAGATTCACACAGGTGCTTGAAGGGCAGACTCATAGATTTTGAGACACTATTATTCTAGAATAATAGCAGGAAATCCCACTAACAGCTCTATGCAAATACTTGCTTTGAGAATCATGGGATTTACCAATATTTAATATCCACCTGACAGTTTGGGCAACTTTTCTCTAAAGCTACAAATTCTGACTGATGTTGCAATGAAAACTAGTATAATATTAATGTTGCAAAGGCTATTTACCTTACCAACAAGAGTACTATACTAGGCCAGAAACAAGAGTCATTAAATCTTAAGGGATGGGTACTAGAGGTAGAAACAGCCACAAGCTAGATGAAGTCTAGAGAAAGATATAGTTTTGACCAGGCTTATCTGCACAGGCTCAAGTGGAAAGTTATCCAAGTCTGAACAAAGACGACAGGTGACAAAGGAAGCGTTTAATAAAAGATACACAGGTAAAACAGCTTATCAGTGAGGATGACTTTTTCACTACCCATTATTTCAACTGGAAGAACAAGGGCAAGGAGGCACAAGCCCTCAAGAAAGATCCCACATGGCATTCTGCAAGCACAAGATGAAATTCACAACAGCTATTCCTAAGTAACTCTACATATACACAAGTCCTCAAGAAGCAATCCATATCCATTTTCCACCTAGGAAAAGTTATGCCATGTTAATACAAACTTCACAATGCAAGTGCTTAATTTCATAACCTATACTAGCTGTTTTTGACAAACAGGCTCACAGCACCAGCAGTAATACAGCTGTCAATACAGATCCAAGAAAGGGGAGAACAATTTTCTTTTGAGGGGCATTTGCAATACCTGTGATATCCTTTTTGATCGACTTTGTCATCCTTAGATTCAGCAGTTAACCTCAGAAGTGAAGAGTATCTTAGTCAACGGTCACTAATTTACAGACTGAAAGTAAATTGAAACTTCTTTTCATGACGCTGCAATTGAGGACAAAGAACACAAACTTGGGCTCTAATAATGTTTACTATGTTGCTGTAAATCTTTACATGACACCTTTTTACCAGCTTAAGTACAGCTCTCTCCAAAGGGAACCACAACTCATGGTAGAAATGATATCTTTCATTAAACCAATTAGATTTTTGCAAAAAGATTTCTTTAATTGCAAGCATTTTGGGGCACAAGCACCCTTCTTCAGGCATAGGAGAAAAGATTCTACAAGTTCGCCTGGGTAGAAATGAAAGTTCATATTTCATAGAAGAGTTGAAGGTGTGGTTAAATCTCCTCTATGACCTCTACCATGAGCTCCGATTCATTTTACCTCTAGATCAATACAGCTACATACTGGATAGTATACAGAAGTATGTAGAAGGCATAGACTACAATGTGAAATAGGCTTGGTTTACACCAGAGGTAACAAACCTGTGGAATGAGTGCAAGTGGCACAGGCAGCCTCTGCATGGCATGAAGAAGATTAGGGAAGGGACATGCAGTACACTGGCAGAAAAGACAGGAAACAGAAAGCAAAGCAGGTAATTCAAGAGAGGGAGAACATGGCTGGAAGCAGAACAGATCAGGCTGAGGAAGTGGATCAGAATGGCGCTGAGTCTTTTGGCTCAGATCAAGCATCTTGACCTCTTGTAGGTCAAGATCAAGTCAGGGGCATCTGAATTCCAAGACCTCTGGGCTTGGGCCTGCATATAGGATGCCTGCCAATGGATTTGGGAGCAACTAAAGTCCCAAGGTGAGAGCCCGGGATGGAGGATGCTCACCAGTTGCAGCACCATACATGGTGTTTAGAAAGATTGAGTTCTGCCTGCTCAACTGATACGCTTTTTGGAACGATTGAGTTCTACTCAACCAACCTGACTTGGAACATGAAATACATTTTATTTTAAAAAAGTGTGGGGATAATTTGTAGTACACTGCCCAAAAAAGTTAACCCCCACCCCCTGTCTGCATGGGGTGGAGGAAATCTTTCAACTGTAATATTGTTTCATGCAGGGCTGTTCAAGTAGCAGCCCACAGGATGCATATGGCTCATGACAAGTTAAATCACAGCCTTTGGGGCTTGTCAATGTGGCTTCAAAACCCATGGGGCAAACATACTACCACTAGCCTCCTCACCACTTTGCACATTACCAAATTCAGTTACCACTGGCAACTCAAATCCAAGTCAAGGAGAGATACGTGGAGGCAGCCACTCCCCGTGTTCTAGAAAATCACCAATGTGAGCACTGACAAGCTGCCAGAGGTGGGGTGTCTTGCCCATGAAACAGATGCCCTGTGATGCAGACCTGGGTCAAATAAGCTGGACACATCCTGGTCTAAAGGGACAAAAGAAATTAAATATAAATCTGATCTCCAATGCTCAAGTCCTTTTGAGATTTGCTTTTCAAGTTTCCAGTCACTTCTATGAAGTTATCATCCCACCCCTGACAACCTTATTGGGTTCTCAACAGTTCTCAACCTTTTTAGACTCAGAGTATCCCTCATTAGACTCAAGACAGCCCTCAGAAAGTGCCAACTCTTAATTTTCACTTGCTTTTTGACTACAGAAAACTGCTAAAGCAATTCCTCTGCCGCAAAGAATGTGGAAAGACCACAACAGGTCAGAATCGCTTTAACCCAATGGGTTCCTATTTGAAATCTCTGGGTTTTTATCTTGTGCATCATGTCTACATATACTTAACCGTGATAACTGTGTGTGGTAGCCCACAACACCCTTAAAAGGATCAAGGGCTAAAAGGAAAATCATTGGGCTAAGCCTTAACTTCTTTCCATTCAAATATTTCATGAAGATTAGGGCTGGAAAGGACCTCGGAAGATCACTGAGATCAGCCCCTTGCCCAAGGGACAGGAAGTCAGCAGAGATCGTAGGATCCCAGCAAGACAGACATCAAAATGTCTCTTGAAGGCATTCAAAGTACGTGCTTGAACAACCTCTGGCAGCAGTCTATTCCAAACTTTGGGGGCCCGGACAGTAAAGAAGTTCTTCCTTATGTTCAGCTTGAAACAGCCATGGAGAAGGTTGTGACCGTTTGACCTTGTCATCCCTTGGGGCATTCTGGTGAACAAACATTCCCCCAAAACCTGGTGAGCACCCCTGACAAACTTACAGGTGACCACCAGATCTTGAGCCTGCGCTTTTCCAGCCTGAAGAGTCCCATGGCTCTCAGCCTCTCATCTTAAGGTCTGTTTTCCTGACCTCTGATCATGCGCATGGCTCTTCTCTGGACTCTCTCGAGCTTCTCCACATCCTTTTTGAATTGTGAAGGCCAAAACTGGATGCAGTACTCCAGCTGCAGCCTCACCAAGGCCAAGTACAATAGGAGGATGACGTCCTGGGATTTGCTTAAAAAGTATCTATGGATGCAAGCCAGCATTTTGCTTGCTTTCCCCCCAAGTCCCTTTTGCCCATAGTGCTACCCAGAGTAGTACTGCCAAGCCTTTAAGCATGCTGCAGGTTTTTCTTCCCAAGGTGGAGAAGCTTGTATTTTTCAGCATTAAACACCATCAGGTTCTCATCTGCCCATTTCCTGAGCCTGTCAAGGTCAGCCTGGATCACCCTCCCATCCTCAGTTATACACGTTTTACCCCAGAGTTCTGTGTCATCGGCAAACCTGGCCAGTCTGCTTCTGATACCACTGTCCACATCATTAATGAAAAAGTTGAATACTGTAGGCCCAAGGACAGAGCTTTGAGGGACCCCACTGGCCACAGCGCAATACGTTCTAGAATACTGTTTCTCAACCCATGGGTTGCAATTCAAAAAGTAGGCCACAAAAACATACAAAAGGGTTGCCAGCCTTTTAAAAATTTTAAGATACGTATTCTCATTTAAAGGAGAGAAACATGGGAAACTGTGTGTGGGGTAGGGGGGCCCCAAGCTACAGGAGAGCAGGGGGGCAGAAGTAAGAAGCACTGGGTCGGAACTGGCCATCAGTGTTTACAAATGGGTCCTGGTACAAAAAAGGTTGAGAACCACTGATCTAAAATAAAAATGGGCTGCCCATAAGATTATGATTGCCTCACAGTTAAAAGCGAATGTGGTAACATGAGCAAAGCAAGGTTAACTAGAACTCGTTTGCTATTTTGTAGTTGAAAAACGAGTATTAAGACCAGGTAATAATTTGAGCATGGAAGGAATTGAGGCATTTGGAAAAGTATATGCATACTTTATTACAGACAGAGATGGTACCAAGGCTGCTTAACATTTGAGGGGTTTGGGGGTTTTTTTTTTATGCCTAGCAACTTTGCCAAAGTTTTGCATTTCAGGATTAGTCACACAGGACAATCCAGCATAGAAAAAAGTTCTTTCCCCACAGAAACTTTGTTGTTCCTCCATACCAGAAATGCGATTTTACCAGATCAGTCACAGATATTTCAAAGTCAGTATGTGAACAAAATGTCAGTGAGGCTAATGGTGGATCCCTGCTGAATAATTCCCTCTTTCAATTGTCCAGACCTAGAAAAGCAGCCCTGCTTCAAGGAATCTGGCTTTTATTGGAGGTGCAGTGGCAATTCTTTAGCTGTTTTTCAGTGCTGAACAAGACCCTTAAGAGCCAGATAAAAACAACAAATATATCCTTAACACTTTTCCTGTCCTTTACGTGACCTATCTGAATAGCAAAAGATTCTTCCCTGCCCAAGAAATTATTTCAGGAAAAGTTACATTCAAGTTTCAAATTGTATACAAGCATTCATGCTCTGAAGTGTAAAAATATACAACAAACTTCTAGGAAGGTTCACCTATAGGAAAAGGCGCTAAAGAAAAAGTAGGTCTAAAGAGAGAAAGTCTTGTTTATAAACAGAAAGAGCATTTTGTAGGAATTTAATCAAAGATGCTAAAGTTTTTATGGGAAGAAACTAGGTCTTCCTTGGAAGCTTCGATTACAGATTGCCTCACGGAAATAGATCCTCTCTCAGGACCTTGAAGTTGGTAACAGATTCCATAAAAATGCTGGGCTGCAGCAGTTATCAAGAGGTCATTTAATTGTCTTTCCCTCCTCTGCTCCAACATCCCAGCTGAGGCATGATTAGCCATTTCTACACAATCCACAACATCCCAAAGCAGCCTGCATAACTATCCTTAATTAAGACGAACTTTAATATGCAAGTTAACGGTTGCTAGAGATTAAGCGAACTGTTTCTTCTCATAACCCTCTGGGCATGGAGAACATTTGATCACTGCCCTCTTTATAATTTCTCATGTACTCAAAGACTTGTTACAACCACGTGGATTATATACATGGGGGATTTACTTCAAAGTGAGCTTTGGCAAAGCAACTCCTTCACACTAACTGGTATGCAACAGCCATGTCTTGCTTTTATTTCATTGCTTCCATATGGAGTTTCCTAGAAAGAATGAAATTAGCACTGTAGGTAAATATCCCATACTACTTTGCATCGCTAGGAACAGGGCCTATGCACTATGGGATTGCTCCCATAGCACACAGTAGGAGTCAGAGGCCCTAACAGGCAGCACAGCCTAGGACTAATTACCTAGATGGGCAGACAGCCTGAAGCTCTGGTTGGCAGCCCCACCTTGGCTAAGAAACCAGCCGGCCACTGTTCGGGCCACTTGATTTCTGCTGAGGTTAATGGTCTGCCTCATTTTAGTCCGCCAGTGGCAGCAAACTGGCAGCCAGCCAACAGTTCTGCCTGAACATCTGCCATTGTAAAAGCCTCTCTGGATCTTGTGCTCTTTGGTTTTCTGGTTTCTAACTCTGCTTCTTGACTCTGAATTTTGGAAACTCTGCTCAGCTTTAGCAACCTGGTCCCTGACTCAGCTTGTGACCTGGACTCTGCCTCTGCAATCCCACCCTGGATCTGATAATTTGGACTCAAGCTCCTGCATGGCTCAGGGTTCCCTCAGCTCCCATCTCTAGCCCTTCCCTGGTGGCCTACCCACTAGGTCAGACCACTTATGACCCAGTCCTTCAAAACAGGGCTTCTAAAAAAAACTGCACACAAACAAACACACACTAAAATTATAGCAACTCTTCACATCATGTGCTCTTCACACAATCTGCTCTTCTCAGATGGCTGGTGCCACTTCCAAACTCTTAACAGATCATAATGTGTGAAAGAGCTCTCCACACTGAAACCATGTCAGAGAGGCATCCACAACAGCTGTGCTGATGTATTTGAAATGCCAATGCCAGATAGCTGCAATGTTTGCAGCAGCAGCTATAGCTTCCCTTTCCACACCTAAAACTGGAACTAGAGAACAAAAAGCAGATAACTCAAGATTGAGATACTGCTTTCAGGCTCAAGAAAGCAGCACTGACTAGTGAAAGGACTGTGCTGCAGCCCTAAATTGCTCAGCGGTGACTGCAAAACTTCAGAAGTGACAGAGGGGCATTTCCTGGATATCCATATAAAAGAACCCTGTGTCCTGTCTCTGCAGCTCAAATACAAGTCTTCCCTTGCCTGTTCAGAATAATTTGGTTAGGATTGCCTAGAAATTCAGCAGAGACAGACTGACTGGAGGGGCTGTTGTGACACATGTCCATACCATTATTAAAAAAAAAGTGGTGTCACTGCATGCTGCAAGGCTTACTGATCTTCAGAAAGTTACTAACACCATATTCTTTTCCAACTGCACTGGCACAAGATACCAAACCCACATTCCCCTGCCCTGAGTCACTGAATTGATAAATGAAGGAGTACTTTTAATGCTAATAAACAATAGTAATCTATGGCCTATACAGGTTAGCCTGAAAAAGTTGTAGAATTTAAAGGACTCTTGCCTGTTTTCACTAATGGAAAACAGACAATTTGCCAGTGCAGTTCTCACAGATGGTACCAGCTTTTACTCTTATTTTAAAAAACCTTCTAGTACCCTGCTAATGAAGCCTTTTGCTGGACATTTAGACCCCAAATAGCCATTCAACTACTGCTTAAGCAGCTGAGAAATGACACTGGTGTGGACCTTCAACAGGCCAAGTAAACCCCTCTCAAAATTTTGACTTAATGGATGCTGTGCAGAACAGATCATAAGAGCCAAACAGATTCAAAGATTTGCAGGATGTTTTGAAGAGTCTGAAAGACCCCTCTTAAATGACAATCACCAGAACACATTCTCCATAATGCCTTGTGCACCTACTTTGATAAAAGGCTATAAATATTGTTATATGCAGTTGGCAGTATTTGCAATAAGGAGTTGTTGTCTTCAGGGTTTACTGCACATGCTTTATGTTTAAAATTCTTAAGAACACATTTCTAACTTTTATTGTTTTTGTAATTCAAATTCCAGGGCATACTAGGCTAGGCAGACTTGTTATCTGTGTGTGGGGTCTGTTGTGAATACTATGTCAATAGCCATGAATTTTGCAAATGGCAAAATCAGCTGATGGACAAATAAAAAGCACACGAACATGCCCAGCCCCACCACAGATTCTAAGCAAAGTATGACTTAATTGCCCTTAAAGTACAAGCCAGTGCTAATACTGCCAAACTGTGAGAACAATAAGAACCACAAAAACAGCAGGAAAATGCAAATAAAGATTTAAAAATTCAGAGCTTCGACCTCAAAGGCTCAAATCACAGTGAGCCCCTCTTCATGATGGGAGTGGTGTGGCACCAATCCAACATCTAAGTTAGGTTAGTATTGAAGGAGTTGTTTTCTTTTTCAGGCTAGGAGTCCTAACACAAACGCTTGCTCCCAGTAAGGCAAATCTGCAGTATTATGGAAGGGGAATCCAGGGGTTACTGTGCAGAGCCAGAGGGAATGGCAAGAGAAGACAAAAGGCATCTTGGATGATGAAAGCTCTCTAAAAAACACTTGCCTCTTCCTTTATCAACTGCTTATGCATCTCTGTACCTGCTTGCATGGTCCACTTAGATGCAAGCAAACTCTGGTCAGTCACCACAACCCTTGCCTTCCCATCCCCCAAATCAGCTTTTATGCCAGATTAAATCCCCTACATCAATTTTTTTGCTTTTTTTTTTTTTTGCAGCTACTACCCTTTTCTTTTTCTTGCACCAGAAAAAAAAACTTTCTAAGCTAACAAGTTGTTCATGGGTTGGTCTCCATGATGATTAAGTTTCTCTTATCCCGCATTTTTTTGGAATGATGCCTACAGACCGTCTTTCCAATCTTGCCAAATGGCAAGTCTTTTACTATCTTACCTCTCTGTCTTTGGAATTACGACGAATGTAGCTTCCTCAGCGCAGATTGCGACTGCCAGGTGGGTGGCTGGCTGGCTAGCCAATTCACTCTGTCAGATACGCTGGAATGCTGCTCTACTCTTTCATTTCACACTAGGGAGGAACCATAAATCATAGCGCCAGGTTTCTGTTAACAGCAGATTTGTGGCATTACACTGGTTGCCTCGAGGTCCTGATGAAGCCAAGCTAGCAATTCTGTCTATACTTCTGCTAGCCTTACTAAGACTTGAGGATGTGGCTTTTCATCCTGATTCAAGAGCACCCCCCCACAATTATAAAAGACTTTATAAACACTAAAGGAAACCAAATAAGATATGGTACTGTAGTGAGAAGAGCAGAGCAATGCTGCCTCCTAATAAAATGCACAGTTAAAAGGGCACAGGCTTCTGTTTTGAAGAGGCAAAGGAGCGAGTTCTGCCCTGTAGTTATAATGCTCTACTAAGGTACTTCCTTAATTTCAAATTCTACTCTGTACTCCCTGTAGACATGCCAAAAGGTCCCAGTACTATTAATACAATTTTAATGGCATTTTAGGCCTCTTTGAAGTTATTGTCTGTACTTTGTAAATCATTATACTATGCACTGCCTACTCCTAGTTTGCATACTGCTACTATATTTTCTAGGAGACTAAAAAATGCATTAATAAATATTAGCTAATAAAAGGCTCAGACCTGCTTTACAAGAGCCTCTCCAAGATCTCACAGACATCCCAACCTTTGAAGTTGCTGTGCAGTACCTTTACTTGCAAGGACATATTTTGGAAGAAGTCCATTTCTGAATGTGAAACTGTCCTTCACTTCAATCTTCTGTCTTCAAGGGAAGTGTACTAAGTGTTTCTATACGTGCTTGAAGAGGGAATGAATTAATTATCATGACCACCTTGCTTTCTGCCCTGGGAGGGCCATGCAGTTTTGGGAGTTTTTTTAGCAGCATATGCAGTATTTTCTTTCTGTTAAGAACATGTGGAGGCAGAAAACTGTTTATCCTAGTACAAGAACCAAAGAGAGACACTGGGACAAACATGGCAACTGTGAGAACAGATCTCCAAGACAGCTCTCTGAACTGACTGCCCTGGGCCCCACAGACTGTTGTGCAGGTAGTCGCCACCCCGCCTCTTCCAACCCTTCCACCACCAGCTTGTGATGGGTCACCCCTCCCTCCACCTACCCAGCCCCACATAGGCTGATATGCCCCAGGCCCTGCACACCCTTAGAGGCAGCTCCAGTAGGAAACAAAGTTTAAGTGTATATTTTACCTGATCTCTCATTAACAGCTCATTACTTGCTTATGAAACTAACACTGAGCATTTGGGGTTCAAGAGCCTCTAAAATGACTGAAATTGGAGTAAACTGTGTAAGGCTCTCATCTTCCAGGGAATCCTCATGTTCTCAGTCATATCTTCCCACAGCAGACTTTGAGCTTTAAGCATAAAGGAAAGGACATGCAGCAGTGCCACAGGATACTGGTCTAATTCAAAGCCTTCTGCCCTTGTACAGCAAAAGGTGGCTTGCAACAACACAGCACAGCTTACCCTTTGAGATTCCTGAAAAGGCTTCTTGACCTTGGCTCAATGTTTGCAGGACTTCTCTGCATACAAAGGAAGTCTCTTTTGGCATAATCCCTATCTAGCAACCAGAAGGTTACAGTCCCAAATGATCCAGCAATTTCTCAATTAAGAGGTAGAACAAAGCTAGAAGTTAAAGCAGGTGCTACTAGAAACAAAAAACAAGAAAGTTGAAAAACAAAAGTATTGGTAGAATGTATATTGCCAGTCCATTTATTGTGGACTCAAAAATTCAGGTTGTTTGAGGTGAATGGCAGCATTTAGTCCTGAAACCTGATGTACAATCCCCCCGTCCCCACACTCCCAACCCCATGTCTCCCCCCTCCCCCCACATCAACCTTGAATTTCTATTTGTTAAGATACAAAGTACTTGGTTTAGAGCTGAAATAGATTACCACACTTACCCAGAATATACAGTTACTTCTAAGTAGTGCCCGTTAATGGCACAAAGCTATCTATACTGTGGTATTTACAGACCAAAACTGACTAGGTCCTATCATTTTTCAAGGCTTCAAATAGTCAGTTTTAGGCATAAAGACTCAGAGTGCATAAAGATTCAGACTGCCAATTACTGTCTAGCCATACCCACTATTAGACAATGAAATGATCAAAATGTTTTCCTTCAGCTGTTAAATCTCTTTAGTCTGAGGCAATTTAATACTATTTTGTACTGGATGGTAGGGTATTATCATTAAGGAAAAACCACTGAAATGGAAAAAAGTGTCTTCAGAGGATGAACGGTATGCTTAGATTGGTTATCCTCAGCAAATACCATGGAAATAAGTGTTCTGGTCAAGATATAACCCAGTATACATTCAGAGTGATTAATTCAAACACAAACAAAAAGAATCACTTTTATTTTTGTACATGCACAGAAATGAAACAAAGGGTTTTGCCACGATTCTGAATTCTAAAATCCTCTCTGAAGGTAAGCTATGCTATGTAGGATGGGATAAAAAGTCAGGCAGACATTTATTGACAGAGTTAATACTGTATTATAAAACAGAACTCTAATCATTTGCCCAGGGTGAACAGTGACAATTGGGACTGTCAGTCAAAAAGTATTCAGAGCAGCAAATTCATGGCTAAGTAATGAATGAAATATTCAGAGGTTTTGGCAGCTCTTAGTTTCTCCCTGGTTAAAACTGCCTCCTTGAAAAGCCCTTTTATACAATGCAAGTTAAGCATAAGAGTCTTATGCATAAGCATAAGATTCTTAAGCAAAACAGGAATATAGAGCCCCTGCTTTTTTATACAAGATGCATGAGAAAGTAAGTACTGCCCCAACACAAGAGCTTGATATGTAAAAGATAAGGTATGCCATACCACTTCAGCTGTAGACTTCCAGGATGAAATCCTGGACCCAGTGAAGTCTAGGACAAAGTGTTATCAACTAAGTAGGGCAGGATTCCATTCCCCCCCATCAAACGTTTAGGGTGTTGACTTTACTTGAGCAGACTCTGGACCGAGCTGGAGAAGTTATTCCACTTCTTATCCAATGGTTGTAAGAAATCTTGTAAATACAAGAGAGTAAACAGATGTGTAGACAGAGAGAGGATAATAAAGTAAGGCTAACCAATTTCAGTAACATTATCTTGTGAGCATCATATATTCTGGAACAAAAGGGATTCTGGCAGTCTGTACTAGATCACAGCCAATGTGCTATCTATTTTAAGACTAACAGTAACTAAGACCATTTCCTACTATTAAGCCCTTAGACTCTTTTCCTATATGACAAACTCATGTTACATGAAGTAATTTCACAAACTGAAGCCAATAAGTCATTTTTCTAGCTGCAGCATATTTCTTATTATCTCAAAAATTTAGAGACTCAATTACATAGGATTGTATAAAGAATAAAGGAGGAAATAGAAACCACAAAAACAGATGTTCAAGGTGTCAAAGCTAGAAGTCTTAACACTGAACTATGCAAATCAGATGCAGCGTGAGTTGGAGATTCATTCCTCACAGTTAATAAGAGTTCTAGTAAGAGACATTAAACTGCCAGTACATCTGAAAATTTTAATTTCTTATTTAGAGACAGATTAAGGGAAAAAAGCAACGATTTTCAATCTTGTTCTGAAAAAAAACAGTAGATTAGGTGCTTTGAAGCACATACAACTTTCATCCATCTCTCTAATCATCAACCAGTAGCTAGATTTTAATATGCAGTATAACCTAATATTAGCTAACCTAACAAACCTAAGCACCTCAAATTTTTAATAAAGAACCCATTTAAAAAGATGAGACAGATAAGTATTGAACACTATTCACTGCAGTTAAAAGAGGATAATTTGTTGCAACTTCATGCCTTCCACAACAAATGCAGAAAAGGATGTCTTCTACATCCATCTTTTAATACTTTTTAGGAATATACAAAGGCAAAGAATATCTGCAATGCAAAAATAACAAAAGAAAAAAACACAGCAATTCTGAAAATACCTTAATTTCATACTTCTCCCAGAAGCCTGTCTTCTGGGTATAGAGCTCTTGTACTGTGAAACAGAACATGAGGGCAGGCAGGAAAGATCTGGACACACTCCCACACACACACACAAAAAAATAGAGTCTCTAATAAAAAAATAAAACAATCTTAGGATCTCAGCATGATACTATACCCAGGCAATAGTTTTCTGTAATCATGGAGAGTACTCCCTGAATGAAAACTACCTGCATGCCAGCAGGGAAAGCAAACATTTACATAAATTAAACCCTGACTTTAACATGTCTTGAATTCTGCACACGTTAAAGAGAAACAGTGATAGAAATTTATACTGAATTTCATTCTCCAAGTCAGCCCTGTGTTCCTTAATGTGGAATGTAGCTGAAATCTTTCAGGATGTCAAAGTGTATTCAAGATATTTGATGTAATCAGTTGACAAGTGTCTAGTCTTTCAGCACCAATTGGAGGAAGTCTGCTAAAAAGAATTCAAAGGATTGCTCTTAAAGGCCTTGAACAGGCACCAGGTTTGTGGAGAACACAACGAGGAGATGCTTTACTGGTTGTCAGTGCATCTGAAAACAGATAGGACCGTGACGGGCTAGGCTGATAATTTCTTATTCAGACCATTACGAGGTTTCAAGGGAACAACATCTGAGAAATTAAAGAAGCTTCTCAAACAGTCTGAAAGACAAGGCAGAAGGTGTTTTAGCGTTCTGCCAAAACTAAAACACAACATCACCCAGGATAAGTGATATCTGGAGACTATGTTATTGATTACAGCCCTCCACATTCTGTAGTTTCTCTAGGCTGTCAAAGCATGCTTCTTTGTTAAATCCCAATTCACTCAAGGCATTTGGGAAGTTCAGGGACATAAGTTCCCAAAGTATTCATAAATCAGTTCATCTTGTCAATTACCAGCTGTTAGCATCTCTGGAAGAGATATTCAAGACCAGAAAAAATAATAATAATAATAAACCTTTAATGCCTCACAGTCTACTCCCATTCGACATATTTTAAAGGCTCTAACTAAGCTTTGCAAGTGAAAGCGGCTACTAAGTGGAAATGTAAGCTTCCCAACGCCTTAGCAAGATAGTACAACACTGTGCACATTTAAGTTGTAATGATAGTATAATTGTAATAAGCAAGCTAAATGTCAGAGGTTAGCATGACAGGTTGAAAGAAGTGAGTTAAAAACTGCTCAGAGTACATTTAGAAGTTTTATGCTAGTTAGATCTGGTTTAGGACAACACACAGCTTAAACAGAGGATAAGAACTGTCATATGAATATTAAATTAGGGTAGTGCCTATTAAAAACATTTTCAAATTTTAGACCTTTAGTAAGCTTTTTGATTTACAGCCAAAACTAAGTACAAATATGTTGTGTCATCTCTGAATCTTTGCTCTTAAGCCTTGAACTCTGGTTCTTGCTGAAACGCTCATCTGCAGATGAGCCAAGATAAGCACTCTTTTCAAGCTTAAAATTTGAAAACTTAGGCGAGAAGTCCCTTTCACTAGCAGGCTGGCCACCTGTTAAAGTTTTTAAAACCCTCTGAGATTTAGAAAAATTAATATTTCTATTCTCTCAAATGTTTATAAAATAGTTATTTCTGTAAGTTTGCTATTAAAATGCATTTCCATTTACATCTATCTGTGAATATTTAATGTGGATGGGACTGACTCTGAACTTTTCTTGGTCCCCAGAACACCTCTGGGAGAGGGGAAGGGGTCAACAGTAGGTACTGCTACCAATTCATGCTCCATGAGCTAAACAATCTTTGGCTGACCCCTTGGTAACCGCACAGCTTCAGTTACTAAGGATACAACAAAAAAATATATAGTATTCTCATAACGAACAACAATTTTGAGGTAGTTGCATCTTGCTCAGTCCCTAGCAGCTGAACCCATCTTTAGACTATTAGAAAACCTTTTCAGGATTGAACATGTATTAAGATGACAAGAGCAAAATTAGCTTGACTGCAATAACAAGTTTTCCAGTAGGTGGTATTAGAAGTTATTTTGTACTATTTTTTTTTTGTGCGAGTTGCAGATGCCAAATGAAGCACAGCACAGGATTCAGAGTAATGCTTTTACATGCCAAAAGGCAACTTCACAAATTTAGACTAAAACTGCTTTCTTATATTTGATAGCTTATTATTTTAACCCTTGCAATAGCTAGAATACACTGTTTACACACCAATAGAGCAGGGTGCACCACCAGGGAACTACCATCCCCTCTGGTAGGGAAGGGGGGGGGTAAATAAGAGACAGCTGTCAACGTGAGAGGGCGAGGCAAGAAAAAGCCAGAAGGAAGAGGGCTTACTTAACACCTACAACAGGGGAGGAGGGAAAGAGCAGAGTGCTGCAGAGAAGAATCAGTGGCAGGGCACAAGGCAGTGAAAAGGAGGCATCAAACCAAACTGCTTGTCACTGTCATGATCTGTTGCTTGCTCTGCTTTTATACCTTGATTACTATAATGTTTTCCCCTCTTCCCTCATATACACCCCTGGTGGCAGCCAAAGTACAACTGTTACAGTTAATTTTCTCACCGTGCTTATGATGACAGTCTAATTATATGACCATCTCAGATTTCTTCTCCACAGCCTCCACCTGTTCCACTCCCAATGAAAAACCAATTTTTCTTCACCTTCAAGCCCCTACAAAATTTTATTCTGGCTTATATATACATATTTTATACTGTTTTACAAAATGCCTTGCTCAACTTGGTATACTAAGATACCACTCTCTCCACAACACCCCTGCCAATTTGTTTACTGCAGTTTTTTTTAAATTGTTCTTTGATGGTTGTTATGTAAGCTTCATCATAATGACCATATTGAACCAGTACCATTAGAAATATAGTCTGGTTTACTACTATTTATACCTCATTCTCTATTTAGAGAGTTACTTGATATCTATGTATTGCTTACACGTTTGTATTTTGGTGCAATTTAACCTTACTTTTTGGACCTTACAGAAAAGTGTTGCTTTATTCTTAGGGGCCTGCCAAAGACACGATTTCACAGAAATTGTGTAATAGGCCGTCTCCCGCACTCTTTCACAAGGAACTGGCTATATTCAAAAGGCCAACAAAGAGCTGTCAAAAAAGCTGTCTCCTAGAAGGGCAGGGAGGAGGGGGAAAGAGTAGAGAAGGGGAAAAAAAAAGAGTCAGGCTGCCAGTCTCCAGAAGGGGGTGGGGAGCAGGGAAGGAGCAGTTAAACTGTTTGTTTACTCAATAATTATTAGGGGTGCACAGACAAAGATTTTCCTGGCTGATTCCCATAGCCAATTATTTACCAGGCATAAAGTCAGCCAACACCAATCCAATAACCAACAGGAATGCAGCTTGGTACTTGGAGGGCAGCATCCTGCAGGTAAGTCTGTGGAGGGGAAGGGGCGTAGATCGAGGCCCCCACAGTGTGAGGGGGAGTGGGGCAGAGGCAGGGGGGTAAATGGGACCCCAGGACTGGGACTGGAACAGAGCTGCAGGCAGCTCATCCAGGGGATCAGTATCTCGATGCTTAAAAACAGCAGCAGGGGCTCTTGAACTAAAGGTCATCAAGCAAGCTTTAGTTCAAGCACTGCCACCACCTTTTTTTAAATGCCGGGATGCTTTTAACTGGAGCAGAGCCCAACAGGGTGAAGGCAGAGGCGGGCTGCCTGCTGTGGGCTTGGGGTTCTTCACCCTGCTGCCTTTGTCCCAGGAGCCACACACTGCACCACATCCCCTGCTCATCCAGCTGTGGGAGGCACAGCTTACTGTTGCCACTGCCACCAGACAAGCAGGAGATGCAACACGGACAGCACGCGGCTCCTGGGATAAAAGGCAGCACGGCAAAGAGCCCCAAAGCTATGGCAGGCAGCTGACATCCGCCCTCATCCCACTCTGTTTAAAAGCATCCTGGCACTTTAAAATGGTAACAGTGGCACTTGAACTAATTTGACGAGCTTTAGCTCAAGCACCCCCACCACCATTTTTAAAGTGCTGGGATGCTGATCCTCTAAATGAGCTGCTCACAGCTCCATCCCACTCCCCACCTCAAGCCCTGGGGTCCCATTCACCACCCTGTCCCAGCCCCAATCCCTTCCCTCACCATATGGGGCCTCGATCTGTCCTCCTCCCCTTCCCCTCTACAGACTTACCTGCAGGGTGCTGCTCTCCACTCTACCCAGCTGCAAGCCTAGCCACGTACATGTGAGCAACTGTATACATGGTTTTCGGGGGCCCTAGCCAGAACACTTTATATTTATCAGTAAATTATCAGCTACTCCAGCCAAAAAAGTCAATAGCTAATAATGTTAGTTTTCCTTCAATCCATGCCTGGGAGGGGTAAGACTTGCAGCGTCCCTCAGCCAGAAGCATGGGGGAACCTGCAATGGGCCCCACTTTGCTCCTCCTTCAAAGTGGCAGCCCTAGCCATGATATGACTGTGAAATTGGGGGCCCTGGCTGTATTACAGCCATGTAATCAGTCGCCGGGGCCAGTGAATTTGGTAGGTCCCTATTTATAGTGTAGCCTTTCCAAATCCTTTTAAAAATAAGCAGCCTAGTAAACTCTGTGTTCAAGCACATTCAATCACTATGCCACACTATATAAAAATAAAGGTTTTTATTTTTAATTGGGGGGGAAGAAACAGAACCCTCCCTCCCCACCAAGATTAGAAGATCAAAATGCAGAAAAGCACTAGTTACAAGAGACATAAAGCAGTTTGTCCTGCTAAATCACGATAGGACTACAACATGGTGACTGCAAACAGCACTGAACAACACAATCCCACAGAAACAGAACAGCTATTAAAACAAAATGGAGGTTGGGAGGGTAAATGAAGCTTCCACAGAGACAGCTGTGGAAAAGATGCTCCCTATAAGAAAGAAAAGCCAGTGGGTTTGAATCCATTTCTTTAAACGTCACTTTGAAATATTCACATCAACAAGTGAAGCCTTTTTGATGCTAGGAGTATTAGATTCCAAGTTCAATCCCCAGATAAAAAGAAGTTTCTAGCAGAAGTTAAAAAGGAAGGTGATGAGAACATCAAGTTTCCCGTTTCATTTATCAGAAAACTTATTTACTGTCAACAAGCATGCACAGAAAAGGACCATGGGAGGAGCTGTAACAATAGTTTAGACTAGTTGTTTCAGACTGAGTGGCAACTGTTCATTAACAAGCTTCATTCAGGTATCTATGACTTTTCTTGGCATGTAGCATCAACAATTTAATTGAAAACACAACAATGCGTGAATTTAAAAATGGAACCTCTTATGCTGAAAAAATCCCCATGAAAAAAGCAGATTAGTAGCAATAGATTTTCTGAACATTTTAAAATTTGCAGGCCCACTACTAGATGCTGCAAACCGACAAAGAAAAAAAGATGAAAGAATCCCTGCTGATGTTTATCCAAAAGCATCTCTCCAATATGAAGTGGGTCTGAAAAGCAACAAGCACTCATGGAGGAGAAAAAATATGTTCTTTCACTCAAAAACCACAAATATCACAGCTGAGCTGCTGAGATCAACCCAGAAGGCTCAGGAAGGAACAGAGATATTTCTCATTCTCTCTCAATGCTATGCAGCCTAAGTTACTGACAAGTGGAATCTGCCATTGCTGCTCAGAGAAAGTACGAATACACTTAGCACACTGAAGAAACACATATGGCCTATTCATGAGTTCTATAATTAGTTGACTGATTAAGAATGGACATACCACCTTCCTAATGTTATCTATCAGACTAGAATATAGAAACACCATTTTCAGACCTATATTGATGGGTGCACCTAGAATGTGACCTCTGATTAAACAGCATACAATTTACACAAAGTCTAAGAAAAAGCATAGGATATACTAACACAGCTGTAAGTGATCTGAAATTTGTCAGGGCACAGGTCATTAGCCTCATTTATATCAACCTGAAGTTCAAACAAACCAGGCCTAGTCACAGAAGGACAAGAATCAAAGAGGATTTTAAGAACACTACAGAATCCTTCCATCACATCATCTCTGAGACTAAATGCTGGGCTCTTCAATCTCCAGCTGAGCCACTACCATTAGGGTCATTTTGGGCACAATGCTTCCTCATCTTATGGTGGGGGGGAGGGAACTATTTGGAAAGCACTTTGAGATCTGTTGTGTAGTGTTAGGCAAGATGCAGGTATTAGTGTAGTAGGGTAATAGATGGCAAGACTTTACTCTGTAATATCGCTTCTTGGCCTCTTGGCCCAGATCAAGTTAGTTACTTGCCTGGGCAGGTCTCAAATACAGAGATTATAGTTCATTCCAATCTCAAAGCAAGAAGCTTAGACATAACTAATAAAACATAGCTTTGGGTTCTCGCCAACAGACTTGTGTATCCGGTTTTTAAAACAAGCAAGTTATCTGTTTGCCAAAGTTGTCATTGTTCCATAAAAGAACAGCAAAAAAATTATGAGACTACATTCCTTGCCAGCCAGGCAACTGGGCCAACTTCAGTCCAAGGTATTTAACACATCCAGATAAATTTGGTCAAAAAAAGTTTTGTATTTACCAGCTGGCTGAGTGAGAAAAACAGTGCAGTTTAAGGATAGTGTCAGAAAAAGTGGTAAAGCCTAACTAGCTCAAATGTTGGAGACAGTTTGTGTTGCCTTTTGCACACAGGATTGTAAGTAGAGGTGCACCAATACATTGATCCAATATCAAATTGGCACCAATATAAATAAAATTGTCTATATCGAAAATTGGTCTGTGCAGCGGAGCACCTCTGGTGTCTGCCAATTTAAGAACCCAAAGAGGCAACCAGCAGGTGCAGCCCAGCTCTGATGAGCAGCTATGTTAAGATTCAGGCCAGCATTCTCCTGCCTGCCACCGAGGAAACAACATCGCCCGGTGGAGCTGCTGCTCTGGTAACACCAGGAGGTAAGGGCAAGAGCTGATGGAGATGGTATTCCTGGGCAAGACCTAAAACTGCACCCTGCCAGGGATGGGCGGCCCGGTGGGCCTGTGTGGCAGACTAGCCCCCCAGAAATGCCAGGCCAGTTACCACCCAAGTAGAGTTGCCTAAACCCCAGCCCCCACCTTCAGGTGGGTCAATTAACATCAGAGGTAGTTGGGTGCCAGGCACAGCTGCGGCCATCTGAGCCTGTGGGGTATGTGTGTGACCCCAGGCCCAGCATAGGGGTGCAGAATATAGGCCTCAGTGGAGGCAGAGGTGTGGCACCTGACAGCCTGTACCAGAGTGGCAGCTGGGAGGCCTGGAGAGCCTAGCAAGGGGTATGAAGCCTAGCAAAGAAGCAAGGTGCCCAGAGGCTAGGAGCTCCGACTATGCATGTGTATGAGGGAAGGAACCCAGTGCGAGTGAGGGGCTTGGAGCCCAAGGAGAGAGGCCAGAGTTAGGGGCCAGGATATAGTGGCAACATGTGAATGCTGAGAGGGACGTGTAGCAAGGCCCTATGAACAGGGGGCGTAAGATGAGGCCCTGGGAGGAAAGAGTGCAAAGTGTGTCCCCGTGAGCAGAGGCTCGAGGCTAGGCCCTGCTAATATGGGGGCCAGGTTGGGTCCAGATAAGCCTTTGGACACCTGAGGCCACAAGTGGGCCAGAGGCCAATTGGGTGAAGCAGCTGAGGAAGTGCCACAGGTAAGCAATGGGGAAGACAGGAGCTCCTAATTCAGAGCAGCTGGGTGAGCAACCTGGTGAGGGACTAGAGGCAGAGTCACTCCAGTGTTCTGCAAACTGCCCAGCGCTCGCTCGGATGATGGTCACAGGAGAGGCGCAAGAGGCCGCACACTTGCTGGCTGGAGAGCGCAGGGAAACAAGCCGAGGACCCTTCGGGTGAGGGCAGGGTGAGTGTGGCCCTGGGAAAAGGAGGGGTGGTATGAGAGTGGCACCACAAAGGGGCAGCATGAGAGACCATGTGAGAGGCCTCAATGAAACAGAAGCGGCATGAGTGTGGCCAATAATAAGACAGAAAGCTAGAGACCTAACTGGGATGAGTTGTGCCCGGCCCCAGGCCAGAGCAGAGCTCAGCTGTTGGGAACATCTCTGAAGTTTGGGATGAAGTATAGGGGTGGCTGGAGCTGCATTCATAGGTCCAGAAGACCAGGGCATTCAAAGGGCAGCCTCCCACATAATTAACACCTTAATTATGTGTCATCAAGGCAGGGCAGGAGAGAATGGCAGGCAGCATGCCCAGAGGCAGGTGAGAAGACTAGCACTGTGGCTAGTCAGGGAGTTTCCACTTTGCCACAGACTGATATGGCCAATAAAAGGCCAGTGCATGCCCAGCACACAGGCCACAAGGAGCACAGCCCAGGAGCTTGAAAAGCAGTGTCAAGCTAATGACTGCAAGGGGGGGGGGGGGAGATGAAGGCCCCTACAGTGAGAGAGGGAGTGGAACTGGGGCAAGCACTGCCCAGCTGGAACAGGGCAGGGTGCAGGATGGAGTCACAGCTCATTCAGGGGCTGCAGGGAGAGGGGGGAGCAGCTCTCATCTCTGCATGCTGCTTGTCTGGGAACCACTCATCTGGCGCTCACCACTTGTCTAGGTCATGGGGGAGTGTGTGCCCCTGAATCTGTACAGGGCAGGTGGGTGGGCCTGGGGCTGTACCAGGCTGCACTCAGAGCGGGCAGTGGCAGGACTGGGAGATGGGCTACTGGGAGGGTCTGCAGCCACCCAAGAATTCACCATAGCCCTTACATAGGCCTTGTTGCCAGCACCTCAGTCGCCCACCTCAGGCACAGCCCTGGCCACACCTACCCCACACAGATCTGGGGGACACATGCCCTTCCCACCTCCCCATACCCTCTCAGACAAATCTCCTCTTTAGCTGCTACTAACAAGGTAACAGTTGAGTATCTGGAGCGTCTTCCCAAACAAGACAACTAGTCAAATTACACGCAAGAGAAGCCATAATCAAGGTCTACCAGGGACAACATTCCGTAAATCCTAGCTGATTTGGGACTGTTGGTCTTTTCTCATCCACTTCCTACTTTGTGTTGTTGCATACCCAACTAGGGAGCTTTGCTGTAGTAAGCCTTAGCAAAGCAAAAAAAGCTGAGACATTCTCTTATATGTACATTTTACAAAAAAACGTATTTTTCTATACAAATGACTGTCTTGCTGCTACAAATGCATAGTGGCTGGAGCCAGTACTAGCAGAACTATATTTTCACTCTCAAGGTGAATACAGGAAACTATTACTTTAACGCCAAAAATCCACAACTTCCCAGACCCTAAAATAGAGATGAAGGCCTTTAAAACCATTGATGTTTTTTGTTTTTTTTAATTACTACTATTATCATTCTGCAAAATAAATTCTGGTTTAACTCTAGTTGCATTCCTACTCCATTAATTAAATTCTCTCTTGGAAGGACCATGAAAGACTCTCACGTGACATGACCAGTAGAGTTATTAGTAAATAGCTACTATAAAACGTGAACAGATGAAGGAGAAAGACTACTCAACAAAGGAAACATGAGTGGAGAGGAAGAGAAGGAGAAAAGACAACAGCAATTATGTAAACAACAACAGATTACATAAACTGAATATGTACTTGTAAAGGGAACTACTTTTCACACAAAAAGCAAAGCTAAAAAAAAAGCTAACTCAAAGAGTAATGTTAGAGAACACTGATTCAATGAACTCAATCATGAATACTGAAATGGAAATATTGCACGTCTGCTAGACCTAACATCATTTTTTAAAACTGAGTAAGAAGGAACTGTACCTGAAACATCCTACACCTATATATATTATGCAATAACAACACTAAAAAACTGCACTTAAATTAAAGCTCAATTAAAAAAAAAAGATGAAACAGCTGATAAAGTTAGGCTGGCACCTACAAAAGTATATGCCTCTAAAACATACCAAGAAAGCTATGATATAGAGCCAAGCTGCCAGATACCACCCAATTTGCACTGAGGAGAACACATGGGAATGTTACCTCTCAAATCTCAACAAGGACACTCCTCCAGAGACACAGATCACATATTTGAAAAAGCCACCCACACAACACATGAAGAACTGTTGCAGTACAGAAGAAAACCTCCCATGAATTACACACCATTGATTTTGACATACCACACCTCCCTCAAACCCATACGGAAAATCCTCAAACAACTGCAACCCTTACTAGAAGACTCAATTCTTAAAAAGAACTTCCCAGAACCACATATCCTAGCCTTCAAATAGGCACCAAACCTTGCTAACCTACTTACCAGAAGCAAAATTCCCATGGCTCAGAATGCACCAAATGGATCCAGACTATGCAATGACAAGAAATGCAAAACTTGCCAACATTTCCCCCACCCCACAACAGAACCATTAGTATTCCTGGATCTTACAGATGCACCTCCAGAAATGTAATCTCTCATGCAATACACCAAATGCCCTAATGGAAAATACGTAGGAGATCAAACAACTACTCACCAGAAGGAAAGCACACCGGAAATCTAGTCTGTAGCGTCTTGTACAAAACTTGCTCTGTGGGTGACGAGCGGTTTTAGGACTGATTCAACGAAACCTGATATTTCCTCAGTTAAGGTCCCATGGTTGGATATGGTAGATCTGCCAGGGTTCCCTTGTTTGTGGATTTTAGGGAGCATGTAAAAAGTCCCCAGCCTTCAAAAAAAGGATCCAGACTGTGCCATGACAAGAAATGCAAAACCTGCCAACACATCTCCACCACCCCCACTATTACTACACCCCACAACAGAGCCATCAGCATTCCCAGATCTTACATCCGCACCTCCAGAAATGTAATACATCTCATCCAATGCACCAAATGCCCCGATGGAAAATACGTAGGAGACCAAACAACAACTGCACACCAGAATGAATGCACACCAGAAACGTATCATAGACAGGAATACCCAATTACCTGTGGGGGCACATTTCTCACAAGAAAACCACTCTCTCTCCAATCTCTCCATTCTGATCCTCAAAGGCAACGTACACAACACTTCTCAGAGATGAGCCTATGAACTCTACTTCGTCAACCTCCTGGATACTAAAAATCGTGGACTAAATATAGACATTAGATTTATGACGCATTATAACCTGCCTGACATCTGATTCACCAGGTATCTCTCCACTATTCATCCCCCTTCTCTCTCTCCCCCACCCCAGCCTCTCTCTCACCCACTGACTCCTCAATCTACATTTTCACTGACTACCTGTCTTGTACGCATACCAGCCCAGCCTCTCGTTTCTTTATTTTTCATTCCATCCAGGAAGAGCACACACCAACTGCTGAAACTTCCGTAGCCTGACGAAGGGCTTTTGAACTCAAAAGCTCGCTTAAGAATTGTTTTCCAACTATTGAAGTTGGTCTAATAAAAGATATCAGATTCACCCAAAGAACCTTGTCTGCCTAGGTCCTTAGACCAGGGGCAGGCAACTATTTCAGGTGGAGGGCCACTTACTGAGTTTTGATAAGCCATCAAGAGCTGCATGACAGGCAGCCAGGGGCAGATAAATATTGATTTTCTAAATTTTGTAGGGGCCCCACAGGCTGGATAGAATGGCCTGGCAGGCCACATTTTACCTACCCCTGCCTTAGACAAACACAGCTACAACCTATCCCCCCCCCTTCTGTAAAAAACAAAAACAAGAAACAAAACCAAACCCAAAAAAAACCCCACACAATTTTAAGGTGCTACACAGTCCTGCCTTTGACCCAGTTAAAAAATGATACTTCATTTCAGTTAGAACAAATAATATGTAACCTTCTGGAACAACCCTCTTTTTGTCTCAGTGTTGCTACTTTGCCGGTACTTCAATTTTTCCTCCCTAAAGCAAGTTTCACCAGTATTCAAGAAAGTTATCACCATAAATATGGTTGTCATCCTAATTATGAATCTGTTACCTAAACTGCTCATGAGAAATTTTTGCTACATCAACAAAATAGGTTTGGAGTTTAAATAACTGACTTCAAGAGAGAAATTGGATTTAATGTCGGGGGAAAAAAAATGCATCAACATAGCAAGTGCTATGAAATTTAACAATACTGCATCTGTTCCTTTTGCAAGTCTTGTTCCAAAAAGTCACTTCTCATTTTATAAAGCTGCTTTTTTCAAAATGTGGAAGCTTGGTGCCCATTTAAACATGCAGCTCTTTTCCTCCCTGTGTGATGACTAAGAACCCACTGATGTTGGAAAAAACTATACCCATGTTTTGAACAGAACTAGGAAAATAATAGGCTTTTACACCTGTTGTTGGTTTTTGACACATGAGAGTTGGGTCAGATAAATGTTTTTTTCTATTTCAGTAATATCTTCATCTTTTCTTTCTACAGTTTTTTTTGAAAGGGCTGCACTCTAACATTCTCATCTGTTTCCTTGCAATAAAGTGTTTGAAATGTGAACCCTCTGACTTTCTACTACTGCAAGCTAACCCAGCTCCCAAAGGAAACAGCATCTCTCATGAGGTGTTCCCTAGGATACGTTTCCTTCTGTTCCACAACAGTTTGCTGGTCTTTGGTTACAGCACTCCTCAGAAGAGTCAGTTTTTAAAAGCTCAAAATTTAGCAAATTAAGTTTTAGAGCTGCAAACTTAAGTCGTTCAGGTTTTGAAGAACTAAACTAAAGCTGGTCTATGCAAGTTCCAAAAAAAACCCAAAAAAAACCAAACACCACTTGATGTCCCTTTAAGAGCCCCCACAAATTTTTTTCTTTCCCCCCTTCTATAAGTATTTTTTAAATAGTTTTCTTCCCTAGTTTTTCTGTGAAAGACTGACATAAATGAGACTCAACCAGAGAAACACAGCATCCTGGGGCACCATGAGATCCTTTGAAGGATAATGAACACTGTTAGGTAGTCAAACACCTATACGCAATTCACAAGACAAACACAGAGATTTCAAATAAGAATCCTCAGTGTCAAAAATATTCTGACCTGTTGTGGTCTTTCCAAGTTATCTGAACAGAAGAATTGTTGATTATTTTTCTGTAGCCTAAGAATGAGTGAAAGCTGAGAGGGAGCATTTTCTGAGGGGTGCCTTGAAACTAAGGAGGTGGAAAACCAATGATCTACAGTAATCCAGGGATAACTACACCCCACATATTTGGTGGTGAAGCTATCAATACTTTTCCTGCAGACTAATACAAGTGCTCTCATCAGAAGCTTTCAAAATGGTCAGGGACTCAAAAACATACTTTCCTATATACACTGCTAAATGGGGAAATGGGTAGGGGCTACAGGGTTAACAGTACATAAAGAAGGGCTAAAACAGCTTTAAAAGCAACAACAAAAAAAGTCACTGGACTTTTAGTTTAGGCACCAGTCCATCTCAGGAAGCAACAGAATTGCCCCAAGCGTGACATCAGCTAGCAGAACCTAATCTGTGCTTGAAAAATAAAGCCAAGCTTGAGTGACTTCTTCAGGGCACAAAAGCCTGACCAGTATATACATAGACACTGGGTTGCCCACACACCAGTGTCCCCCTTTTGGCCTTGCTGGTTTAATCCAAAGAAAAGGCAGGTACCAGTATGTTTTGACCCAGCTAGGCTGCAGGAGCTCCTCCTGAAGGAAGAGAGAGCATCCATCTATCAGGGCTCCACTCCTAGACTGCTACCACCTGGGGTTAAAGAAGCCAGTCTACCCTATCATGGAGTGGCTTTGTGTCGCTGCTGTACAGCATCCATTAGAGAGAGAAAGAAAGAGGGGAAGGGCAGGGTAACAAAGCAAACAAGTTTCACCTTTAAGTACTGTTGACATACTCAGGAAAATATGAGATGCAAATGCTGCTTTTCCATGCTCAGAAACTCTGACCTGTCTCATTCAATTGAGAAAGAAGCATAAGTCAACAAGCTTCGCTACTAAGGTACCATACTGCAAGTAAGGTAAAATGGAACATGAGAAAACTCTATTTACCCTACTCCAAAAAAACAAAAACAAAACCAACCACTCACATGCAATTACCAGAACCAAAACACTCCCCAAACCAAAACATTCAATACCATCAGACCAGCACAAAGATGAAACCAAAGTGATCCAACGAGGCACTAACACAAAACCACAAAGCAGTCACTAGCATAAAGAAGTCATTCTAAGACATCTTCAACTGATTCCTGGTCAAGGTAGCAAGGGGCTTGCTCCCATTTTGGTGGCTGGGCACAGACAGGGGACTGCTGGCCTCCTGCCTGGACAGCACCCAGTGCACTGCAAGGGCTGGAGTGATGCTGTGGCCCTGAGTGAACAGGAAGGAGGCCAGACCTGTGGTGGGGAAGATCTCTGGGTGGCCCCATGCAGACAGAAGTCCAGCACCCACTGCAATTCCTGCCTCTGTCATTCAGAGGCACGTTGTCAGCAGTGGCCTGGTGGGGAGCCTGGCCCCACAGGCAAACACAAGTGCTAGGGACACGGACATGCACACATGGGGCACAATAATATCCAGGGACCATTGCAGGACACGGACAAGAACACCCACCCTGGACCAACAACGCCCAGGTGCCAGTGCAGGACACATATGCAAACAACCCCCCCCGACAGACTCTCACACACACGCAGCTTTGCGCGTTACCTTCATTTTCCATCGAAGCGCGCTCAGGTTGACGCTGTTACAAAGTCTTCAGCGCCAGGGGCGGCGGCAGCGGGCGGGCGGACGGGTGGGTGGGCAGGGGAGAGGCAGGGAGGAACCGGCCCAGGGTCCTCGCGCTTGTCACGCCGCTCCCGCCCGCAGCCGCATCTGCAAGAGAAGCCGGCGCCAGCTGAGGCGGCCTCGCCCGGTCTCTCTGGCCGGCAGCACGCCCGGGGCCACAGACAACCCGCGCTACTGCCCCCGCCCTTTCCGCGTCCGGCGGCGGCCCTGCTCCTCACCCGCCCCCTCCCAGCGGCGCCTCCCGCTGGGCTCCAGCTCCGGCTCTGCAGCGGCTGCACAGAAACCCCCGGCCCGCAAAGGCTCGATTCACTTCCGCTGCGAGCGGAAGGGACGGGCGGGGCGGGCGGCGCTATGGCGCATGCGCTGCTGGAGGCCGGCCTAGGCAAGGAGGGGGCAGGTGGAACACGCGGGGGCTCAAGCTTAGGCCTCTCGGCCCCGCCCACGGGCGACCCCGGAGGGGGACGGGGTACACTATTCGACGACCCACCCGGCCCCACAGTATCTTGGTACAGTATACGGGGGGGCTGCTTAGCCTTGCTGGGCTGGAAGCAGCCAAGCCCCTCCTAAAAAAAGACCCTCTAAGTTCCTTAAGCTCTTCTTGCCTCCATAAAGAACAACAACAGTGGGGTTTCCTGTTGAAAAGAACTGAGTCAAGTCACAGTGCCGGGTTTCTCTTGGAAATCTCGGAGTTGAACTGTGGGTACTTGTTACATGTATTGCATCACTTGTGTGCAATAAACTCTCAGACCCGCCACTGGTGCAAAGCAATTATCGCGCTGCTGGTCAGTCGCACAATGCATTTTGAGCAGCCTTATCACACCATGAAAAGGACTGTCTGGCTTGAAAGAGAGCCAACCCATTGGTAACGTGTAGGGGGTGTCAGCCAACCCCCTGAGATTGGCTGACACTGTAGGCAGTCGCCATTCACCACCCTCCATCCCCTTGCTGCCAACACAGCCTGTGGCGGCTGCAGGCGTTTGTCAATCTGCTGGCCGCCACAGTGCTCACCATCGCCAATCAGTGCTCAGCAGCCGCCCCCCAACTCTCACTGCAGTGGTTGCCTGCAGGAGCTCCCGGCTTGCCACGGCCATGGCCCTGTTACCTGTGGAGGGGGTTGCTGTGCCCCCACCACCACCCCCAGCCTCAGGAGGCATGCAAGGTTTATGGCCAATCTGCTATGGCAGCGGTTCCCAAACTGACAGATGGTGCAGCACCAATTTAAAATACAACTTTAAGATACTACCAGCAATTTTTTATCATATAAAGTAGAATTATAACTAACCTGGTAACGTGTACAACTGACATGCTATCTGAGTACCATTGTTGGTATCCATACCACAGATTGGGAACTGTTTCACTATGGAGTTAGTGCTTGAAAATGTATAATGATTTTAAAGCTGGTTTCTGTCCAGCTTTCATTTGAAGGCACAGCAGGGCCCACCTGTGTAAAGGTAACAGGGCTAACATGGAATAGCACCCCCCACCACCACCACCACAACAGCACCCTTGAGAGGACTGTGCCACCCGGAGGCACTGCGGTCCTCTGGTTGAGAATCACTGGACTAGCTTAACTGATCAATTTACCTTGAGATAATTCATAGTCATAGAAAATGTGGGTTGGAAGAGACTGCTGGAGGTCATCTAGTTCAACCCCTTGCTCAAAGCAGGACCCTCTCCAAAGCAGGACCCTAGATCATTCTAGCCCAGGGCTTTGTCAAGCTGGGACTTAAAAACCTCTAAGGATGGAGATTCCACCACCTCTCTAGGTAACTTGTTCCTGTGCTGCACCACCCTCCTGGTGAGAAAGTTTTTTCAAATACCCAACCTAAACCTCCCTTGCTTCAGCTTGACACCACTATGATAGTTTCAAATTCCTGCCAGCAACCCCCTTTTTCCCCCCACCCCATCAATACGTGGTGAGGCCACAGTTGGAGTACTGCATCCAGTTTTGGGATCCACAATTTAAAAAGGATATGGAGAAGTTTGAGAAAGTCCAGAAGAGAGCCACACACATGATCAGAGGTCAGGAAAACAGGCCTTATGATGAGAGGCTGAGAGCCATGGGACTCTTCAGCCTAGAAAAGCACAGGCTCAGGGGGGGACCTGGCGGCTACCTTTAAGTATATAAGGAGCATATAAATCAGGATCTGGGGGAACATCTGTTCACCAGAGCACCCCACAGGATGACAAGGTCAAACAATCACAAATTTCTCCAAAACCATTTCAGGCTGGACATAAGGAAGAAGTTCTTTACAGTCCAAGCCCCCAAGGCTTGGAACAGACTGATGCCAGGGGTGGTGCAAGCACCTACTCTGGATTCCTTTAAGAGTCAATTGGACATTTATCATGCTAGGATCCTGTGACCCCCAGCTGACTTCCTGCCCTTTGGACAGGGGACTGGACTTGATGAACTTCCAAGGTCCCTTCCAGCCCTAGTGTCTATGAAATCTATGAACACCTATCTTATTTATCAACTCCTGATAGCTGGTAGCAAATACCTTTGGTTAATTTGGTTAATAATGGTTAATAATGGTTAATTTGGTTAATAATGGCACTTGGTTAATTTGCCTTTCCCAGGGGAATGAAAAGCTTACTGTTACAACTGCACAAAACCTAGATCTCTTTGGACTGCAAGTAAGATTAGCTTTTATGCAGTATTTAACAGGACAGACTAAAGACGGCAGTCCCTAATTTTCTTGTTCTTAGTGGTCTTCAATATTTTTCTTATACAAAGGTATGGAGTTACCAGCCCTTCTCACCAAACAGTTGAATTCTAACAGCTTGCTTGCCTATGTCCTAAGGATAGAAAAAACATTCTTCAGAATGGTGGTTTAAATATTAAACAAACCAGAGTAGGGTATCCTTGGAGTTTCTCCCTTTGATATGATCAATTTTCTATTTAAGAAAAATAATAAACTGTAAATGAGCTGTTTTGACATTCAAGATCAAAATTCTAACATGACTTAGACATGTTGATGAAGGCTTGACACCCCATTTTTAAAGAAGTGTAATAGATACATACACACAACTTGATTAACACTTGTGACTGGCAGTCCATCACCTTAGCTTGGTTTATCTTCAGCAGAAAAAGGAGCCAAGATGAATGTCAGTTCATAAATAGCATATACTTCAGCTACATTTTAACCTTTGTAAAATTAAGCCTAACTTGCTGCTTTGTGAAGCCCTCAAATATGCAAGGTCAGGTTTACACATTTGTTTAATCTTTCTAATTCTTCAATTACTTTGTTCAGATGCAAACAATTTAGATTTACTTTTGTACTGTGACATGGAAAACAAAAGGTGCAAGTTCTGATTTAAAATAGTAGGAGATAAAGAAAATAAAGAGAGTAAGGGGAAGCAAGCTAGTTATTCCAGAGTAATCTAAGATAGGATTTCAGGTTCTGCCCAATTTGTTGCCATAACTAGGGGACCATTCAAGGATTTTTTTTTTAATCAGACAACCTCTAATTAATTAAAGCTCCTATTTAATTGCTTGCCTTAACTGCAAAAGGGATTTCTGTAAACAACAGAATTTTTTTTTTTTTTTTTAGTGAAAAAAATCCAGTGTCCTTCCACTGTTGCTAGCAAGTACAAGCATGCTGTGGTGTGACACTCATATTGAAAGATACACTTAAGGCATATACATTAATTACAGAAGCTGTTTAGGTCCAAACATTGATCTACTGTAAATTATCTACGAAAGAACATCTCCTGATTCAATAAAGCATCCTTTTAACATAAATAAAATTGTCATTCATTTTGTTTTCAGAGACCCAGAACCTGTACCCCATGGCTCTATTTATTAGAGACCTAAATATTGCACACCTCCTCCCATCTGCAGCAGTTTAACACTTTCTCTGACTCTAACATGAATCACATTACGCAAGAACACCAGGACAGTTTTAGTAATTTCAACCTCCCTAGAAAGTTCCTTCCACAAACAAACATATTTGGCAAGTGCAAGATAACAATATTTTCCAGAGCCTTGTCTGAATTTTAATAATGTTGATAAACTGCATTCTCCGCAATACAAATTTTATGCAACTAGGCATGTGCATTAATCATGAAAATATTCATTAATCTTAATTTTCATCTAATTATATTTGCAATAAGAATACTGGCCTCTGGATCAAAAGGAATAATATTTTTCTTTTAGTCTGTCTCCCAACAGAATAATTGAAATTAGAAGCACAAGGCTGATTTACTGTTAATTGAAATACAAAATGCTGATCAATGATGTTTAAGCTAGACAACTAGAAACTATTTTCAAAAAGTTTTTAAAAAATATATTTCTCAAAACCAATTGCTACAACCTTTCAAATGTAAAGTAGAGCAAGAATGTTTAAGTGTTTTGCTGTAGTTTATATTTAACAAATGAAAAAGAAACTAGTCCAATTCCAACTACACCCTAGTGTAGAAGTGGGGGGCAACAATGGAAAATGGTTTTGTGACTTGTTTTGCCTCTTTATGATGTATAAAAAATCTTCCCCCGCCCCAAAAAGTCTTAAATATGTTACATTCCACCTGCCCACCCCGCTTCCTATTACTCTGTAAGACTGCAGGAGGCACTTTTACGTATGATGAAGGTTTAGTCCTCAGGGTTTTACTCTATGCCCCCTAAATTGAAATGGTGGGTTTTTAACTGAAACTACATTTCAGTTTTTTCATCATGTTACGGTACAGGGCCTGTGCTTTTTTTTTTTTTCCTCTTCCTTTTACAGAAGCTGGAACCTGCCTGCAGCCAAGGGACAAGCTGCTGGCAGGCTGAGCAGCCCCTTAGCTGCAGGGTGTCTGGTCCTTCCCTCTGCAGTAGCACCGCCCCGCCCCCCAGCAGGCTGCCAGCAGGTCAAGTGCTGCCCCAAGCTCAGAGGCAGGACGTGGCCAGATGGGCAGCATGATGCCCAGGGAATAGGACCTGTTGGGATTCCAGCAGGCAGGCTCAAGGAACAGCTGGATCAGGCCAGGTGCTGCCTCTGAGTTGGGACAGCACCTAGCCCGCTAACAGCCTGCCTGGGGTAGCCCCAAGGGGCGCCACCACCAAAAAGGGTAAGAACTAGGACCCCTGCAACTCAGGGACTGCTCGCTCACCACCCGTAAGAGAAGTGGGCAGATTCCGCCTGAATAAGAAAAGATCGGGCCCCTTGCCACTTCTTCATTCAGCAGGCTCCCACTGAAAGCAGAAATGCCACAGAACCCAATCCTTTTTTTCTGTGGACCTGCCCGCCTCTCCCGTGGCTGGAGGCAAGCTGACAACTGCAACACATCATTGCAAACTAACCTATATCCACATGTAGTTTAGTTTGCAACAATGCAAACTGAACTTAAACTTCCCAAACTGGCATACATGTAATGTGTGATGCCGTTAAGGCACATAAACAACATTTTTGTCACCTGTACATTGTGCCCCAGGAAAACTGACAGGAGAAACAGTCATGATATGCCAAGAAACACTGATGATCAATTGCAGGGAAAGGGGGTGTTCAAATCGAAGAGTGTTCAAATACTAGAACTCTTATGATACAATGAAATTCACAACGAAATTTAGCTTTTTGGGTAAAGCTTAATTTTTTCCTCTTAACCTTCAGGATTAGGCATGAGAATTTCTCACTTAAATTACAGTATCAAAATGTTCTAGGCAAAATGTTAAGGAAGTTCTATCCACTCATACTGCCCATTATATTCCTTTTGGCCAAAATAAGATTAGTAAATTTAAATTGAAGAAACTTACTTAAGAATTCAACTGATATAAGATAACTTGCTTTATTCTGCCACTGTTCTTTTTCTAGTAGTCTAGAGCAGTGGTGCTCAAGCTTTGGGTCCCACAGTCCAGAGCAGCAGTGCAGGGCTGATCTATGGGTCAAATCAAATCCTGTGCACTAGAATGGGGCCCCACACCACTCCCATCCAGCTCTGCATGCCAAGATTGGGCCCTGGGGCCTTACATCCCCACCCTAGCATGCAGGGCACAAGACTCCTCATGGGTTCAAAAATGTGCTAGCAGGGGAGCAGTATCAGGGGTGGAGTTCTACCTCTTCTGTAGTATAATAGAATTTCTTCAGAAAACTAATACCCATAAACAAATGATCACAGGAAGTAAATAGTTGGGAAAAAAGTGAGAGATTTTTTTATTCCTTTTCCAGTAAGGAATCCAAGATGGTGAAATGGGGGAGGGGAGTGCAGCTGTAGCAGAGAGCTCATTACACATGCACCTGGCAGCCAAAACCAGAACTCTTGGCAATGTATCAGTAGTAGAGGGGATGTGACCACACCACCATAGCTCTCAGATCTGCCCATCTTTTTCAGACCATAACTGCATTCTGTATACTTTTTTTTATTCTACACTTTAAATTTCCAGATTGCTTCTAGTTCCTTTTTCAAGCCAAATCTTCAAAAGAAACACTTTTAGATAGCACCCTTTTAAAGATGGATTTATTAAAATGTTATTGATGTTGAGATATATTAGTAATTATAAAATCTCTTGTAGCTTAATTAACTTCTCGGGAGAGTAACAATTTGTTCTGCCTAAAGAAATATGTTTGTACTTAAAGCTTGCAAAGAACAATTTTTCCAACTATTTAGTGGGTCTAATAAGAGAACATGACATTTACCCAAATAACCTTCTCAGCCTAGCTTGGCCACAGGAAGTACTGGAGCAAAGATCATCCATTTGTCCCTGTAGTGAAACCATATAATAACATACTATTATAACAAAAGGATTTTAGTATTTAGTGTCCCAGGTTAAGCTGCTTTCTAAAGACAGTCTTAATTGATTGTAAACTCCCCATTACCCATAGAAAATATATAAAAATATTTCGTAAACACCTTAGTAAATACTGCCCTCTTCAATAGGGAAAGTGTTTCAAGGATGTCCTCAAGGCCAAAGTGAAAACAAATGCAACATAGACATCAGGACATGGGAGACTCATCACCATCCCAAATGGAGGAAGAGTCTACTACTACAAGGATCTCAGTACTTTGAAACCATATGATGACAACAGAAGATAGAAAAGCAGGAGTGGCAGAAACAGCGTGTCAGGGACTGAATGAAGCATCCAGAGTCACACACCCTGCATAGAAACACATGCCCAATTTACAAGAGGCTGTCAATCCCAGTTTGGCTGTGTCAATCATCTTCAGAGCCCCAGACAATCATGGAAGACAATCATCCTCAACTGTGAAGGACTCAAGAGAAAAGTAAATCTCAATCTTTCATTTGTCAGAAAAATTAATTCATTTAACCTTAGTCATGTCAGCTCCCTCTCCTGCTGCTCATCAACATCACATTTTTGTTCTTGGCATCTTCTATGGCCTGCAGATTTCATACTCCAGACACCTCAGCTAAACACAAATGGCTGATGGAGAGGTTTTGAATTAACTCAGTCCTGGGCTCAAAGTACATCCTCTTCCTCTATTTTAGGGCATGTAAGACTCTTAATCTGTTCCTGGTATATTCCTCAGTTGCCCTTCCTCAAATTGAGATTTCAAGGCCAAGTTCTTGAAGAGGATGAATCTCTTCCAGTTATAACTCCAGTTGTGGCACCTGAATATACTTGAAACAGGGAAGTGATATGGGCTTGTCTATGAAAACAAATGGCCAACAGAACCAGTCAGGCCAGAAAAGGGTGCGTGTTAAATGCCGCCCTCTGACAGTGGTTTGGCTTGCTGTATATTTTAACCAAAAATCCCAATTTGGACAGCACACCTCCAGCATTCCTACTATAGCACAGCCCTCACTATACCTTTTCAGTGCCAAATATGGCTTAAACCCATGCTCAACCGAGAGCAATGAAGGGAAGAAAGTGAAATAGTTATACGGCTCAAAAAAAAAGATTGAATATCTTCTAGAATATTAAACAGAAAGCATACACTGTCCTAGAGTACTGAATGATTTTAGTTACATTATTGTAAGAACATCTGTGGCAGAGAATAAAGACCCTCTAACAATGAAGCTATAAAGGAGGATTAAATTAATCAGTTGTGGAGTGGAGCAGTTTAGTTTCAACTGATTCAAAGTCATTGTGCCAACAATTTTATGAATGCTGCATATGTTAAGAACACAGCCAAGTATCTCTGTATTTAAGAATCATTTTGTAGACCATTTTTTCCCTTGAAAATTAGGATGAAGGCAATTTACAATAAGAAGCTGACAGCTAGTAAACTGATATTTACATGCTTGTAAGATTTCAGCTTCTGGCAAAGATAAACTAATTTGTGATGAATGGAGGTGATGGATTTGTTTCTATAATTTCATTCAGACTATGAGCCAAATATTTATCAAGTGAAAACATGTGGTATTCTAACTTGGCAAAGATTCATCCTAAACTTATGTCTTCTAAGGCAATTTACATTCTATTTTCCTTTATTATTATTTGCACTTGAATGGAAATCAATTATTCTTTGGTGATCCACCCTCCCTCCTAACAAACCACCCCATCAGAAGATACCCGTTTTAGATCAGATTAAGGCTGGTAAAGCTTACTTTTAAATTATTCTTCAGTATGTTGCTACTGTAAGTCCTTGCTCTAGATGAAAGGCCAATATTTTTAAGATAACCTGAAATGCTGAAGTGCGTGCTCACAGCCCCAGCTGTGAAATTTAAGTAGGGAGAATCATAAGGACATCACACAAAACAGCTTTTGAAGTTTTCCAGCTCTTCTGGGTCACTGAAGACATTCTAATCTAGACTTGTGGCAGTGCAGTCTAACTCACACATCAGCCTCATTCTAGTATACTTTTAGCAACTCAATATGCTAAAGGAGGATTTTTAAGAAGTTTAAAAATATGTTGAATACCCTCCTCTATACCATCTGGCTACTGGGGACATTCTGTACAAATTCAACATGCCAACTGTGTATTCAGAAGCAAGTTTTTCAGCAAATATTCACCAATTGTGTCCGTGTCCTTTTAAGGGAGTCCCAACTAGTCCCGATCCATTTCGGAGTCAGAGTCAAAGTGCACTCCTATTTCTAAATTTCAAAATGTTGGTGTACACACATGTGCACACAAAATCAATAAGAAACTTGTTTGATTGAAAAGGAACTTTCAAGTCATAAACATTCAAGATAACTAAAGGTTCTAGTCTGTTGTTTTTTTAAATTCACATCTTTTAAATTTATTTCTGAAAGCACCACTTAGTACTTGCATAGAATCATATAACCAAGGCTATTACTACGGTGAATTTAAAGATACCAAAATGTAGGATGTGAAACATTTCTTATTTTTTGCCTGTGATAAATGGCAAGTCAGTTATTAGGAAAGAGTTAAAACTGTCCATCTTAATAAGTGCACCACTATAATAATCACTGCAAGTACCCACTATGTCCACATGGCTGGCATTAAAATCCCTCATGTAGTGCTCCAGCAGATACAGAATGGGGTTTGATTTCCCTACTAGGAAAAAAAAAAAAAAAAGAGTTTCTAGCTTCCACTATGCCCCACATGTTTTGAGAGCTTGTAACAAATTTAAAGCCTTTAAAATTTCACTGAGTTGCATGTGTGCTTTCTCTGTCACAACATTCTCTGTAAACTCTGTCACAAATTAAAAAATATATATAAATCAATCAATCAATCTATAATTTTTATCCCTTCCTCCTCCACATACACAACATTCTCTCTCTCCACTTTGAGGGAATTTTTGCCAGCTACAAGTCTGGTATACATAGAGCCTCTTACTCTCCATACTGATAAGGTTCAGTTTTCCCAAGACTGTGGCCTTTTAGGAATGTCTGATGAGAAATTTGGGTTTGCAAGAAGACAAGCCCTTTCATCATAACCAAGTGACTTGAAGATTAGCTATCTTTAAACTCGAAGTATACAGTAAACTTGAAGTACAGTATATGTTGTTTTTAAATAGCTCTCCAGCAATAGAGATGATTGATTGTTCTCCAAGCATTTGTTTCTGGAAAAGTGACAAAAACAATGTTAGCAAATTTAGTTTGTCATTGCTGTTTGAGTTTGGAGTCTTCCCTAGCAAATTTCAACTATTGTCCAAGTTTTATGACTGCTGGACCACAAAGCATTTCAAAATGAAACTAGTACTGCAAATATATGCAGTTTGGCTTCTCAGAGGTTGAAGTAAAGTTGTACTGGGTAAAGCTATAAAAACTTTGGTGCATTGCATCCGTAATCATAGGGAAGCAGATACGAGTTTTGATATCACACGTGTCTAGGCCCTGACAACAGAAGCCCCTTTTTGTAATGTTGTACTGCTAATGGTGCAGCCAGCTCTTAAGATTTTTCCAATTACATAATTTTACAAGACTCATGTTCAAATCTAAAGTATTCATTTGAATGGAAAGTAAGTCTCTAGCCCTTGTAGGGACAATTAACAGCTTGAAAACAAATCATAAGGGCTCAAGAATCAGATGGCAAATGGGAAGAATCCAACTTTAAAATGTCTAAATTTTTGAGGGTACAAGTCAGGATTTTCATTCTTTTGGGAAGGGCAACATTAGAGGTACTACTGTAGGTAGGATTAGGCTTGATTATAGACTAATTGAACTTTTTTCTGTGCCTTAAATATTTGTTAACATTATAATGGAAACAGAGGACCAGTTGTGATGGAGTCTCAACATGGGGCAAAGCACAGAATCTCCTAAGAGGCTGTATTTTCTTTTAGGTTTAAGGAGGGCATTGTAATGTGATCATTAAGAGGCTTGTTATCAAAGTAGTTTGGCAATAGACAACTGAAATAGGGGCATGATGGGATCCATTTAAGAATTAGCTTTCCTTTTCAAAAAGAAAGGAGAAAGAAGGATTCATTCAAACTACCTAGGTGTCTATACACATGCTCCTGGGTGGAGGTGAGGGTGTGGGGCAGCACTTTAATTAGAGAAACAGGGAGAGCCACTCTAAATACACATGACACTGTGGGTGTTTTAATTAGTGTCCCTGTGCTTCAAAATATGGGAGGGGTTGCTTAAACAAAAGGTCATTTGATTAGCTTTAGTTCAAGCACCCCTGCTGCCAATTTGTAAACACTGGGATGCTGAATGGATGGGACACAGAGGCTACTAGAGCGTGCTAATTAGTACACTCCAGCAGACATGATTAATCAAGTCTGCTCCAACACATGCTAATTAGAACACATCAGAACAGAGTTCCGGCATGTGTATAGGTACCCCTAGTTGTAGTTTAGTTTTGGGGTTTTTTTTAAAAATCTAAGGACATTCAGTAAGCTGCACACAACTCAACTCAAACAAATTTCAAAATGGTTCCAAGAATAATATAGTATGTCTTCAGATCCCAAGAATCCAGAAAGCACTTAATTATTGACAGGCAACCAAAGAAATATGGCAATTAATGCATATTGTGCCTCTGCACTTGGTTAAGGGAGGAAACTAGAGAAGGTTCTACCTAGGAACATGAAGTAAGTCCCTATTTTAGGCCGAAAGTCATATCATCCAAGCCAAACAGGCAGCATTTTAAAATTCCACCTAAAGAGGTGTTATTTTCCCATTGCTTATCAATACATGCTGGCAACTCTTCTAGTGAATTTAGTTCGATGTTTGAATTTCTTTGAATACTGAAATAGAGGTCTTTTCATAAAGGCTTGTTTAGTTTCCTTAGAGCTTTCCTAATAAAAAGGGGATAAGTCATTTGTAATAACTGCTGCTTTATACAGCATTTATATTGGAAACCAAAGCTATTTTTAGTGCAGCTGTCATTAATGGACAATCTTGTCTTTGTTCTTCTAAAGAAGAGACACTGACACGGAAAGATCCAAACTCTTAGCCCCTCTCCCCCCTACTCTTTCATCAGCAGACACTTTGGATTGTTGCTTAAATGGTAACAGCACCACCACCATCATATTGCTTGCTTTAAACAGAGAAATCTCATCTCTCCTCAGAATATATAAAAAGGTGAAGACAAGAATATGGGCCTTCTGTGGCTTATGAACCTTCTACTCCATCATATCATTTTTAGCTGGAGGATTGTTTGTGGGCTAGCAGGGGGAGGGGTAACGGAAAGCTTGACAGCTGTTTCAACACCATTTTCCAGGAGTTCTCCAGTAGCCATGTGTTCCATTCAGAGACAATGGCTACATTCTTGATATCAGTTAAAACAGAACAAAAGCTTTGACTCGTTCCTGTTTAAAAGTCAGAATTGAGCTCCTGAAAAAACAAATAAACAAAACCAGCCTACTCTCCTTAAATGAGACAGTGTATGCTTACCATTTCTAAGGCAGAGCTCAAAAAAACCATCTAATTTCAGCAGTTATATACCACAGATACTGGACCAAATACAGGCTACACCAAGGAATGGTTATATGTTATAACCCAGTTTTTATTTGGCCCTCAAACAAGTAATACATGTAATGCACAAGATTTTCATGTTTTCTATTGTCCCTTTGATTTAAAGAAGCCTACTAATGAATGTTTAAGGCCAAGACGACCATGCTGATGTCCAAGCTGATCTCCTGTAACAGACAATAGGGCTTTACATGGTATTTTTTGCAAAAATCTTATAACTGCTGTTTGAGCTTTAGCCTATCCTTTAGGGGGAAAAAAAAAGTCTCCAGTCTTAGTTTAAGAAGTTCATGTTATGGAAAAATACCATCACCAACCTGGACAGATTGCTAGAAAAGTGCACTTTGGTCTAGTTTCAGATTCCATCCAGTATATCTTGTTTGGACTTTTTCTGCTAAATTGAAAGAGTTATCTGGTAGAAACTATTTCCCAAGGCATGTACTTGCAGAACTTATTTGGTTGTTACCACTGGACTGGCTTGTGTTTTTGTCCTACTGTCAAGTGTCACCACCCTTTCTTCCCTGTGAAGGATATGGTTGAATGCATGTCAGCTTGTGGTTGCTGACAGACATGCAGCTCCTGGCTCTAACTCATGGGGCTTCACAGGAAGCACCATGACTTAAAGCAAACCCCTGCAAACCCCAACAGATGTTTACTGTTGGGTCAGGGGGGTGGGGGATTGAAGGGATGGGGCTCATTTGGAGCTGATCCTGAAGGAGCTGCCTATCTGCAGTCTCTCCCCCATAGCCCCACCCACCCACTTCCCACTCCATTACAGGCTGGGCAAACCCAGCCCAGAGCTTCCTCCCCTCACTTCTACTTCCTTGCATCCTGCAGACAGCACTAAGGTAGAGCTGGGCTGCATCAGCCCAGCCCCTGTTGCCCGCAGGAACAGATACAAGTTAACGAAGGCAATCTACTTTGGAGCACCTTCATCTGAACTCTCATTAGTTGAGGGTTAATTGTCATGCAATCAAGCACTTTTAGACTGCTCTACAGCCATGCAGTTCTGCCAGGATACAGCTTTAGAGTGCTTTCAAGGGGCCAATTGCATGACAAATGTCACTTCTGTCAGCACCCATATGTGATAGTTGTTGACCATGAGATAGAGCATTCTCTAGCCACAATCCTGACCTGAGGAGACCTGCAACTACTGCATGGCAAAATAAACTGAGTATAAATTTATATAGAGCAACACTTCTCTAAATATATCCCAGTTAAATCCTTTTAGAATATACAACTCACACGAAGGAGTGAGAAAGAGACCAGCACCTGTTTGTAGGAGATACAGTAGTGAGGAAGGAGGCATCACCAGACAAGTTAGAAAATGATCCACCTTGGAGATGCTTCTATTCCCATTCACAAGGAGCTCAAAAAGTTTTCCTACTTTTCTAAAATGTTCCCAATCCTGCAAATCTTTCCACATAAACTGACTCTTGGGCTCAGAGCCTCAAATTTTATCTGCATGAAGATGACCCATCTCCTGAAGGTGAAATGATCCCTGGGTGGCCTACATGTCAAAACGACACCATTTTAGCTACACACAAATAATTCTGTATTAAATTTGTCTGACCTGGAATACAGGAAAAGTAATTCCAGTAAACTGTATAACTATTTTGAGCAAGAAGATGGCCTCATGAATGTCAATTACTGTTACAACTCAGTAGGACAGTTGAATAACTGAGGTCACATAGTTACCAGCATGCTTTATAAGTATCTCATTTATTCTGTGAGAAATTACTAGTTACTCATACTAGTTTCTCAACACAACACAATTCTTCTTCCATTTTCATTAAATGTTAATCAGATACTTTTTACAAATTGATATTACATCAAAAACTATCCTGCAGTTCTTCCCAAGATGATGTTTTATTTGGCTTCAAGTAGTGTTTAGAACTAGATGTATAAGTTTCACCAGCATGTGTGTCAGAGTAGTTTCTTTAAATGTTACAGGGCTGGATAAGGGCAAATAGACAATATGATGTAGTTCAATTTTTTCCCCCCTCAGTAATTGAAAAATGAATTCTTTGAGACACCCAAATCCACCAAATATTCCAAGAATCAAGCAGAATAAAATAATTTCTGTCATGTTTAGACCATAGAGATTTCTTATAAGTTACCTCGATTTAAGGTCTTATATGCATGACAACAAAATAATAAACAGGTTTATAGATGTACTGCCATTTTATCAGCAGAGGGAGAAAAAAAAAGAATTTCTCTAATTTGCCTACTTAAAAATTGAATTGGAACAGGATTAGTCGCCATATGATTAAAATAAACAAGCCCATTGATTCTGATTATTCAGTGAGGAAAAGTTGCTGCTGGTGCCTTTCAATTGCTAACAGCTAGCATCATGACTAAAAACAAAAAAGCACAATGCAGTTCAGTAAAAGAAAAGCAACCTATTTTTCAACATGTTCTCTAATGTTTTTAGTCTCCACTCATATATCGTCAGATTTCCTGTGTAGATTATAGTAAAAGTGATGCATTGATAAATAAAACCCAACTTTAAGTTTTAACATTATAACTAGTTGATGATCTATCCAGAATCTGTGAGGCACTCTTTTAGCATGCCAGAAGCCAACTGAGAATCAGTTCATGCATTCATTTTCTTACTACTGTTTAAATCAATATGCAACACCTCATCTTCAAAAGAACCTAATCTCAAAAATTCTTTGTGCAAGAGCACAGAGAACGATGGTATTTTTTTTCAAAAGTCATATTTCCAATGAGACACAGATTTTCTTTTTATAAGAGTGGATTAAAACAAGTCTCTTTTAACTGGTATTATCCCCTCATCAACTATGCTGCTATGCTTTCAAAGAACCTCTAATACTTAGAACCAAGATACACACACATACACACGGACTTATGTATTACGGCATTTAAAAAGAGTAACCACCAAAAACATTACTGAAGGCCTAGAACAAAGTTCAGTAGTGGATCAGACCAGAACTTGGGTTAGATAATTATCTGTAGGCTGACACTGGAATATCTAGTACCAAACAGAGGAATGACCAAGAGAGTCTGACAAAAACAACAATTAGGAGATACCTGTATGGAAAAAGTTTCTTTGAAATTCTCAGATATTAGTTTATAGCTTGAAGTAGGTAAACCTGTCACTCTTCCAGTCTTGTTTATCTCTACTAGAGGGCAGTTGGGGTGTTCTTATATAGGTGTCCTTTTAATAATTTTGTTTAGTTCTTGGCTTCAATGACATCTTGTGGCAATTATTTTCCATAGAGAATCTTACCTTTCCTGAAAAACACAAATTTTTATACTTATAAATTACTTTGGGTAGGGGGCAGGAGGGCTTTGCAGGGTGCCCAACACTAGAGGGGGACTCTTACCCACCATGTGGTGAAGGGGGCTCTAAGCCAGGCTGCCCAGCCCGAGAGGGGGGCTCTATCCCCCACTCCTCCCTCCTCTCTCCCCCCACAGGGCAGGGAGGGGGCTCTGTTCAGTGCTGGGGGAAGACTCTTCCCCATCCTCCTCTCCCCACCCTTTACTGCCACAGGGCATGGAGACGGTGGGCTCTATGCAGCACTCACTGGCCCGGCTCGGCCAAGGCACAGGGAGCTGCTGTCACTGAGGCAGGGCTGACCCCACCCCCACAGCCCAGCCCAACCTCACTAAGCTCCAGCCAAGGCAGCTGCATAGTCTGGCCAGGTCAGGCCATGGAGGAAGGGCCATTCCCAGCAGCTGCCCACCACGGGAGCTGGCTGCAGATCCACGAGCCCCTGAGGTGCTTTCGAGCCAATCCGGCTAGCAGCCACCGTCCGTATGCTGGACTGGGCTGGGCTGCACTCTGGCAGGGCTTAATATCCTCATCACTGAGCCACAGCTGCTGGGGTAGCCCCGCCCCCGTGGCTGGGCCTGGCCACACCATGCAGTTGCTTCAGCTTGTGCTGAGTCGGGCCAGTCCAGGCTGCAGGGGCAGGGCCACTCCCAGCAGCTGCAGCTCCATTACAGCTGCTCCCTGCGCACCAGCTGAGCCAGGTTGGGCTGGGCCGGGCCAGGCAGGGCCAGAGAGCACCACACACAGCCCCTCCCCTCCACACTCCACGGGGGTGAGGGGAGGACATGGAAGAGCCCCCCCAGCACTGAACAGAGCCCCCTTTCTGCACCCCGTGGCAGTGAGGGCAGGTGGGGGGAGGATGGGGAAGAGTCCCCCCAGCACTGAACAGAGCCACCTCCCCCCTCCCCATGGGAGGAGCAGCAGGGGGAAGAGCCCCTCTCTGGGCCCACACAGCCTCGCAGACCTCCCCCCCGTCCTACAAAGACAAATGGGGAAGAGCACCCCTCTGGGGCTGGGCAGCCTCATACAGAGCCCCCCTTCTAGCTTCATGGAGTCCCCCTCCCCACCCAAGGGCAAAGATGGGGAAGAGAAGTACACATCTCCCTCCAGTGCTGCACAGAGCATGCCCCCTACCCTAGAGGGAGGAGGGAGGGACAGAAGAGTCCTCCCAGCACAGAACACAGCCCCAGCACGGCCTCGTTAAGGTGAAGATGGCAGGGAGAAGGTTTAATTCTTCCCTCCGTTCCTTCTGCCCTGCAGCCAGGGTCTGCCAGACCCAGGGGCCACTGCTGCAACCCCCTCCCATTTGCTCCCCGGCAAACCCCAGCTGCGATGGGGGAGGAGGCGAATGAGGGAAGAATTAACTCCCTCTCTGCCCACATTTCCTTAATGGGGCCATGCCAGTCAGCTGATGTCTCCACTAAGACCAGTCCCTCCTTGGGCTAGAGAGCAGAGGGGCAGCTCTGCTCAGCTGGCACAGAGAGCACAGCCCAGAGAGCATGCTGGGATGCTGGAGGACTCTGGTTTAAGTTAAACTAGGAAGGGGTCTGGGACAGACATTGCGTAAACTGGTTTGAGCCAAATCACTTAAGTCTGATCCTACGTTCAACCAGATTTATCTCAAACCAGTTTCAGCCCTTTTGAAACTGGTTTATGTGCGCTAAGTGTCTGTTCTGTTACAGGTTTAAACCAGTTCGTGTGTAATGTCTGCCCTTAGCCAACAAGAGTAATGTGAATGCTTTTTCTCCCATTTAAAGGCGATTTTCCAACAATTTGTAGCAGCAACGCCAAAGTCTGCTTCACTTAGAATACTTAATATTTCTGATCCCTGTACTAACTTCCTGGTCAAGTTTAGCAACAAGTTATCGATTTCATAGTATCTAGGGTCAGAAGGGGCCTAGAGCAGGCCATCTAGTCTGACCCCCTGCCAAGGGCAGGAACAAGTGCTGGGGTCACAGGACCTCAGTCAAGTACTTATCCAATCTACTCTTAAAGACGCCCAAGGTAGGAGCAAGAACAACTTCCCTAGGAAGCCAGTTCCACGTCCTAGCCACCCTAACTGTGAAGTAGTGCC
>JAGPOW010000261.1:188244991-188298402 GCA_030014935.1 Caiman crocodilus
GGAGGCTGCTCCCTTCTTCCAAAGATAGTAAGCCTCCCGCTTTGCCCTCAGGGCCCCCTGAATATCCCTATTAAGCCACGGGGGCTTCCAGGCACTTTTACCTATCTTGCATCGGGCGGGAATGGTCGCCCCTTGGGCTCGGAGGATCGTCTCCTTGAGGAACGCCCACCCTTTGTGGACGCCCATTCCTCAACCCTACAGTTCTGCAGCTTAGATTAGTTTACCCTACATGCTAGTCAATTCAATCAGTGATTCCTTGAACTGCAGTTTTTCCATACATCATTTCATGTTAAGTGGCAAGTTAAAAACTTTGAGCAATTCAAAGGTAATAAGCAACCAGCCTACTGCAACCCTACAATCTTCTTCCCATTCCACTTCCATAACTGCATTAAGCATAATCTGCTAAATGAACAGGAGCCATCAGAACCTGAATATAAAGCTCAATTTGCATGAATTTGCATGAAAATCCTGATCTGGATCAGATTTGATCTGATTTGAGATCAGAATAAATTCATTTTAAGATGGACAGTAAGTTAAAACAGATTTATCATCCAGCTGTTGGTACCACTTATAAAAGAGTGGGCTGGCGCTAAACATCCTCCTGAACAAGTGTTTACACTGCTAGATAAAGGGAAAGGGCCCTACAAAAGAGCTTGTTCTGACCACCATGCACGGCAACCCACAGAGCACAACTCACATTCCACTCATTAAGCTTTTTTCAGAACCAAGGAAACATGTCATTGTTTGGTGAAAATCACCATGTCAACATGGGGACTATACCCATTAGAAAATTTAATTAGTCTGCATATTTTGAGTTTTAGCTACTGTAAAAACATTGGTGAGAGAAAGCATGAACAGTTGAACAGTGTGCTGTCAGAAAAGGGGTGAGGAAGGGGATTACTTAGGCTTCTCAAAATTGCAGCATTAGTAGGATTCATGGACAAAATTATCAAAAAAAATTATCTTTTGACCTATTATTTAATTAAGAATGCCATGAAGTTAACACTATAGTGTATGAAGGGAAGATTTCAGTTTCCAAGTAAGATGATTACTAGCTTCTCACAAATGATGACCAGGTACCTTAATATTAAACACACATTACATAAATAGCACTGAAGTCAGTAATACCCCACCCTCCACACACAATCCATCCTGAATGAATTAGAAGACCTATTATTTTTTAAATGCTATGAGATTTTTAATCACCCTCACAACATCCTAGTACATGAGGTGGCTTAATATTACAAACATACTGCTACGAACCCAACCCTGTATTTGGCCAAAAATACTTGGAAAAGAACTAAGGACTGAGCAACCTAAATGATTTCCAACTGGCTTTTACAGAGCAGTGATGACCAAGAAGAAGACACAAACTTCCTTCTGCATTATTTATGTGCATGTTGCATAGTAAAATAATTGCAGATCGCTACATCTATTTCCTTCAGCGCAACAAGTACAGTCAAAGCTATCAGAACAAAAGGTGACCCTAACCATTATTCACCTAGCATCAGCTTCAAAATTATAAACATAGTTGATAATATATAGGTTTCTCAGGAGACTTACCATGCAGATAATAACTGGTTAAGGCATTATAGAGTCAGGCCTTGACTACTGTAAAGTGATCAGTAGCTGACCAGTAATTACCGTGAAGTTGCACATTATTGATTATAACAGCCAGTTTCCTCACAAGAGAGCTATAAACCTCCCTACAGGAACACTGACATTTAGAAACCATTACATTTCCAACTTCTAAATCCCGCCCTTAAGAATACAGCTGATTGACCTAGGAGGTCACAGATAGAGAATTTTTCTTTTTACCTGTTCTCGAGTCCTCTTTTCTCTCAGTGTTGATACAAGGTCCCCAATTGCATGAAGAGGAAGCTTTATGGAATAGGAGAAGAAAGGTTTATGCAGCAGATTATCCATAATTAATAAAGCAAGCTAGACAGTTCTTATTAACCCACTATTATATAAGCTCCCAGGACTGGAATCTGTTTGAATGCATGCTTCCTGTCTCATTATAAACAATTACAATCCTTAGTCTCTCGCAATCCTTTTCTGTAGTGCAACTGCTTAAAGCCAGAAGATCAAATGCAGAGTTCACAACAAATGACCAGTGTTGTCAAAAAATGATGCCACAAGGACAGCATAAGTGGGGAGGAATTTAGGGGCAGTCCCACTGAATGCAAATCACCTTCCTGGCTGTAATCTGACTGTCCTATTTCTAGGAAGAATATTTTGCTGCAAGCTATATTAAGGTTAGCCAGCTAGTCATTTTCTTACCCCTCTCACCATGGAAGTTAATGCTCCCTAATACCTCTTAAAGCTTGTTCAGCTGCAGCAAAGAGGTTAGGAAATGTGCTGTTTCTAGCATATTTTTCCTCCAGCTGATATTTCACCAACTGCAAGGTCTGATTTCATTTTTGTTCCACAAAATCTTGTTAGGTGTATTTGAGCCAGTTGAATACATGATTTCATTCTTTATTTGCTAAGATGGAACTGCAAGGACCCAGTTATAGAGCTTAACAATGGAAGCTTATATAAAGCTTAGGCTGCAATTGGAGCCTTTGCTTTGAGTAATACCTGCAAACACACTTTCTACCAAGTTACTATATTTCTCTTCTTCCAGAACTTTCAAGTACACAGATTTATTCAGCAGACAAATAAGAGTATTTCTTTGTTTTTTATTAGCGGGAGGGGCAAGAGGATTGTTCAAACAGTAAAAGACAAGACATTTTTTCCTCTTGATCATCATCTGAAATAACATTCTCTACTTTTTGGGAGTTAGGGAGTTTCTACTAAAGAGGAAGAAAAAGTTAATCCAAGAAAAAAAAGAGTTATCCATTCATTATAGTTATTCAGACAAATCCTGCAGTCCTTATTCAGAACCATATATAGTCAATACTTAGCAAAATTCTTGGAGTCCTTATTGTTTACAAGGGTCTATTTCCTTATGAAAAAAGACTCAACTTCTACACACATATGAATACAGCTACTATACAGGAACATTGACCTGTATGGATCAGAACATATATTATTGGGAGCTTGATTAGCATATAGGATTTGACCTAATACAGTCAGATATAGCAACTACGGGCTAATTGATCAGCAATAATACTGCATAGTCTTCCGTGTGGGAAGTCCAAGGCAGTCAGAGGAATGCATGACAATTACTTGCTTGCTGAGCTGACAGGAAAAGAAAAAGTAACTGTTAGAAATGTTCTCTCACTTGGGCTATTTGGGCCTTTCATAGAAGATCTTGTTTTACTTTCCTTTCCTTATCTTTCAAATTAAAGGATGTCTTCTGTTAACTAGATTCACAGAACAATATGTTTTCTAAGCTAGTTCAGGTTGGACCAATAGTTGTAGCATATATCTTCGACTTTAGGTGTGGAAGCTCAATACAAGCAACCATTTCTGCTTGGAAACCTGCCGTTAGTGGATGCATTTTATGGTCCTAAATGACTACTTGGCTGCTTACACTTCAGACCATCTGTTTTGATGGCACTGGGCCCATTTACAAGGTGATATTTCAGTTTTACTTGCAGAGAGATGGGTGCTCTACACAATATTTCTCTGCCATCTGCACTTTAGTAAGAAGCCTTTCTGAGCCACTAATAGTACTCCTACATTGCATCAAATCTGTTGTCATATGACCCAGCCCACCTGAACAACAAACAAAAGGAAAGCCTGGTTTCTCAGGGTTTCAGGCTGCCCAATACACATGTTGCTGTTGAACCCAAGAGAAATGTACTAAGAATACTTGAACAGGTCATAAGAATAATGGTTGCAGGGATTCCACAAGGACACGTTTGTGGCTTATGATCAAGAGATTAAGAGTAATAAAACCAACACAAGTTATATGCCTATACTGAGAACAAGGTAAAAGCATGTAGCTCCAGTTTGCTTTAACATTGCCCTTTTAGAGTATGCATAGGCCAAGTAAGCATACAACTGCCTCTACCTTCATCCAGCCTGTATGGCTAGGGACAGACATTCAAAAAGCCTGAGCCTGAATTGATTCAATCTGTGCTGGTTATTCTAACCTCGCTAGGCTAAATCAGTTTTGTAACTGGACAGACAGCTCAGAAGTGCAGCCACATGCCTGCAGTGGTTCAGGCTAGAAGCTGAGGGGCACTAGAGCAGCCCTCCCTTCCTTCAACAGTATGGAGCTGAGGGGGGCATGGCCAGGCTCTAGCAGGGCACTGTGATGCAGGGAAGTGATAACAGGGTTTATCACCCAATTAAGAAAAAACAGAGGAACATAACCAGCTACTCTTGATTCTGCCTGTTGAATCAGCAAGGGCAGTAGCCAGCATACAGTCAGCTAGCTAATACATGGACACCTCCTTAGCAAGGCAGAGGGGAGGGGGGAAGTCCTGCTTAGCAGGGAGTGGTGAGGGCGAGGGGGGAAGCAGCCCACAATCTGTGTGAGAGCTCCAGCCAGGGAGCAGAGAGAAAGGGCCAGCCCTGCTGTGGAGCAGAGAGCCCTGCCCAGCCCAGAGAGCATGTTGGAATGCTGGGGAGTCTGATCTTAAACCAGCAAGGGATCTGAGACAGACATTGCATAAACTTGTTTGAGCCAAATCAGTCAAGTCTGATACTACATTCAACTGGGTTCATCTTATGGTTTCAGCTATTCTCAGACTGGTTTATGTGCACTGAACATTTGTTCTGTTACAAGTTTAAAACAGTTTCTGATAATTGAAACCATTTTATGTGTAATGTCTGTCCCTAGCCTATAAGGTCAAATGAGCACTGGTGTCCTGGATAGTCTATTGTTATCCAGAGCAAGCAGATACTGCTTTGCCAGCTCTGAAATGCATTAACAAGTCAGTAAGTTTCTCTTCAAGTGTAATGGACTTCCTATCTATGGACTTGTTTCACTATATCAGTGATTCTCAGCCAGCGTGTTATAGCATGCTGAGGTGCTGAAAGATCCTTTTGAGGGTACCGCACAGTATTAGCACTTGCTATGTGCTTAAGTGTGTAAGCATCTACATGCTTCACAAGATAAACCAAGAGATTTCACGCAGGAATCCACAGTTTCAAAAACATTCTGACCTGTTGTGTCGTCTTTGAGTGCTTTGCAACAGAAGAATTACTTATTATTTCTCTGTAGTAAAAAAAATGAGAGTGAAAACTAACAGTTGGCATTTTCCACGAGTGCCTCGAATCTAACAAGATTGAGAACCACTGAACTATATGGTAGTATCAAGTGCTCAATAAGTCATGTGCACACCATTTCTATATATGCATGTATGTGTATATGGTGCATATGGGTATTTGAGCGCACAGGGTGGCATCTGTTGTAATCCAGATGGTCGGAACTCAGCAAGCACAGGAAGAAATGTCATCTGGTTGCAGGATAGCTTTACTGCAGCCAACAGAGTTCTACAGTTTTTTCTTAATAGTCCCTCTGACACCCATACAACATATAAATATAAAGTTGTATAATACTGTTCTACTTTTCCTGGGAAGAACAAAGCAAGCTAGTGATACATATTTTATTACACTTTTCCTCCTTTAGCAAAAAAGTGTAACAAGCTAAGAAAAGCTATGGAATATTTTCAACAGATTAGTCAGAATCCTTTCGTTAAGCGTTTCTGATGAAAAGTTTTTTCTGCATTTTTTAAAACAAAAACATTGGAGAAAACCATACATTTTTGCTGAGAATAAACTTGTGTTTTTGTGGATTTTTATTATAAGTCATTTAGTAGCCTTGCGTGACACAGTATAATTAAAGGAAAATATAAACTTAAGCTTGTCAACTTGACCTAGGAATAAATCAGGAAATCTACACTGAAATATCAAGCCATTGTGTGCATCAGGAGACTACAAACAATGGAGGACAAACTTATCAGCTCTGTAACAGCAGTCATCCAGGATCAACAAGAGTAACATTATTCCACTGGTTCAACTAGCATAGTTCAGTGTTAAGGTGAGAGCTACAGCTTTTACACATAAAAAGCCCTGCAAACTAAAGCTTACTGCAATATAAATGTTTAATTACAATAATCAAAATCAAGGCCCTATTGTGAGAGAGTATTCTCTCTCACAAAACACTTCTTTTTAGGTTATGTAATGGAAATAAATACAAACCCGAATCCCTACTTTGCAAAGCATATAAACTGAAGAGACAAACCCCATGCAAAGACTCACTTCTGGTAGGAGAGATACAAATCAATACCCACTGACAGTGGCAACAAGTGTAGTATAGTAGAAACATTTGCTTATCATATTTTAGTTCATTTGCTTTACCAGCTTCACCTTTTACTCTATTTGTAAGGATCTACCCAACACAAGGAGGCAGCTGCCTGGTTTTGTGGGAGATCACAGGGCTGGCTCCCATTTTTACAGACTGATCAGGGCAGAACCCTCCAAACCCATGCCTCTGATCATTTGAAGGCCCACAGTGGCTCTGCCTCTTGCTACTGATGGATTGCAATTGCTGTCCACCACATAGACCTGGCCCTTGCTACCAACAGCCCTGCCCTTCACTTCCCCTCTGACAGGCTGCACAGCCAAGCCAGTGCCATGAGGACTGCTGTCTCCCTCTGGGGAGCCAACATCTTATTTTCTATTTTCAGTAAATTTTCTTTTCCCTGGATTTGGTGGGCATTGCCTACTTTCATGGGCAATGCCTGATTTTGTGTTTTCCATGAAATTGCAATTTTGGTAGGTTCGGGTCTGTTGGTCTCATTCACCAGACGCTTCTAACAATTTAGACTGCAAGTTCTTTGATTCAGGGACTGTCACTATACATGTACAATGATACAGCTCAATGAGTCCCTGATTCCTAGTTCACTTATGAAATGCAAATGGTAAGAAACACTCAACAATAAATGACTCAGCCTGTTACAGGTATAACCTGTTACAGGCATAAATTACAGATAATTTCTTCTTTTCTTATATAGATTTTTAATTAAAAGTCATATGTTCCACCATAATACATTCCTCTCTTTCTGTCACGCAGACACATATTCATTAAAATGAAAATCCTGCATGTCTAACTCTTAATCTATTTTTTAGTTTTAAAATGGAGCTTGTGACATTCAAACTTGATGTTTACTTTCTTGATTGTTATAGCTGATAGTGTAAATTTTAACCACCCATTAAGATTACAAGATATGCTTTATACTTGTTCCGTACTTATAGCTGTAGCTCAGAAGTATGCATGAGCCTAAGAGAAAACTAAAATTAAGGTCACAGCATTAAACTAGTTTCTGGACATTCATCTTTCTTGTGTAGTGCCAACATTTCCATTTTTCCACAACACAGAAGTTATATAAAAATGAGCAATACTTGAATTTTCAGAACATCTTTCACATGATGCATATGTATATATGCAAATCCTTCCATAGCAAGGTGCTCTGTGTACCCACTTAGAGAAATAGCAGCACTATATATATACTTTGACAGTAGGTTTAAATTGTAGCAAAACATATTGAGGTGAAGCAGTCAGGAAAACAAGGCGGAAGCTTGATTAGATAACTTTTGAATTCCTTTCAAACACTATCATTCCTGTGGTTGTAAACTGCTAGCATGACTTCAATTACTTCAGATGCTACAGTATTAAATTGTCTTTCCCCATCCCAGTAAGACATGCTGACCAATAGGAGGTTTGTACAAGAGCAAGCCTGAAGTTTCACAGAGCCTTGATTTGTGGATTCCTTCAGAATGCTGTGGGTTCCACCATTTTTGTGCCAAATGCAAGGCCATTTAGATGCACTCAGCCTTCTTTCCATTATTTTTTTCACAAAAATCTAGCATACCCAACATAACAAATAAAAAACAGCAAAGCTATTGTCCCTGCAGGCTGGGAAGAAAAATTATTTCTATTTAAAAATACTGGGAGACTCAGTTACAATGTGAGTTCTTTGATAGCAGTGAAAATCTACTTCTATGTTATGTCTTGTTATTCCAACTATTACCACTGTTAGGCAATGCCAATCACTCATTTTGTCAGCACAAGGGTTTGTAGGCAGTTATAGCTTACTTTCTTCCTTTTTTTGGGTAAAATGTAGATATTAAACTGAATCTCTTTTTAGAAGTCCTGCTTCATTATTTATCACCCCTCTTTGGATTCCAGGTTTGGGTCTTTTTAAACTTTCAGGCTTTAAAAGACATGTGGTCATATCAGGGCTGTAGAGAGATGTTTTTGCCACCATTGTCCTACCAGTGACAACCCTTCACTGTCTATTTCATCAAGATGAGCATTTGCCTTTTTGTAGTTGCATAACATTGAAAATTCTGTGCCCTCTTTGTTATTCACTGTCCCAAGTTCCCTTTGGTATTACTGCTCTGACATCAGCAACCTACTATTTCCTACAGTGTCATCCTTTAGAGTATTGTTTGACATTTATCTAAATTAAATCTCACCCTATTTGAAATGAACCTTTTAGTCTAAAAAAATCTCTCGATCAATTATTCTGTAGCTTCAGTCTAGTCTCTACATATTTGATCAGTGCATAATTTTATTCTCTGGATTGTTTAATAGAAACATTAATTAACGTTTTCATTAATATCAGTCCTAATACTGATCCTTTGGTATATCACTTGATAATATTTTCCCCATTGATGTTTTTCTGTTAATAATTATTCCTAGATTAGAATTCAGCCAATTCTGTACTCATTACAATGTCCTGAATCAGAGTAGATGTTCTTTTTTGTGCAATACCCCCGCCCAACACTTCTTTCCATATGTAATTGTATGAAAAGCTGGGCTGGAGTTAAAGGAAATCCACTGTTCTGTCTACCAAATATGTGAAAATATGCCAGACTATTACTTTTTGTCTAATTGTGCAATTCCCTGAGAACTAGAAACATGTCTATCTGACATCTTAATGCAATTTGCATGGTAGGAGAGAGGTCAAAGACTGAAATAGTACCTGCTCACAGAACTTCACAGCCAAGCTCATTCACACCTTCAGGATTTGCCTTCAGCCCAGGGAATATCTTGTGTCATCCAAATATCTTTTTCCTAGGGAGGCAGGGCACAGATTCAGGCAAATGTCCTAAGCAGACAGCCTACCAAACATCATCAAGGCTAGGGACAGAAGTTACACATAAGCCACTATAAATGATCAGAAACCAGTTCAAGTCTGAAATGAAATAGAAGTTCAGTGCACATAAACTGCTTTCAAAGTGGCCAAGACCAATTTAAGACATCCATCCAGGTTTATACCATCAGACTTAACTAAATCAGTTAAATCAGTTTATTGAACTTCTGTCCCATATCCACTGGAACAAGCGTTTGGATGAGTAGAGCAGGAAAATGCTCTTTTGTTTCTCTTTTTCCCAGCACCAAAACATACAAGTAACACTGGACCCACTCTCCTACAAAGGTCTTGGCTCTTTACTGTGCACTGTCTGGTCTCCCTATACGAAAGCACAATTTTACAAGCATTTTGGTTTTATTGGGAAAATATATACAGGGAAAACTGGAATTCTAGTCTTTGTCAGAAATGAAATATCAGCAGCAGAGAGGGAAGAGTCATAGAAAGATGCATTTCCCTCCAATACACCCATTTCAGTTATTTGAAAATCTAGCCCTCTAAGCACAACATATTAGCACCAAGATCCAGATTTGCAGAGATCTGGAAATACCTGAAGATCCAGATAGGAACCTACTGGGATTTTCAGATTCAGGCCCTTCAACACCTCTGTGAACCTAGCCCCAAGGGTTCTTGAGAGGCTGGCCAAAAATATCATGATGAGAGTGGAGTGTGGGGACAGGGTGCTTTATACATTTCAAACTGGCTTTTGCTGTTTTGGTGCTTAAGTTAAACTTAGGATTGATTCCCTTTTAAAATAAAGGACGCTGATGGCTTTGACTCAGCTCTTGTATGCTTAGCACTGTGTCTTCCTGGGATAATACATTTTAAGTAAATTAAAAAGCTTGAAAGACTTCATAATATGAAGCCTTCAAGAAGTATCTTGCTCATTTTCTTTTAATTTCTTCCTACTTTAAGGCAAAAATATATAGATTCACTAGAATATAAATCTGAATTGCTGGTAACTTTTAAATTGTCCAACTTATTTGAAGAACTAGCAGATTTTTCTCATATGTTAGCAATAAAGGAAGCCACTGATATTAAAATAAAGGATAAATGATGTAAGCCTAAAAACAAAAGCTTAACTGACCTCTTCTCCCATCTTCTCTTGCTCACCAGCTATATTGCCTTGCTTCCTTCTCCAAAGCCTCTCTAGGCCTACTACTAAAACCATTGCCCTTGTCCAGACTGCTTCACACAGCAGAAGCTAGTGATGCAATATTGACTTTATAAAGGGCCAAACAAGGCCCTCTTTCCTAGCACTTAAAGAGATGCACCTGAGCAAGTAAATTAAGAAAAAAGATTGCTACACCATCACATCTACTCCAACCCTGCTACATAGGATAATATAATTTTTCTTTTCTTTGTAAAAACCTGTAGCTTTGGAACTTCCTGAGCTAAGCACACAAAAAAATATTGTAAATTCATGAGAGGGACTTAATCTGGATTAGTTAGTATGTATTGTATTAATGAAGGGGTATGTGAGGGCTAACTGAAAGCAAATGTGTGATTGGAATGTGTTCCTCTGATTAAACAGCCTGGTTTTACGGATCTGATCTTTAGAAAGGCTAAACACCTAAAACTCCACCTGAAATTAATAGCAATTCTGGGGATTTGGCACCTCTAAAAGAAATCCTGCCCTGTTTGATACATGACTCAATTTTTAAAGACCTAGCTTTCATGACAGTTTCACTTTAGTACTCATCAGAGAAAGGGAGGAATCAGCAAGAAAGCTACATCACCTTGACAGTAATCATCAGGATAGTCTAGAGTGACAAATTGAGTAAAGGCTCACTAACAGACTTCTGAATCTCTCGTTATTAATTGACAAATGCTTAATGAGGAAACCAATATTTTCAAGTACAGTGTTGCTCACAAAACTTACTGTGAAAAATGATTTTGGATCCTGTTTGCTCTGTTTATAAATGAAAAGAGAGTATGTCTAACTGTAGACTCAGTCTGGTATCCTCATAGCAATCTGCTCATTCTGCTTTGTACATCATCAAAAATTATTTTAGGATTTAATTTAACTAGCATTTTTTTTATTTTTGGATCTGCAGTAATGAGACGGGCGTAACATCAAAAAAATGAAAAGGGCTTATTCCCTTATCACTGCTCTCCAGTGCTTTGGACAGTCATTTGTAAATATGCTCCAGTGCTTTGGATAGCCATGCGCACACATGTACATAAATGCATGTGTGTGTGTGTATACACGTGTGTGTGTGTGTATGAAGCTAAGGAACTCCAACTTAATACATACCATTAGTCAAAAAAGCAAACAAAATACCCAGAGGGACAAACAATGCGATGGCACAATTTTTTCAGGGTTATTTTCTGTTTTATAGGAAAGTGGTTTGTTTCTTGGAGTACAATGGCCAATTTTAAGCATTGTAACTCAAAACAGTATAGTAAAAATATGGTTGATAATATAAAAGATGAATGATGAGAAATAGTAGAGGTAGAAACACTTCCATATGAAGAGAGAGTTAAAAGACTAGAACTGTTTTGCTTAGGGAAGACATTATTATAAGGTGAAATGAAAAAGTTATGTAAAATGATGAATAGTATAGAGAAAGAAAAGCATGTGTCCTTTCTTGTAATTCAAAAAACAAAGGAACCAGAACAAAATGAATGGAAAAAGGAGATACCTCTTTTTTTTTTTTTTTTTTACACAATGCATCATTACATTTTGGAACTCTTTACTGCATGTCACCTCTGAGGTCAGCAATTAACTGGATGCAAGACAGCATTAGACATGTAAATAGAAAATAAGAACAACTACTTCCTATTAGATAGGCTAGAGGCAGGAATAAAAATCCACATTATTTAGGGCACAGAACAATAATCAACTCCCAGGGATGAAGAAAGAACTTGCCTTTTGGGCAGTGGTCCCACAAATGTCTGCTATTGTGGGAGTTGTTAATTTGTCTGTAGATTCAAAGCACCAGGGGAGGATACATGCAAAAAAGAAAAAACAACACAATTCACAAAAACACACTTGTGTCAACACATTGCATCTCTTAAGGCAAACAAATTAATTGTCTTTGCAAAATAAAGGGGAGGGCATCACTTCTTTAGACCTCAAATTTGAAAAAGGGATAAAAAGAAGTCTGGAGACAAGGTGCAACACAATGGAAAATTGTGGAAGGGGGAAAAAAACATTTCCCAGTGCTAAATGAAGCTAAATGAGAACAGGCATCTGAGCTAGAAAGACAGGAAATTGAATTCCAGTAAGAAGACAGCGAGGAGATGAAAGAAGGAGTTTAAATTAGAACTAAAATTAAAAGTGTACTGTATTAGAATAAGAGCAGACCCAAATTCTGTATTATTAGCAGCTCTATTATAGGTTGAAAGGCATCTATTTGGGGCCAAGTGAGCTAATTTGGAATCTTTCAATATTAGGTTACTGGTTCAAATCCAAATCAGGCACTTGGTCAGCAGAGTGGGTCCTTCCAAAACTGCACTGATGCTCATGGGTAGGGGCACTGTAATGAATCTTAAGCTACCTGATCTGTCAGTCCTGGTTATCATTTGTCAGGGTTGTTAATCCAGTAATGTTCACTGATATTAACAGTCTTTAGAAGGAAGGACAATAATCTTGTGTAAGGGGAATGTAATGTGTGTCACAGCAGGTGGAACCAGGGGGCAGTTTGCAGAGGTGTGCTGACTGTTAATTTGGACTGCAGCTCCCAGAAACCACCAGGGACTGGGGGTGGGGGCAAGGGGAAAAGGAAGAGAAAGCTTGAGGCTAGAATAAGGGTGTGGCAGACTTGTCAGTGGCAGCTTGGCTTGCAGGTTGGAGCCAGATGGCTCAGGCTGATGATTGGTGGGCCATTCCCCTCCCTTGTCAATCAGAAGAGGGAAGAAGCCCTACCCTGACCTAGGGGTGAGGGTAAAAGAGGACCTGAGAGGGAACTAAAGCTTCAGATTTTCCCATTGGTCAGTTCCCAACCTGGGGGGGCAGAGCCTTCAGAGGGAATAAAAGTCTGCGGGCTGAGCACATGGGTAGCTTTGATGAGGGATGCTGAAGAGGGCTGCAGAAGAGCTGGTAGAGCTGACCAGCTTCCTCAGAAGTGCCCAGAATGTGTCTCTGCCGAGCAGGAAACAGCTAGCGGCTGCATCCCAGCCCCGTCATGGAGGGAGTGACAGCATTTGTGCACAGATCATGGAGGATCTGAGGAGTGGATGGGACCTTGGCAGCTGCATGAGGCAGAGCAGGTCCCCAGCCCTGCATAAGGCAGGAGCACAGGTTGTTGCACAGGGCTGGAGATGGTTTAGGAGTGTATGGGACCTTGGGGGCTGCACAAGGAAGCATAGTCCACAAGCCTTCAGGAGGCAGGAGCCTTCATTGCATAGGTCAGTCCACAGGGCTGGAGAGCTAAAGGGGGAACCCCCCCCCCCCGTAGCTGCGCGAGGCAGCGCAGGTCTCCAGTCCTGTGAGTGACAGAGGTCCCATGGTGCATGGATCAGTGCACAGGGCCAAGAAAGAGCTGAAGGGAAGAGCCCCAGGAGCTTGGGGCTTTCCATGGGAAGAAGCAGTGGGATGAAGCAGCTGTTTGAGCACTCTAGGGACTAAAGGCTTGTTTGGAAACACCTCTGGAGATGGGGGAGGGGGAGAATGAAGGTACTGAGTGTATGTGACCAGTGTTGATGTTTCTTTATCTGTTTTCCCTGTGTATTACTCCTACATGCATCATGATTACTGTGCATTGTTGGTTTTGGATGTAACTGTTAAGGTTTATGTAAATGATAAATGTTGCCCTGGGTCTATATCTATATTTATATTTATATCTATATCTATATGTGGGGTGAACCATAAGCTGCATTTTCACTGTGAATTTGTTTAAATTGATACTTTATTATAAGATGTATATGCATTGCCTTGTTATGTCTGTTAAATGGTCAGCTGCTAAAATGCTGGGGACAGCCTTATGATAATCACTTTGGATTCAAGCTGTTGCTATGCCTGTGTGTGGGATTGTATTGTTGTAACCTTGTTTATGTATGCTTTAACCATTGTTTATTTATCGTTGGGTCCTATTTAGTGAAACACTGCTTACCCCAGTGCTACTGGTGTTTGTTCCCATTCCAGGCTAGCCAGGCCTGGGAGTGTAGGGGCTATACCCTAATAAGAAGACCACTGGGAGTCAAGGTTTACATTGATGAGTGCCTTTGTCTTCATCTCTGCCCATGTATATGAGTAATAAGATTTACTGCCTTAGTAATATAAACTTTTAAATAGTTCTTGAATATATGTATATGTTTACAACATTTATTGGTCCTGTAAGTAGTTAAAGTATACTGGGTGACCGCAGTCTCTGCTCTGTTCTGTAGGGAAGGGGGGTGAATTGGTTCAGGCTAAGCAGCTACACTCCCATGGCACATGCACACACCTCCAAGCATCCCTTCAATTGAAGAGGGGGTACCAGCCACATACCATTGGGGTTACAAGGGGAAGAGAGAGCAGTGTGTACATAGAACCTGGTCAGCCCTACGCAGAGAAGTGCACCATGGAGCTGGGGATCTTGCTGGCTTGGTCAGCCAGGACTGTGAAATGAAGCCAGGACTTGAGGGCAGATGCAGGCTGCTGTTTGACTAGGGACTAAAGGCTTGCTTGGAGACACCTCTGGAGATGGAGGGAGGGGGAAGGGGGAGGAGAAAAGGTGCTGAATGTATGTGACCAGTATTGATGTTTCTTGACCTTTTACTTGTTCCCTCCCTTTGGTCTACTGGCTGTGACCCTAACCTCTATGATTTTCTATATAAAAGTGGGAATTCCCATTTGCTTCCTTTGCCAGCTGATTTTTTTTTTCCTTACCATTTATGAGCCATATTGAATTAACAGATTCCAATGGCAAAGAACTTCTTGTTCTTAACCCTTTTTTCAACTCAAACAGTTCACATCTTTACAAATAATCAGTTGATTCCTGGAATATATGGACTTTTCCTTTCAGTGACAATGACCTCAGTTCCAACAAGAGATTTGTGCAGCAGATTCCTGCATACAATCTGGATGTATGTTTGTCCATAGGGAAGTCAAGGACTCCAAATTAGAGGTGGCATTCCTCTAGGGAATCCTAGCAACATAGACTATCTTACACCATTACTTTTAGAATTGACTGAGCAAGCATGTTAACAAACTCCCCAAATGTGTATACTTTGAGAAGCCCTGGTTACATGTTAAGAATCACAACCTTTAACCTCATGGTCCCTCTAGTAATCCCCAGAAGAGGGATGTTTGTAAAGTACTAACAGACTTGCCTAGGACTTATGATGTATTTGATATTGTGTAATCAATTTTAATACAACTGCAGATGTTTCTGTTAGTGTCTTTACAGGCCTCCTTACAGAAAAGTGCTGTTAATTCTTTTTTCTTTTTGTATAATTTTTTGCAGATTTAATTAGTGTTATCTTTCCATGTAATCATTCATAAATAGTAAAGAGACTTCAAGAGGTGGGCATAATAGACAAAAGTCTGTCTTCATGCAGACCCACTCAACAGAGATGGTACAGCTGAGCTTTAAAGTCAAGAAACTTGTAATCTAAAGACCTTGATTCTATTCTTGATTCACCGTTGTCTTATAGTATTATGGAGCTCGTATAACCTTTATTGGTCCAATTTTTTTAAATCTGTAGAAGGTGAAATAATACTATTTAGCCCCTTTGTGAAACATTTCAAGAGCCTCCAACAAAAAGTATGTTAGTGTAACTATATTTTTATTGAAATCCCAAGTGTAGATCACAAGGGAATTTGATCCAGTATCTCAGGTTCCAAGGTTTTGAACGATGTAATGTTATTGTGTTTGCATTTAATGTTATCATGTTTGCAAAGATCCTGCCTTGAAGTTACTATGTTAAAAGGATGGTTTTAGGCATGATCTGATGGAGTGATTGTCATGTCTAGATTGGAGAATCAGAGTGCTTTCTCTTTTTCCTTTGTTTTTAGTTCTGGTGCCAGAGCTTTTATAAGCCTTGGCCGATGGAAACTTGCATTAAATAAAAAGGGCAATAAATGTCAGTAGAAATGATGTTGGAAAGAGATATCTTCAGAGACCGAATAACTGGTGCAGCTTATCATCACCTGAGCCTAATCAGCATTTCCTTTGTAACATTCTGTTTCAACAGAGAAGGCCTGCTTTTGTTGCCTCCCATTTACAATGAATATGTCACAGTAAACATGCACAAATGCCTTAGAAACCTTTCATTTCTAAACACAATGATATTTATGTGGGAGAATGCATTATGCTGTATAACCATACCATTTGAAAATATCAATATATAAACAGGGTACAGCCATGTTAATTGTAGCATAAATGTTGTGTATAAATAGGAACAGCTTAGAAATTCTCAGGATCATAGAGAGAATGTAGAAAATAAACAGCTTTATAGTAGTGGAACAAACCAGTGTTTCCAGAGGACTGGTACTATGTCTTAGCTGTGACCATAATATATGGAATTCTGTGTTGCATTTAAAATTCCCCATGCAACTAGGATGGGAAAGGATATGGTGAGTGATGCTATTAGAGATGTCTCACAACGGCCTAATGAAGCCTGCCCTAAAACTGAATGTCTCTTCACTTTACATAGGTTGTATTTGTTCAGAATGCTTTTTGGAATGCATCCATACCCAATTCTTCAGGGAGCTATGAAATGATGGATGGATAAATTAATTTGTAGACTATGAGAATTGGTCTGATCCTTCATATCAAAATCCTCTCCTCCCCCACCATTTCCTTCTCTGCCACCAATAGCTTTCCTGTTATGAGGAAGTTGTCCCACTCTACTATGCTGTTTGATGGGCACAAATCATGGTACCCAGTAATTCCTCCTCCTTTATCACAGTGATGGAGGAAAAGACCCAGTTCCACACTCAAGTTTCCAATTCATTTTTAGAAGTGTTTTAGTAGAGTTTTAGATTTTTTTAAGGACTTCTGTGGCATAGAACAGCCACCATGTTAAGTACTCTACAGCTGTAATGGTTTGTTTATTTTGAAGGGAGGTGGACAGAATTAAGTCTACCCTCATTTTAACAAGCGAAAATTTAGAGTGTGCCTCTTGGCTTAGCTTTTTCAAAACCCAGATGGTCAGGATGCATACTGGTGGTAGGATGTCATTTATTAGACATCTAAAGGGACAGTATGTTCTGTGTGAGCCTTTTTTCCTGAACACTAGTCTATCATTCTGTAAACTTATGGTGCTTCCATAGAACAGACCTTTTCTCCTTCCATTTAATTTTCTAGGGCATTTCACTGAATAACTTTGGCTTAAATTACTGTGTGAGTTACTACCGTTCTCTTTTGCTTTTCATATCTCTAATTGCCAGAGCGTAGTAAGCTAACCTTTTGCTCTCTTCTCTTGGAGCAATTTTTCCTTATCTTCTAGGAGGCTAAATCCTTATCTTTTTCCTAGGCCTTTGATTCTGCTTTAAATAATAATCTTCAGGCTGACTTAAAAAACCACACATAGAATTCCCTGCTGCAAATACAGTGTTAGATTCTAAGAATACTAATACAGTCTTAATAATGATGTATTTAATTGTGCAGGAAAATAACCTTCTCACAAATTGTGAATTATCTATCTGAGCACCTAGAAGATTTGAAAACTCTGTATTTATTTCTACGATATCTTCACTACAAAAATGCAAAGTATGGGGCATATCTTCTTCATGATACTCACACAGAGTTCTTATTAACAAGAACTATGTGAGTCCCTCAAAGTAAGAATAAACTTTAGTCCTTCAGTCCTTGTTTTGTGTTAATTTCTGTCTCTGGGCATCAATTACATTATGCAATTGTATGGTTATCATCTGTCTTTTTTAGTCTTTTAAAAATAACTTGGTCATGCTGTAGGTGCCAGGTGTTCAGCCTTATTATAACAGAAATAGTACAGTGTTATGGTGTGAGAGGCAGCAAGTACATTCCTCCCCACCATCTTGCATCTGCAAGCCCAAACACTGTATGCTACAACAACCTTTTGAAGAAGTGAGAGGCTTCTTCTCTCTTGGTGCCCTTTCAGTCCTTGGTCTACCAGCTGAGGTCATTTATGATGGTCATTATGATGTGAATGTTGGACTACATGAGGAACCGGATTATATTGCAATCAACTCATTTAACTTAATAAATAGTGGCTCTTCCATAACCTAAACATTTTTGGTCACTAGAAACCTGGGTTAGATACAAACCTGTGAGGTAAATATGTTTCTTTGCCTCTTAGAAGCATTGGCTGATTTGAGCAGTATTTCCCTGGCATGGAGCAGAGAGAGTGAAACTGGCTCTGCCCTATAATCCCTGTGTGGATAGATAACTGCCTTGCAGCCACCTCACAAAATTGGAGAACTGGACCATCCTAAAACCACAGTGAACCATCCAGCCTTCTAAGAGTTAAACAGGTTCATGAGAGTTGCTACTGTTACATAAATATTTCTAATAAATCATTCCAAACCTCTAGCTTGAAAATCAAGCATGTATTTGATGCAAACAGCCATTTATTATATAAATATATATATAAATATTATTACATTAATATTAGATGAGTAGCATGAAACAGGGTTTCTAGCCATTTGGAGCAGAGAGGCTGAGGACTGAGTGGCATCTGAACTCGTCTCTCAGGTTTATCACTCGTTCTTCTTGGTTAAGACTGGCTAACGCAGGCATGGTAAAGGAGGCACTGCTTATATTAGTCCTGCCCTTGTACCTGTTCTGAAAATAAATACAGCACAAGCTATGTAAACCGGTACTTTATTAGCCAGAAAACTCTATTAACCAGCATCTAAGGGACATGGCAAAAGCAAAACTGGAAGTACCACTTCCGGGTTTTGCCGCTGCCGCGAGCATAGTTCTTGCCACTTCTTCGGCCCACAGCCCTGGGCAAAGCAGCCTGTGCAGGGAAAAACGTCCTCCTCCCCCTGTCCCCTGGCACACTGACGCTGGAGAGTGCACCCAGCAGTGCACATTTGATTAACTGGCATCCCCCATTCCCTGTGGGATGCCGAATAACAGAGCTTTTACTGTAGCAGATTTCAGATTCCATGCTTGCCAGTAGAACATATTTGCTTCATTGCAACATTAAGCTATGAAATAGACTGAAAAATATATCTGACCCCAGAAATTTGGGGTTGATTCCCACTGTATTAGCTCTGGTGTAACCCGGAGTGGCTCCACTTAAGTCCTTTCAGATTCCCTGGATTTACACTAGAAAAACAGATCAGGATACAGCAGAATACTCTGTGATACTAACAGAAATATGAGAAAGGCATCTGGACCTTTGGGAATAGATTGTGCTGATTGATGATGGGCTATGTGTTACTGAGCTTGAAAAACATGATCATACTTATGCTTTCAAATCAATATTTTAGATTTCTCATACTGAAAATTTAAGACTTCTTGGCAAAACCCCAGTCTCATTTCTTTAGCAATTAACTAATGTCTAGATATGGGCTGCAGTCATAATATCAAAAAAAAAATCCCCCTCCAACAGTCCTAGTGTAACACACTATTTTCATACATTAAAAATCAAAATCTGGTATACTTTAGTGACAACATTTTTACAGTCACGAAATACCCAAACCTGTTCTTAAAAAATGTGACTCAGAAGCTGTTGATGCCAACAGCAGATATTTTTTCAGAATGGTGGATTCCTTTCAGTTCCTTACTGCTCTGAGTGAATTTATCAGGGCACACTAAACCCAGGTCATTAACAGTCTCTTTCAGCTAAAGAACAACTTTTTATAACATTTATGCTTATTTGACTTTTCATACGTGTTCCAGTGGACTCACTGGGTACATCAGTAGTGCTTATCCCAGCAGTCTTGAGAAAGTGCCTGAGGCATGTCATCCCCTGTTACCACTCTACACAGGTCAAATCCAGAAGTAAAACAGCATTATTGATCTGGGGGTGTCCTATGCTCTCTGTTTCAAGCACCCATGAAAGAGATCGCAAGAGCAGCAGTAGGAGGCACCCCCATTTTGGAGATTCAGGGCACATGAAATGGAGTGGGCAAATGGGCCATGTGTGTTCCTGGGCAGCAATCTTAAGGGCACTGTGGAAGTGATATACCCTTTGTTTTAGGCAAATTCAGAGCTATACTGTCTCAGAATATATCATGAACAAATATATATTTTTATATATAGCACCTCATAATTTTGACTGAACGAAAAGAAAAACCCAACCTATGTCCTGCAGTACTGTGAAATAGTACCTGGAACACTAGACTATCATATACAATACTAGAAATCATGACTTTCTGAGTAAAACAAGGACATATAGGGCATGTCTACATGCCGCCTTATGGCAATGTAGGATGCGCTACGTTGCCATATGGTGCATTAAGGGACATAATAATCATGAGGGTCTAACATGTTCAAGAGCTACATCACCATAGTGGCACACTCCCCACTTATAGTGCACTGCTACAGCGACACAGTGGGGAAATCTTCGTGTGGGCTGCCCAGATGGTGCAGAATGGGTGGTTACTGCACAATATTTTAGTACATCCAAAAGGAAGTACTAAAACACAAAACAGTAACAACATCACTGTACTGTGATGTGTAGACACACGTATAGTCACCGTTTTCAGGAATTACATTTCTTTTTCATTAGTATGACATTCCAGCCTTATTGAAGTCAGTGGAAATGTTCCTCTGAATTTCCCCGAGAACAGGTTTACACTCCCACTCTTTGTTTCAGACATTACAGCAGTAATTTAGAGAATGGCATTTTTTACACTCATTTCTGATGTTACAGTAACAGCGTTCACCCAGAGACTATAGATGTTCACCTGAGGATCTGGACCCAAGATAGCAGTTAGAGCAGTTAGGCTATTTATAAGGATTTGTAGGTGTCAAAATTCCTGTGTTGAACAGCTGATTCTGCTGCCATGGAAATAAAATGTCCACTCATTTCAGTAAGAGCAAGATAAGGATTTATTGGAAGAAATCCCAAACTAACAAGTGCCTGAATTGTTCTGAACCTATTTAAATTCTATAGTCAGTCTAAAATGCAAAACACGGAACATTTTCTGAACAACAGAGGTACAAAACAGCCAACCTGGACTAACTGGGTTCAATACATACAAATGAAACTTTCCTCAGAGAGTTTTATCAGCTATTTATTAATGCTTGACAGAAAAGCTGATAAAAACAGCTGTGCAGAAAAATGAAATGTATTCCCAAACTGACATTTCTATTGACTCAAAGTTCATAAAAACTCATAAAATATTAACTATAAGGCAGTAACTATCCAGGCTGTTTTTTAAACAAAGTATCTTATTTTCCTACCCAGGAGCTTGTAACGGAAATAAAACTGCTGGAAGTAAGTGAGAATTTCTAGGATGTTCCCATGGCTCAGAATTTGCTGCTATTGCAAACATTACACACAGCTACTACAAGAAAGGTCACAGCAGTCCTGAAATCCATATGAACTGGCTGCAGATAGTGACAGACAACACTCCTTTCTTCCCTCTGTAGCTTAGTGTAATGTACACAGAAGAATATAGAGCCAGTTTGATAGCCTTACTCTTGTTTAATACTAACTAGCTTGAAATCAATGGAATCACTGAGAGGCATAACAACCAGGGTCTGGGCCCCAGGGGCACAGACAGAAGTGACAATTTTCACGTGATCTGGCCACAGAAAGTGGTGTATAGCCATGACCAAGCACAAGTGTGCAGCAGCAGACCACTTAAAAAATGGCCAGTCATGCTAAAATCTGAACCCTCATTAAATGAGGGTTCAGATGAAGACATTTCAACATAGCATCTTCTGTAACTTGTGTCTGCACTACAGGTGGCAGTGGCAGCAGCAGCAGCAACTGGCCATCTATGGTGGCTGGGCTGGCAGTGACAGCAGCTTCCATTCTTGTGTCCACTCTTAGATGCCTGGGACACTACTTGAATCACCCATAGAGTAAGGTGCTGCAGAACAGAAGTGAAAAGGTCAGACACATGGCCTATTGTTATTTATCGAATCCAGAGGTTTCATTAGGCAGTTCAAAGTAAAGATATAACATATGGATTGTGTATGTATTTAAAAAATCCTTTCTGAAAAATATATCTACTGGCATTTTACTGAGAGAAAGATCATGAAGCATTGCAAAAACCAAGCATAAAAGATCAAAGAGCTGAATACCATTAGGCTTCTGAGTCACTGAAGCACTTTTGAAAATTGTGCTTAAAATTGCTATAAAAGCCTAAGGAAATGCTGTAGTACTAAGAAATAGAATGAGATCAAATACATGGAAAGACTGCAAAGACTAGCTGGTACTATTATATTGGCCTTTCACCTCCAGAGATGCGGATACAAATCCGTCTTTCTGTCACAGGGACTGAAAGTACATTTGATGATTTTATCCTACTCCCCTTTTGTATGCACCAGAGAAAATAAACGTGGTCTTTGGCACAGCTCTCTGCGTCTCTTCAGGAAAAGCCCAGAAGTCAAATAAAATGGGTTTTGCAGGCTGGGAATTTGGGGTCACATGTTCCAGTGTCTAAATTATTAAAAACTGTGGCAACATACTACAACACTTGCTTCCAGCTCCCAAACCCAAGCCAAAATCTCTTATTTGCTAAATCAAGCCAGTTCTAAAATGCTTACACACAAGTTGTAACAAAGAACAAATGAGGGTGTAGTCTGTGGAATGTAGGAGTTCTGGAACAGCAATTCTCTACACACTCTTGTGATTCTTGAATGTACAGTGGAACTTAATGGTGGAAAAAAGCATAAATGAATGCGTCTCTAGGCAGAAAGAATCTGCTAACAACAGAAATCCATACATTTGCCCAAAATGTGCCTTATCTTCTGGTTTTTTAAGGGACTTCATCTCTCCTGTTGTAACAGTGAGTGTGAGATACTGTTGGTTATAGTTTCTAGATGTAAACATCTATGAGCTGGAGAGAGGCACTGTAATTGTGAGGACCTCACCTTGGAATTTATTTTCCCTTCTTGTCTAACAGAATTCACAAAGCAATAGTGAAATGGACATTTCCTTTCTTGGGTTTTACTTGAAGTGGCTGACTATTGTTCAGGGGTGTACTTGGTAGCCGTGTTGGCTTGAGACAAGAAGACATACAAAAAACTAGAAATCTTGGTTCCAAAATGATACCTTTTATTAGAAAAATGTTATTACCAAAATAATACCTTTTAGATTTAGATTTCCCAGTTGGTCAAATAAAAGGTATTATTTTGGAAACAAGAGTTCTAGTTTTTTGTATGACTATTGTTCAGGTATTTGGTTTATTTTTGTGGCAGGAACTTTTTTTACCTTGTCAATGGCACTGACTCATTATTTATACTCTTGTGCATGACCCAGGGACTGCGTCATGGACAAATTTCTTACAAGTTGCCCATGTTCAAAAAACGTTTAGCCTCCTCTACAACTTGGGGATAAGAGCTTAAACAAGTATTTATGCACTAGCCAACTAACCTTGCAATGGGACTTTACTAACAGCATGTTAACTTTTTTGGATTTATTTGGATTTCTAAGTATCTAGGTGCCATCTTCAAATAATGAGCTACATGGACCTCACTTCAAACACTTCAGATTAAGAGTGCTGCACAGTGGTTGGATACAACTGATTTCTGTTTCAGCTGCTTTCATTAGATTCTTGTTAACTGCTTAGTACAGTTGCATAAGAAATTACTAAGAAGCTCTGCTTTCTTTCTAGAAAAAGTGTGGCCTATTATGCATTGTGAAACATTGTACATACTTTCCTGAACAGTGGCTGATGTAGTCTTTTGCCAGCCATTAACACATATTAAAAACCAGTTTGCACTTGGGAGAGAAATGTCACTATAATAAAACTAGTAAAGAAACAACATAAATCTAGAAATTATTTCATTTAGACTAAAACAGTTGTTTATATGTAGTTGACACATTTTGCTGGTTTGATAGAAGTCTGTGTGTCAACGCTTGCCTCAGAATGAAAATATTCATTTAAGCTTATTGGTATAGGGCACTCTTAAACAAAAATAAGGAGAGCTGTCAATTACAAATGGCATATTTGTGTGTAGACCTGTGCTTGGAAAGTTGTCAACTCTGATAAATAAAAAAGTGTGAAATGCCAAACCTAGATAGTAACAGAGTAATGTTTAAGCACATTTTTTACTGTACCATAAAGCATATCAAAATAGGGAAAGGGGAGAAAACCCAACAATTCTACAATGTTGCTAAAAATAAAAATAATTTCTCTCTTAGTACAAGTGACAACCTGTCATGTAATGATTTCCATGTCTGAACAGCTTTGGGTGATAACGCACAGCTCTTATCCTTTCTCCTTTCCCTTATATGCATAAGCAATAGAATTTGCTGTCAACATAGCTTTCTGCAAATGAGATGAGAGATGATCAAATGATTAGTAATTAAGGGCAGTTGAGAGGCATGCTGTTGGATATGAGAAATAAATTTCAAATAATCCACTGAATTATTAAAACACCCTTAATATAAGTTTAGTGGGACTGACTTAAAGAAATCAGCATGCAGTATAAACCTTGATTTTTTGAATCTTAATGAACTAAAACACCCTTTTACCCAAAATGGGTTCTTGCTCCCAGATGTTGAGTAATATCACTGCACATTCCTTCACGGAGTTACCTGAAATCATTCTTTGGCTCTCATTGCATCCAGATGATCAACCTTGTATATATTATTAATGTTCTAGTATAGTGTAGTATAGTGTTCAGCATTGAGTAAGACAGCATTTTACCTCCGTGCTAACTGCGGGAACAAACCCCTAATGGGAAGAAGCATTGTAGTGAAATTGTCTGGGCTCCAGATAAAATGAAAAGGATTCTATTTTCAGGACTACATAGCTTCTATTAAATTCTTCAAATGATTCTTCCTCCTCATGAGAACATTTGGCCTACACAATTATGTCAGCTTGGTACCTTAGTCTAATTATAAATTAGGTATGATGAACTCCTAAGAAGTTTAGGATATTTGCCAATGTTCAGGATAAGACAGAGGCACACCTACTCTTAGCAAGTTAGACCAGTTAACTGGGTCAATTCAACGGCTTAACCCCTTCCCCACCACATGATGTTGCCTCATGAATGAGTGCACACATAGAGGTAAGCGTGCACATGCCTCTTGCGGCATCTCAAAGGAGTTTGAGATACCACAGGAGGCACTCTGGGAATGAAAAAAATGCCTTCATATTTACAGTGCAGGCTCAACATTTGATACACATACTGTGTATCAAAAAACCTGCACAGGGAAAAAGGAGGATCGTGCCCTGAGGCAAGTGGAGGCTGAGGTCCTCCAAAGAGATACTTTGGTACCTGGCTTGAGCATCTCTATAGCTGCTCCTTGCCCCATGGTTTAGCATGTTGCCTCCATGTGCAGGGTGAAGGAGTGGTGGAGGCTGCAGTGACCTGGACCTGGGCTCTGTCCCAGGTAAGTAGGGACTGGGGGTGGGGGACTGTGCGTGGGGGCTGCTTAGAAGGGCTGGGTCCCCAGCCTGCTTCCTGCATGGCCCACAGTCTCCCCCCCAGCAGCAGTGGCCATCAGAGCACTCAGGGCCCATGGTGTGGGGCAGAGTGACCTGCGCTACTTGTCACTTGGCCTGACTTGGCATGGGGCCATGTGCCTTTTGGCAGCCCCAGGCCACTTGGGCTGTCACCCGGAGGCCTGGCACCACTCGCAGGGACCATGCATCTCATCGCATCAGACCAGGTCCTGCCTGCGTGGGCCCAGTGCATAGTCAGGGCAGGTCCATGGAGTCATGACCTAGCTCAGTGCAATGTGCAGTCCCTGCAAGTGGCACCAGGCCCCCAGGTGACAGCCAGAGTAGTCCAGGGCTGCCTGAAGGTGCACAGCCCCAGCTGAGCCAGGCAAGACCCACAACAAATGGCGCAGGCAGTGCTGGGTCTGAGGCTGTGGGAGGGGGGAGGGGGCTGTGCAACAAGAGCCCAGGGTGGCCACTACTGCTGCAGGGGAGAGGGGGAGGCTGTGAACCCTGTGGGGGAGTCTGTGCCTTGTGAGGGGGTTCTGTGCCCACTGGGGGGGCTGTGTGCCATGCAGGGAAGGGGGCTGTGCACCCTGTGGGGAGGGCTGTCAGTGAGCGGTGTGGGGAGGGCTGCATCCTTTGGGGTGGTGGGGGGCCCATCCCTTCTGAGCAGCTCCCCCACCCCTACAGTGCCCCCACCCCCACAAAAGCCCCCATAATCCACCCACAAATCCCACGCCTGAGCTACTCCCATAAACCCCTCACCCACAAACCCCAAACAAGCTGCATACCCCCACAAACCCCCTAACCTCACATCCTGCATGCCCAGCCAGCTACATGGGATGAGATGAGATCTGTTGGCATGAGCTGGGGCTGCAAGGGCAACTGCCCCATGCCCACACTAGTGCTGAGACATGTAGCTCCAGCCAGTGGAGTGAGCTCCTGGTCCCAGGAGCCACTTGGGATATGATGGGTTATGGGGAGAGCTGAAGGTGGAAGCAGGGGTATGTGAGAGAGAGATGGGGGGTGGGGGAGTACTGCAGGTAGGAGAGGCCACTGCAGCCAGGCTTAGAGCCGCCCCCCCCACCCCGTCTTCCTAAAATAGCCTGTGCAGGGGAAGGCTGGTCTGGGAGGAAAGGGTCCAGCTCAGTCCCTGATCCCCAGTCAAGGGCTTCCCAGGGACAGCATCGGGCAGGGAGCAGAACAACAAGGGCACGGCCTTGTTCAGAGCCACAAAGCATGGGTGGGACAGCGGCAGCTGGACTCATGTCCTGGTGCTAGGACAGAGCTATGGCTGGAGGGAGCTAGTGGGGGCAGGAATGAAGGGGCTGGGAGACAGGGGGGCTGTGGGTTGAGAGAGAGGGGCAAGGGTAGAGGCAGGGCAATGGCCTATCAGTGCTGCACATCCTGATGAGCAAAGGTGGTAGGGGCAACTCTGATTTTTCTATCAGAAAAAAACCAGAAGTAAATGCCAAAGCGTATAGAGATTTAGAATTCATTTTATTATGATGATAGAGGCACTGGTAGGCTTCCAAATAGCTTTAAACTTGTAAATATATCAATAAAACATTGCCCAGCTGCTTTCTCTATATATAGTGGCACTTCATTTTAATAGCAAAACAACACTATTTTGGGTATTTTAACGAGAGAATTTGGGTTCCTCAAAGATTTTGCAATTTTTAAATAGGAAACACCAGGAGCTCTGTTGGTGAGACAAATGGCAAGACCTAGGCAGAGGAGCCTGTCTAGGGCTAGCACTAGCACTGGGGACCCAGCTAGAAGGCAGATAAGGTGGCCAACCTCTTGGCCAGTTGGGGCCAAAAGGACGTGCTTTGACAGTTCAAAGCAGGCCACAACAAGGAGTGCATCTTCTAGGTGATAGCTGCCCAGATGGCAGAATGGGGGACATCATCCGGGTCTGGCAGGTTTGCAACCATGGGGCCGCTGGCCCAAGAGGGCAGATACTGTCACAGGTGGGAGCAGGTCACAGGCAGACAGCAGCCCCCACTGCCAGACTGTTGCAATAGGTAGAGGGTGCAGGGGCCACTCCATGTTAAGGCTGCTTCAGCAATCCAGCTGGCCTAAGGGGTAGTGTCCCCAGATACCAAGTGGATAGGTCTAAAAAGCTGCTGAGGGCAAGTAGCTTTGAGCTGCTCACCAGAGTGGGTTTTTATATTGCTGGGACCAGAATAGGGCAAGCTTTTATACTGCTATGGTACAACTGGCACAACTTGCCCACACCAAAGTGCATGTGCAGGCATGTGTGCTGAGGCAAAAATCCGCAGCCCAAATTTGTGCTGCTCCTATTTGAGCTGCTGCAAACGCATGTCCCTGCAGGTGTAGATGCGCCCATATGGTGCAAAGCACTACCATGCTATAGATACCCTTGTCCTTTGTCTCTGTGCTTTAGTTCTACCATTGAAGTTGTGCAGATAGTAGAAGGCAGGATAGATGTGCAAAAGTCTGTGTGTGTGTGTGTGTGTGTGTGTGTGTGTATCAAGCACAGGCTTTTGTGAGCTGAAACTCACACTCTCACATGCTTTGAAAGGATGTTCAGAAAGCAGATTATAAGAAGGTAAGAGAAATTAGAATACAAAAGGCAAGGGAAGGGAAGAAAGAGAGGGAGGAGGGAGAACGGGGAGAGAGGGCAGTTCTGGGAGAGGTAAACAGACAGTAAGCCTATAGGAACAAAGGGGTCACAAACACAGATAGCTCATTTGAACTTGGCTTAGGCACTAGAAGACATGGAGCCCTATTCAGCATTAATTGACACCATGGGATAACTTCTAGTATGCAGGCTAGCTCAGTGTAGATACATTCATCTGTCTGTTCTACTTATTGACATGTTGCCAGGGAAACTGTTGATTACAGAAAACAATATTTAACAAAGGGAGTAGCATACAAACAAACAAGGGTTGGATTTAGGGGCTTGTTACATTTGCTTAAGTAACAAATTAAACAAATTGAACCTTGTGCCAGGGCACCTTCCGGTGGCATTGAGCCAACATAGCCATTTTTATAGGCCTCACAGAGTCTTTGCAGCTCCTGGAAGTGGTCAGCATCTTGTAGAATTGGAGTCTTTGTATTTTTGCTGCTGCATTTGAGTGTAGAGCTTTGCTTCAAACCAACTCACTTTTTAGTCTCACCACATTATCCAATTAATATGTTGCTAATTACATGTCTTTCAATCCATTCATGCAGAAATATATGAATATTAGCTTTTGATTCCACAGATATACTTCTACCAAAAATAACTTCTAAACCAAAATGATATAACGTTCCATATTAAGAAGCACAAGATGCTCTATCCTGTAGAATCACTTGACATGATATTCAAGCTAAATTTATCACATCTTCTTGACTTTACAGAAGAACTCTCCAAAGGACCATATACCTACAAAGAGTTTCTTCCCAGCTGCTTACTAGCGTACTAAACAGTAGAAAACTAAAGAGTTCGCCAATCTCACTGAAAATTCTTTCCCTTTTCAGTTCTCAAATTTTACCATAATACTTTGGATATCCTATCTATATCTACTTTCCAGTTGTCCATGAAGTATTCTATAAAAAATCCTGATAGGCAAAACCAGAATTTCTGCTAGAAAATACAAGTGGAACCAATCCAACCCCTGAAAAGGAATCAACTCTTCTTTACACATACTAAAATGGTACATAATTCTTTTTTAATTTGCAGGTTGTATTTGTATATTTAATATTTAAGTGGGTAATTTTTTACTATAATGACACCATATTTTGCCTATTTTCAAAGGACTTAGGCCTAACAAACACACTGAGGTATGATGGTAACCTACAGTACCACTGTATTCTGGTATGTTAGTTTAAACTTCATATCTTTGTAGTTAGAAACATATCTAACAAAAATTCAAGCAAACAACTAGAAAGATTACAATGAAAATGCAAACTAAGCAAAGGACTAAATGAGATATGGAATAAATGATTACAGGTACAGTATAAATCACTTAACCAGAACATTCTTAATCAGACCTCCCAGAGTGCTAATTTAGCATAATGACAATGACATAGTTTAAGAGGAATGTATTCAGGCAGTGACACAGAGCAAAATAGTATTTAGCAAGTTAGTAAATAGATTAGATAGCAAACTTACTTTTTTCCAGGAAGAAATTTACAAATTCTAATATTATACAAGCCTTAGCCTGTCTGTCTGTGTCCATAACACTTTATTTGCACTCTGATTGGCTGACTGAAACAACCAATCAGATTGCTCCAAGAGCGTTCAGACAGGAGACGGCATGGTGGAGCACTGCCATGATGGTGGGGACATAGGAGACAGTGGGGCAGAGGGGGCCTGCCCCCCCACTCCCTGCATGTGGCAATGATGGAGTGGGGGAAGGTGAGAGTAGGCCTGTTTCCTCCCTCCCCTGATTGGACAAGAAGTGGGGGTGGGGCCAGATACATGGGGATGCAGAGCTGCCGGACCCTGACAAAAGCTAGCAGGGAGGGGGAGGAAAAGAGAGGAGTGGGAGGGGGAGAGGGAGAAGGGGACACAGTGGTGGTGCCATGCCCCAACAACTGCAAAGGGTGGGGGAAATGGGCCTGGACCTGAAATGGTGGGGCAAGGGTTGGGGGAGTAGGCCCATTTGCCCCCTCTCCTGACTGGACGAGAAGTGGGGGAGGGGCTGGAAGTAGGACTCCATCCCTGCCCACCATGATGGCCAGGAGCACGCCACCACCGGGCACCAACAAGAGCTGGCGGGGTGGAGGAGGAAGGGAGGGGAGCATAACACGTGAAGGAGGTAGGGCACAATGACAGTGCCATTCTGCCACTAGGCTCTGCCAAAAGCTGGGAGTTAGGGAGGGGAGTGGGGAGAGGAGGCAAGTGGACATGGGCTGGGCAGACCCAGAGTGCAGGGGTGTGAGGGTGGGAAAGCAGTGTTGGAACAGAAGCAGGGGGAGGGAGGGAATGGGCCTGGACAAGAAGCGGTGGGGCAGGGGGAAAATGGGTCCAGACTTGGGGCAGGGACAGGGGAGCAGGGTTAGACCCAAAGTGTGGGAGGCAGGACCTAGATGCAGGCCTTTGTCCCCGCCCCTCCCCCCAGTCACTCTTGGTAGGGAATTGGCTAGTAAAATAAATAAAGATAAAATAAATATGAAATGTCTTAACTGCTGAGCTTTTACTTGATTAGGGGTGTTGGGTCTCTGGAAGTCTCTTCAGCTGTGCTTATCAACATGGGTCTTAAACTGAGTGAAGTGGCTGCCTACCAGTTGAAAGGATTCAACTGAATTAACATTCAGATTGCTGAGGTTTAGTTAATTAAAAGGTACAGGTGTGGTGGTCCTGCAGTTCTCTCTACTAGAAAAGTTACATATATGTATTGAAAAGTGCAAGTTAAGACAATGGGTCAGGGAATATTGCAGGCTTTATGCATTCTGAATAGATCTGCCTGCACAGTTTTTCTGTCTTCAGTATTAAATCAATGTTAAGAGTTCCATGGAGAAGGAACTCTCTCTATGGTTTATTTGTCTGATTCTATTAACCTTTAAATAGTTAGACTGAACAGGTGTTTTAAGAATTGGCAAATGCATCATCTAAGGTCAAACATACACAGGAAGTGCTTTAAAAAAATCTCCCAAATATTTCAGGTCCTTTTTGTATAAAACTGTGGCAAAGTGGGGGTCCTTGACTAGCCACAGACCTGCCTGTGGGCATGCTGCCCACCTGTCTTGCCTTGATGGAACATAATTGAGTGTTAATTAGGCAGGATGATACACCCTGATATTGAGGGGCTATCTACGGCTCCGTTTCACCCCTACATCATGGCCCAAGCCTCGCAGATGGCATCTTAGGCAGTCGACTCAACTGTCCCCTTCACCTATTAGCTGCTGCCACTTTCATGGGACCTTTGGCTTCCGTATAAGCTCTAGTCCCATCTCAGGCCAGTCAGGACCAAAAGCGTCTTTGCTCAATATGGGTGTCCTTCATGTTGGACCCATGGCTCTTTTGACCCCCCTGGTCCTGGCCCCAGCATTGACCAGTCAAGTCCCTTGGTTGGGTCCATGCCCCCTGCCTGCACTCAGGGATCGAGGTCCCCCATTCCCAGCTCAGATGCTTCTTAAAGCATGCCTGGCCCTGCAGGGTCACTCACCCCAACAGGCTCAGGTACTTCCTGAAGCTTACCTTGCCTTCCCTGCTCCAATGGTATAAATAGACCATCCGAAGGTGAGGGCTGGGGTTAAGGTGCCCCTACTTGCTGAGGTGGTAACTGTCCTGGCATTTCCTGCAGGCTTCCACACCACTGGGAACCCCATCAGGCCACCCACTCCCGGCAGGGTACAGCTTTAGGTCGAGCCCAGGACCAGGAGCCTCCAAACCATCCCCTACAGCTCTTGCCCATACCACCAAGATGTTGCATGCAACCTAGAAGCCAGCCTAGCCTACCAGCAGTGAACAGCTCTGTTTATATAGGCAGCCAGGGATCTAAAATGACTGCCGCAATCAAGCACCTGCTGGCTGCTTGGCTCAGCCCTTAAAGTGGCAGGCACCACCAGTATTCTGCCACAAAAATAAATAAAATAAATGTTCTTAAAATCAGTGTGAAGCCTACCCAGGACCTGGGATGGACCCAGTCAATATCAAATCATAAGGGCACAGACCCAATTTTCATTGACCCTTGAAGATTACTTGGAATTTACAAAAATACCAGAAGACACATGGATGGGAAAATATTTAAAAGATCAGTGAATTAATCCCGGGAAATGAATTAATAACCACTTTTTGGAAATATTACTTCTAGTTGCAATGAGCATGAATATCTGCACATATTGCCAGTTTCTGGTTGTTTCTGTGCAGATTTCCAAAGATGGGGAAAGTGCAGGATGCTGCTTATCTTCTATTAGGTACCAGCACCAAAGCTGTCAGTATCCTAGCTTTTTCATCAGTGAGTATTAGGTGAGAGGACCTGATAATGTTACATTTTGCAATCGTCTGAGGAGCATTTGGCTGGTATGGGAGGGAGCCTGGCCAGTAGGGCTGTGTGAAGCTTTGGTCCTTGATTCAATTTGGTAGAGATTCGGCCTGATTTAATGGCTAAATCTCCAAATCTGAATCAAATCAAAGGACCCTTTAATCTCTCTGAATCAAATCAGAACCCTTCAAATTGATTCGGCAAGTTTCGGAGATTTGGACATAGGAACAGCTTTAAATGTTTTTTTTACATGTCTCTAGGAAGCAGATGGCTCGTGACTGCTGTGATGCTGGGGTGTATGGAGCATCCCACAGAAGGACAGGGGGCTCCCCAGCATGCTCAGCAGCACTTCCATTCCACTTCTGGGTCTGCCGTGGAGTGCACAGGGTGGCTCTCTCGGCTAGGTGACTGGTGCCTCCTGGGTCTGGGAGAGGCACCCAGGGTCCGCCTGTAGCTGATCACCAAGCCGGGGTGGGGGATGGGGCGCATGCTCCCCAGTGAGGACTGGAAGTATTTCTGATCCATTTCTGAGTTCACTGCCGAACACATGGGGACCTCCCCATGTTCCTGTGGGACCCTCCATCCACCCCAGCACTGCAGCAATCATGAGCCATGCTGGTACCTCGAGGTATGTAGAAAAAGCTTTTTAAGCTGTGACTGTGTGCAAATTACTGATTCTCTGAATCGGCATCGAATCTTCCGATTTGGATTCAGCTGAATCAAATCAGGGACAGTGAATCGAATCAACAAATTGAATCACTGTCACTGATTTGCACCAAATCCAAATCTGAATTGAATAGAGCCCGCTTCGCATACCCCTACTGGCCAGGTCCTTCCTTGATGAGGCCATATGAGAATGGGAGAGTGTATGCTGTAGTTAAAAAAAAGATGTGTGTGAACATGACTTCTGATCCTGCCAGATCTTCTGGAGCTGTTTTGCCTACCTCCACTTTCCTCCACACTCAGTGTGACTCAAATGCTCAAGCATTAAAAGGCATGTTCTTCATATTTCTCTTTATTCTTGAAGAGGTAAGCTATGCTGCCGTTTGTGTCCTGGAATCATCTAACCAGTTTGTAATAACCAAGTGACTGAGATTGAATTCATTTTCCATTATCAATGAGCTTTATAGACACAGAAATGGCACTCACTGGAAATGTAGAAATAGCTACATAGATATGAGGGGAAAGAAAAAGAAATGTCACATGGTAGCGTAAGCCTTAGAAAGTACTTTGATTTTTCTCTTCTTATGATGGTCTGGATCTTTTGCTTCTTGTACTCTTAGTTGCTTTATGTAAATTGTGTATTGGGTATTGTATATAAGTTGTGTATTGTGATATACAATCTGATTCCTTAATCATTCTTTTCTTATGGTGGCTCATAGAAACCTTAACTCTGCCACCTCATGAGGAGGTTTCCAGATTTTTTATGTTCCTTTTGACAAAGTCTCCTGCCTCACTACATCCTGCCCCGTGGTACTCTTAGGGAGCCAAAATCCAACCAGGCCTTGGCTTTTTATTGTTAATTAACCTATAGCAACAATGTTTGGAAGTGAGTCAGAGATCTATTTCCAGATGAGAGGTGATCAAGTATCACTATGAAAAAGATTGCTTTTCAGTCAGGGGAAAGATTACGGTTCTATTGTGTCAAAACTCAAAAGCAACATAGAATCTAGCTATGGTTTTGTTCTGTGTGCCTTTGGGCTCTTTGCAAATTCATCGATGAATTTACTACTACATTTAAATGCAATAGATGGAGCATTTGGTCTGACCCAGTATGGCACATCTTATGTTCTTATGTAATGTAACTCCACTACAGGATGATGTTTACCTCTACAGTACCTTATTCCTTATTTAAGAAAATGTTAATAATCTTTACATGTTTTTTTAAGAGAATGTGGAAGAAGTAGCACTTCTTTTCCAATCTGAAGGAGATGCCAAAAGGTGGCTGAATTCTGTGCAAACGTTAGACTTTGGCTATGTCTATCCTAGGATACTTCACCTGTGTAGTAGCCATACAAGGTGCCCTAAGTGCAGACATAGCTATAGCAGCAAAAGTGTGTTTTGTATTGGTATAGTAAAGGTACCTTTCCAGTCAGATCATTGGGTGGTACAGTTGCATCTGTGGTAGGGACTTTTATCAGTATGTCTGTTGCAATCAGGGTCTCCACTTTTTGACATCCTAACTCACGAACCTGTGGGGCGGAATTGTATAGCATAGACTTTGTCTCAGTCTCCAAGACCAACATACCCAGATTGGAGTTCCCATTGAATAGGGCCTACTTCATGACATACATTAGAGTAATAGCATACTCCCTGAGAGTAACAAGATGAACCTCTGCTAAGCACTGGGAAAAAAATAAATAATTCCTGACAGTATTGCTTGATTTAAAAGGAAGTTATTAAATTCTCAAAGTTGAGAAAACAGGTCACAACATGAAAAAAAAATACAGTTTAACTCCTTTTGCTAGACTGTGGAGAGAACAGCCCCAAGAGATGAGATAAATAAAACAATGTTGTATGATGACATGGATGCATGCTGTTTCTAGAATAGAGTTAATACCTCTCTCATATATTTGAACTCTTCTATCTTTGGTTGTTTGATATGGGATACCATTTTATGATTCTTGCCAACTCTCTTTTTCTTTTAAGCCAAAGTCATGGAAGTATATTAGCAGATAAAATACATTACTGAAAGCTTTCATGTTTTAATTTATGCACATATATAATCATTGCTTATTCAACACTTTCCTCTCCCTGATTTTGCCTAGACATAATGAAAGTTGCCAAACAATTTTCTATTGAAAATGATAAATGCTCAACTATGGCATAGCTCCTGCCATTCTCCACCTTTCTGGGGTCTGACCTATAAAAGGTAATGTATCTATAATCCAAACGATACACTGAGATCTTCCATAACCATGTCATTCTGCATAGGCTAATTTCTCAGCTATTAGGAAATGACACAGTTTAATGTTCTTTATAGCGAGTATATTTCTTGTTCAAGTGCTTGCTTGGCAGCACTAATAAATTGCACTCCTAAATTGCAATTAGTAATCACATTGTAAATAGCACTAGTAAATATTCACAGATAAAGCACTTCAAGGACATCCTCAAGGCCAACTTGAAAAAAAATGCAACATCAGTATCAGCTTCCCTAGTATGGGGGGCACCAGTTCACTGATGACAGGAAGAGGTCCTTTAGCAGCTGATCACTGAGCCAGTGGCAAAATGGGAAGTGCGTTTCTGTCAGCACTTCTGGTTTTGCAGATGGCATTTCCAGGGGGGTGCCCAGCCAATCTTAGGGGGTACAAATGCACCCCTTATGTGTAGCCAATGATCAACATCAACTTGTGGGAGACTGTTGCCCAGGACTGCCCCAAATGGAGGAAGTGTGCTGTAGGGATTTCAGTACTTTGAAACCTCACAATGACAACAGGAGATGGAAAAGTGGGAGTGGCAGAAACAGCGTGTCATGGACCGAACCAAGAATCCAGTTTCCCACCCTGCATGAAAACACGTGCCTGGATTGCAATAGAACCTGTCGATCCTGGAGTGGCCTTGTCAGCCATCTTTGGATCCATAGATAAAGCAACCATGGAAGACAATTGTCCTCAACTGCAAAGGATTGCCAGTGATGATCATGCATGGTCTGGAAGAGCCAATTCCAAGAATGGAAGGGTAATTCAGTCTCCTTCCTCCTGCACTTTAGGTTGCCAGCATAGGCACCAGCTTTTATTTTTGCTGTGGAGAGGAGAGGGCTAAGATGATGAACATGTGGAAAGTTTTATGCATTTTATGTGATAGCCCTCTTCCCAAAGTTGGGTGGGGAAAGAGCTGCCAGTAAGGATGCCAAATTGAAATGACAGTTTAATAACCAGAGAATAACTCCAGTTTCAGCTGGAGGAAACTCCAGTTGTTTCACATGGTCAAGAAGGTCACAGCTGATATCATTTTATTGTTACAGACCTGGTTTGTATTCTAAGTAATGAAAGGTTAAAAAAAAAAGACCCTCTGTATCTTATTATGAGTTCCCCTCAGCAGCAGCACCTTCCTGTAGGACCACACTCTGTCCTTAATTTCATCCCAGTCAATTCTGTTGAAATCAACAGAGTTGTACACAGGATCAGAGAACAGACTCTAGCCCACCCTAACCATCTGCTGAGCGAGCAGAAATTATTACAGCTTCAATGTAGGAAGTAGTTGGCAAAGTACAATGAACTAATTTTACTAGATTTATGCATTGTCCTCCAAGTCAGAACAGTCATTACTTGTTCCTGAGGAGACAAAAAGATTGTTCTTCACAAATTTCTTTTTCTTCTTTTGAAATTGGCTAATGGCAATCTGTCTCCATTTAAACTGGAATGGAATTGGCCTGGATCCTGGAATAGATGCTGGTTTCTTTTAAAGCAGGAAAATAATCCCTAAATATGCTGAGATGCTTTTTGAAGAATTGGCAATATTTAATGGTAATGGGGAATTTCTTATGAAAACGGGTTCATTACAGCTAATGAGATTTAGCTGAAAAATGGGGTTTCTGTAGGCTCACAAAGAAGAACTAGCTTTAAAAGCATACTCTCTCTATATATGTACTTTATAATTAACATGTGATGCAATTCTTTCCAGGTCTCCTAACGCAATGTGTTCTTTGAACAGCATCTCAGTCACTCTTTGGTATGTGGAAGAGGTCAACATGTGCTTTCCTCATGTAGTCATTCTATACTGGAATGGAGGGAGAGGCAATTACCTTTCTCTAACTAACTCTATTTCTTCCTGCTCACATTGGAGCTGGAGGCACAGCCTGCCTTTGGAGGTAGAGGCACAACCTGCCCTTGAAGGCACAGCTGGAGGAACAATCTGCCCTTGGACTCAAAAGAGAGACTATACCTACAGAGTGCAAGGGGGCTCCAGGCAGACACCATCTCCAGAATCAGAAACAATATAGAATTAGAATGCATCTGAATTCTGCTGCACCCGGGTAGCAGGGGAATGGATACATTTGTGCGGCCCCCATAGGTGATAGGGATTTGCAGGAGTGGCCTTCAGCAGCCCCAAGCAAATATCAACCTAAATCAGTTATCCCTCCTTTAGTTAGTCTCCCATAGCTTCAGTCTTCCCTTATCAGGCCAGTTAGCTCTACTGAGAGGCAGAGTCCAGTTCTGAGAAGTGGAGGTTAGAATGTGGTTATACCACTCACAGTTCCAGAGCAAGCATGAGTTAGTATACAGAGCAAGCACAGAGTTAGTATACAGTGCGGGCACTAGGGGTGTGTGAAACGGGACATAATTCAATTTGGATTCGGATTTGGATTCCTGAATCAGAGACAGTGATTTGATTTGTTGACTCGGATCAGTGTCCCTGATTCAATTCGGCTGAATCTGAATCTGAAGATTCGATGCTGATTTGGGGAATCTGTGATTCAACCATAGACTCAGCTTTAAATGTTTTTTCTACATACCTCAAGGTACCAGGTGCTGCTCATGAATGCTGCAATGCTGGAGCAGATGCAGTGTCCCACAGGAGCACAGGGGGGGCCCTTGTATGCTTGGCAGCGAACCCAGAAGTGGACTGGAAGTAGTTCCAGTCCATTTCTAGGTCCACTGTGGAGCACATGGGGGGACCTCCCACACACTCCCAACTCAGCAATTGACCACAAGGGGGCCCCGGGTGCTCCCCCACACCAGACCCAGGCGGCACCAGTCACCAAGTTGGAGGGGTGTGGGGGAAGGGGCCCTGCACGCTCCCTGGCGGACCCAGAAGGGGACCAGAAGTGCTTTTGGTCCATTTCTGGGTCTACTGCCAAGCATGCTGGGGACCCTGCTGCACTCCTGTGGGACGTTCCATCTGCCGCAGCATCGCAGCATTCACGACCTGCCTGCTACCTAGAGGTATGTAGAAAAAACATTTAAAAGTTGTGTCTATGTCTGAATCTCCAAATCTTTCCAAATCTCTCTGAATCAATTCGAAGGGTTCTGATTCGATTCAGAGAGATTAAAGTGTCTCCTGATTCGATTCAGATTTGGAGATTCAGCCACTGAATAGGTCTGAATCTCCGCTGAATCAAATCAGGGACCGAAGCTTCGCACAGCCCTAGTAGGCACCACCTTGCACTATGCAGACACAAGCTAAAAGTACAAGGACAGTCAGGGAGGACGCTCTGGCTCTGGCATCATGTCAGAGACAGAGTGCACAGATTTCCTCATGCCTTGCTTCAGGTCAGTCATAAAGGCCACTAGGCTGCCTTGTGGCAGTCTTACTTTCTTTTGCCCCTTGCACAATGGGCTCCATAGCATTCCATTACAGAGACATCTTTATTCATTATGTGAAATAACTCCCAGAGTGGCTGCTTTATGCTGTACTTTCACCTTCATTCTGAGTGTAACACAGTTTTGTGGTGAGGAAAGAAACATAGGACTTTATAAATTGAATAAATTCTCATGCAACAGGAGGGAGATTGTCAATATTAGAAATGTATTACACTTCAGGAAAGCAATTCTGACTCACCAATTCACTTTTTATTGAAGTAATTTGGGATATGCTATTGTTCTAAGTCACTGTATCAACTGGCCTGTGAGTAGATACAACTAGGACAGAAAATCCAGCTTATTGTATGTTGCTTAAATCCTTAGTTGCTTTTCTTCTGCAGTGTTCGCAGCAGTAGTCCTGCTACTGCAATAGACAGCTGCATCATGCCAGCTTAACCTATTCAATATTTGGCTAAGCTGCTGAGGGGAATGATTTTCCCTCTCTATAGCTTTCAAGTTTTCAAATATTCCGAAAATAAGATGGATCTTTTGCCATAGTGGTTACCTGAAATAGTCTGAAGAGGCTCTGTCCTCCCATTACCCCTCAAAGCTTATAAGAGGTATTGATAGAACAAAGGAGATAGAAAAAAGGCCTGCGAAATTGATGCAAGACTTTTTTGGAGATTAAGATGCTACAGGAAGCAGAAGCCCATATGGCGTCCCACAAGGAAGCCTTTTATACCACTATGGTGGAATAAGCAGTTAGTAAAGCCCCTCCAAACAGGTGCTGGGGATTCCTTTCAGTTATCAAGCTGGCACACAGGATAATAAAGGGTCAGAAAAGGACTGCTGATTCCTAAAATAAAGACAATTCTTATTTTAAACTACAGTAGGTGTTAATTTCCCAGTTAGTGCAGGGAATCAGTTATATTTACCACTCCCAGGTTCTGTGCTAAGCAAGTGTCACATATACTCTAGGGCTGAGAGAATATAGTCTGGGAGAGTGGAAGAGCAAAGAGGAGACTGGATAGTCACCTTGCTGGAGTCACCTGAGCCCAGTTGTCTTTCCTGCCTAGTGCAGGGGGCTGGACCTGACGATCTTCCATGGTCCTTCCAGCCTTTGAATGTATGGACACAGGAAAATGAGAGGACTGAAGGGACAGGAATAAATGCAGAGCAATACAGAAATGAGGAAGGTCTGAACAGAGGCATAACAGGTAGCACTGTGCCCTGGGCTGCAGAGGTGTTATTTTTAACTCTCCCTCTGCCCTGCTTCCTGCCTACAACTACCCCCCAACAGGGCTACTGCATCTGTCATCTCTCCTTTATTATATGTCTGGGTCTGAGGCACTGGAAATGAATTAGGCAGGAGACCTGTGCCAAATCATTCCTAGCTCCATCTATATATAGTGAAACCATAAAGTTACAAAAAAGAGAAGCCCTGATAGAATTTGGCAAGAACAGAAATACGTAACCCAGCTTCATGGAAGGCCAAACCAAGAGCCGCAAAGAGATTGCCAAAGGAATAAACCCAAGTAAGTCAGCCAGATATTTATTTTGATTTTTAGCAGAACTTGGCCTGAAACTCACCCTAGACACTTTAAAATAGACAAGATGAATAGTAAAAACATGAGGAAAAGCACAGCTGTAGCACCAGAACTAATTTCACAGTGGTTGAAAGAGACTGTAGTACTCTTAGGAGAAACTGGGAATGGCTTGAGAAAACTGAATGAAGTGTAGCAGTGTAGATGGTGAACTGGGACACAAGAGAAAAAATAAAAATCCAGTGCCAACAATGTGCCTAGTAGCAGCAAAAGTTACCTGAAGTCCTGTTGCCTGTGTTATGCAGGCAGTCAAATTCGTACCAGTCTCTGGCCTTAAAACACCCAAAATCTACACATCTAGGAAGGCAGTCTGTTATGATGTCTCAATCAGACAAGTAAAATATAGGGAGATTTTGTGGGTGTAAAGTGTGCTGTCATGGGTACAATAGAAGCCAATATACAAAATGTAGGCCTGTGAAAATGTAAATGTGTGGCAGTGAGGTTCAGAGGGAACAGAGGCAATAGGGGTGAGACAGGTGTGGGGGGGGAGGGGAAATGTTGAACTGGTGTTAGAATATAGCTGGTAAAATGCAGACCCTTGATTATCTGGGGTTATCAGATGAAAGGCAGGTTATAATATGCCATAAATCTAATGTCTATATTTAGTCTGTGATTTTTTGTATCCAGTAGATTTATGCAGTGAAGTTTGTAGGCTTCTCTATGAAAGATACATTGTAAATTCCCTTTAAGGATTAGAACAGAGAAATTGGACAGAAAGTGGTTGCCTTGTGAGAAGCATGCACCCACAGATAATTGGGTTTTTTTGTCTTTGATGATTTCCAGTAGGGCTGTACAAAGCTTTGATCCCTGATTCAATTTGATGGATATTCGGCCCAATTCAATGGCTGAATCTCCAAATATGAATCAAATCAGGAGACCCTTTAATCTCTTTAAATCAAATCAGAACACTCCAAATAGATTCGGCAAGATTTGGAAAGATTTGGAGATTCAGACATAGACACAGCTTTTAAATGTTTTGTCTACATACCCCTAGGTAGTGGGCAGCTTGTGAATGCTGAGATGCTGGGGCAGATGGAATGTCCCATAGGAGCACAAGGGGGTCCCCAGCACGCTTGGCAACAGACCTGGAAGTGGACCAGAAGCACTTCCAGTCCACTGGGAAGTGTACATGGGGCCCCCCCATACTCCCTCAGCTTGGTGACTGGTGTCTCCTGGGTCTGGGGGGGGCACCTGGGGGCCCCCTGTGGACAATTGCTGAGTTGGGGGTACGTAGGGGGGTCCCCCCATGTGCTCTCCGGTGGACCTGGAAATGGACTGAAACCACTTCTGGGTTCGCTGCCAAGCATGTCGGGGGTTGGGGGGGGAGGCCCTCTGCCTTCCTGTGGGATGTTCAATATGCCCGAGCATCACAGTGTTCATGAACAGTGCCTGATACCTCGAGGTATGTAGAAAAAACATTTAAATCTGAGTCTATGGCTACATCACTGATTCCCCAAATCGGCATCAACTCTTCAGATTCAGATTCAGCTGAATCGAACTGGGGACATTGATCCAAATCAAATCACTGTCCCTGATCCAGGCCTAATCCGAATCGAATCTGGCCCATTTCACACTCCCCTAGTTTCTGGTGTGTGTTCATTCTGGTACACAGCTGTTGTTTGGTTTTACCTACATATTTTTCATCAGGGAATATAGTGCATTGGATTAAATATATTACATTTCTGGAGGTGCAGGTGTAAGAGCCAGGCATGGTGAGGTTCTGTTGTGGGTGTAGTTTTATTGTGGGGGTGATGGAATTGTGTTGGTGGTTTTTACATTTTTTGTCCTGGCATGGTCTGGATACATTTGGTGTGCTTTGAGACATAGGAAATTTGTTTCTGATGATGTGGTTGGTGAGGTTTGGTGCTTGTTTGTTAAGAATTGGGTCTTCTTCTGCTATGGGTTGCAACTGTTTGAGGATTTTCCGTATAGATTTCAGGGAAAGATGGTATGTCATTGTCACGGCAGGGTCCTACCTGAGGGCCATGATCTCCTCAAGGCCCCCTTCCTGTGCCAAGTTGGCCTCAAATTCTCACCCACCATGTCTTTGATGTTTAAATAAGTTTGGGAGGCTGCCTTATGCCCTCTTGGTCACTTCTAGATGTTGATTCAGACCCCGTGGTTTCCCAGATTCTTCATGGGTCTCACTCTATGATGGGTACTTCCCAGGCACCCTAGCCTTATGGGCTATGCGTAGCTCCAACCACCCCTTATACCACGCCCCAAGCCTTGCAGCTGGAATAGACATTGGTCTGTCAAATATACACTCGCCCTCTCTGGGGTCCCCTCCTTAGCGCTGCCCTTTCTCAGGGATCCTCTGCAGCACTGCCCACTCTCTGGGGCCTTTGCAATAATGCCTCCCTTCTCTCCAGGGCCTTCTCCACAAGGCTGCCCCTTTTGATAATGCTGCCGCCTTCTCTGGGGCTCCTCAGTAGTGCTGCCCTCTCCTGCCTTCTTAAGTGCTGCCCCCTTCTCTGGGGCCTTCTCAGGAAGGCTGCCCCTCTCCTGGGGCTCTCTGTGCCCACACTGGAACTTCTCAGTAAAGCCGCCTGTCTCTCAGACTCACCGCACTGCTACCCCCTTCTCCAGGGCTCACCACACTGCTACCCGCTTCTCTGGGGCTCACCGTGCCCACACTGGGGCTTCTCAATAGTGCCCCCTCTCTGGGGCTGGGGTTTATGCACCCTGTACACTGCACCCTTACTGGTGCTGGGGTCCCCATGCTACTATGGGTCCCCTACGAGGCCTCCTCCAACCCCTAATAGCCTCACCCAAACCACCGGTATAACAACAACAAAGCAAAACACAAGCCCCTAGGCTATAACTTAACTTGAAGTCACCTGGCTAAAACCATGTTGCTCCGACATCTTAGAGCTGCCATCCTTTACTCAGCTTAAGCCGTACCAGTCAGGCTTCTTTCATCCTGGCCTAGGAGCTCCTGACTCTCTGGCTTCTGGCAGGGAACTACCTCTGGCCTCCTGCCTCAGATTTATATAGGAGCCAGGCCCTGCCCCTTTCAGTCAGCTGACCTCCTGGTTGCCCTGGCAACCCACATCTGGTCTTCTTATGCCTGCTAGGGCTCTTTCCCCGGCAGTTTCCCCTCTTTAGGAACAGGGCACTGAGATTCCCTGTGACAGTCATAACTAATGGTGTGCGATTCATGGGGATTTTCTTTTTGCAGTAATTCTTCACATGGTATCTGGATGGCTCTTTCAAAATTAGTGTGGGTGTACACTTCTCAAAACTGTCTAATAAAAGTGTAATCACTGATGTTAATAAATAGAAGTGGTATGGATGGACTTATGAGGACACTCCTCGAGACTTGAGAAAAAATACTTAGCAAAAGGCAAAGCTTTTAAAGATCTCCAAGGACTCACTCCAGTTCCATTAAAGCCAACTGACATCTTTCCATTAAATTTGTCAGACCAGATGTCTTATGATACACAAAGGGGAGAATTACACAGTTCATAAAAGAACATAATTTTCTCAGCAGATTCAACAAACTAAAAACCATGAAGATTGGAGGTACTATCTAACAATTCTACTGAATAGTAGAAATGCATTTCAATGAGGAAGAATCACAAGGATTGATGTGTACCATAGGAAACATCAAAGCTTTTAAGACAAATGATCAAGTACACAGGATCTTTAGGCAAATAACAAACCACTGCAAAACTGCTCTTCCTAGAATATATTTTTCAAAAATTGTAGAGAATGCTGTGAAAGACGTGGCCTGGAAACAGGGTTAAAACATTCCCAGATGCCTTCATCTACAATGAATTTACTATTACATTTAAAACTACTCACTGGTTTTCACTGGCAGTACTAGGCTAATTATAACTAGGCTTGCTGCTGAGGAATCTCACCAGAGATCGGTGTTTTTCCCTGCTCATACTTGCTGTTCTTTGTTTTTCAATTAATTCTAGCTCTTGGTTTTTAAAGTTGGTTCTCTGAAGTCTAAAACTCACATAGAAGCATGGTGCATTTCTCTTCTAATGTGTGATTAATGTACAAAAAATCCCCTACAACCGTTGGGTAATCACCTATCCCCAGCCAGTCCTTAAAAACTGAAGAGCTTTTCACTGAGTTTGTATAAAATCAGTAGTCATGGTAGCTGCTCATTTATTAGTTACAGCAAAACATAAAGCAGGTAGGATGACTGGTTTGTGTGGGAGGTGAAATTGCATTAAAATTACTTTAAAAAATAACCTTGTTTACTGGCAGAATGATATGAAGACAAGGATCAGAATAGATCAGGCTTATATTTCAACATAATTCAAGTATCACATCAGCTGCAGAATTGCGTAGATGTCTAAAGCAAACAGATATTCAATTGTCTAACTCTCAAGAGAGATCCTGTGGCAGATCACTCAAGACAAACCCAGAGCATTCTCCTCAAATCTTAATCTATAAACTTTAATTACATTGGGTTGGAAAGTCAGACCTGGGTTGGGAAGCCAGACCAAGACTCCCAATTTGAATACTGCCTTGGGAAAGGAGGATAAGGGGTGGTATGTGCCATTTGTAGACAAATATTGTTATTCTAAGGACTTGTCTGCATGATGAGCTTATTGAAAAACAAGGGTGTGAATATGAAGTGCAATAGCCTTAGAAATGAATCAAAACTAAATGCAGGGTAAGGCCCCCCTACACCTTGGAGGTACTGCTCAATTAACTGGTTGATTGCGCAGTTACCTTGAGACCAGTTACATGTGCAAAGTACCTATCATACCATAAAAAGCTCCAAGCAGCTATCAGGCTAGACCTTGAAAATGTGTATTAACTTTATAGGTGGCTGCTATCAAGCTTTAATTTGTACATGTAACAGGGTCTCTGCTGCGGCTGAGTGCCCTATCAGCTGAGAAGGCTCCCAGTTGCAGGGGTGCACCATGTCCAGCAGGGGCTGGGAATCCTGCAACTGAGGGCACTCCCAGTCCAGCAGCTGCCAACTCTAGGTCCTGGCAGCATCCTGCATCAGCCACAAGGCACAGCTGTGATGACTCAGCTCTGGTGGTGTGTGAAGCCTTTGTGGGAATGCTGCCCAGAAGTGCCAGGAGCATGCCCAGAAGGGCCAGAAACACGGTCAGAAGTGCCAGCAGCACTTCTCCTAGCACTGCCACTCTCTGGCCAGCATTCTTGGGTGGGGCACCAGCGCTCCCTCACCCCCCCCACTTAAGTGGGGAATGTTGCTGTGAGGGGGTGCACCAGTGCTCTCAGGGGGTGCATATGCACCCCCCTGCACCTTGCCAATGAGATCACGGCAGCTAGGATCTCCCAGCCATGGGGGTTTCACATAGCTGGGAATAAGGTGTGATGGGATCTAATATACAAACCCACAATCACAGCTCCTGCCATGCATGATTGTTTGGATTACACATTATTATATCCCATAGTGCCTTTACTTGCATGTGTAGAGGGGCCCTATGTTTTTACACAGATGGCTAATGAAGAGTAGCTGTTCTGTACTTGCTCTCACTTCTTATAAGACAAAAACTAAGTTAATCATAATGGGCATTTATACACATCCTTTTTCATCCCACAATGTGCCGGAGATCTGCCACTTTGGAGCAGACTTGATTAATTGAGTCTGCTCCACATGCGAATGGATGCACTGTGCTGCACTGCGTGCAGTTGTATAAGCAGCCAACTGTGCGTCAGTGCACTGAAAGTGGTGGTGGTTGTCACGGCTTGGTCCCCAGGTGGCAATTAGGGAGCAGCCGCTAACTGTGCTTTGAGCAAGGGTACCAGCAAGTTGGCTAGTGACACCAGCCCAAAAGTGTATGGGTTCGGGGCTCGCGGTTCACCGAGGCGGGAGGAGTAAAACCCAGAAGCGATGAAGAAAATAACCGAAAACTTTACTTACAAACTTGCAAGGTAGACAACTTGGAGAAGGCTATGTACAGGAATGCACAGGAACACGGTAGATTATATACAGATGTAGGTGAGGATGGCAACAAATGGTGATGGCAGCTACCAAGTCAAACGTCGGCGTATGCAGCTAATGGTAGCCACGCTACAGCAGCACACTTGTATTCATATTATTCGTGAAGTAGCAGAGCACTCAGATGGCCCAAGGCAAGCTCTTGCTATCTGGCCTAGGGGTCCGCTTGAACCTAGGGCAGGTGATCAGTCTGTCCTAGTATCCACGGCTTGAGGAACTACGCGCTGTGTCGCGCAGTCCCTTATATACTCTCTCCAGCCAATCAGGAGTTTCCTCTCACCGAAATTTCTGGAAGGCCTGGACATCCTGGACCTGCCAGTCAAGCCTTAGTGATGGACAGAATTGACCTAACCAGAAGGATTACGCGCCACTTGTATGCCTAGGTAATCACGCCATCAGTCACCATGTACATAACATTAACATCACAATATCATGTCAAACAGAAAAAAAGAAGAGTGCAATAATCTGGCAAAGGCATTTCTCTGAGCACAGTGGTGCACTTTTGAACTAAAGCACTTCTGATGTGCTTTAGTTCAAAAGTGTGCTGCCACCATTTTCTCAGCACTGATGTGCATTTCGCCACTTATACAGCTTCATGTGTCACATCACCGAGCCCTTTTCAAAGCACCTGGCACTGCAGAGCTTGCATGTGTAAAAACGCCCAATGTCTGCTCTGATACATGAGATTTGAGGCAGTAACTGACATGCTTGGCTACCATGCTGATATCCTTAGAAGTCTTACTACAACCTGTGCCACTACTAAACAACCCACACACGGCTCATCTTCTCTACAAGGAAACTTATACTTTGGTTTAAGTATTACAGTAAGCAAAACACTCTTACTAGCTTCCACTAACAGCACTGGCCACCTCAAGTCTTTATTTTGGTTTTGTTCTGTTGGAGCCATATATCACTTATTTTTGACGACATGCCAGTAATTAACCCCTCCCAAATCATAACTAGCAGTACAGGCAGATGTACTGAATACATTCAGCTCCCTACATAACAAGTTCTCCTGCTGGATCTTTTTGATTACTTAACATTTTAGCCAGATTTTTACTTATGAGCCACGGACTTTTTAACAACATAGTTCACTGGTACTGCTTCATGTTTTCTGTTTACTGCAGAAAAACACAGATTTTCTCCTTTAATGGAACAAACATGGATTTCCTCTTTTAAAGGAGAAAAAGTCAGGAAACCACAGGTTTCTACTTGCAGGCTGGCAGATTTCCAGGCTATGAGAAGCTGTCTGGGGCTGGGGGGAGTGGGGAAAGGCGATCAGAGGCAGAGGGTCCCATGTGCATGCCCACATGCATGTGGCAGCCATGCAGCAGTGGACAGCAACTCCTGCAGCTCTCTCCAGGTAGGTCTATGGTGGGAGGGGCAGAAAAGCGGTACATGTGATGTGTTCAGGGGATGGCAGGAGAATAGGCAATGCACCAGGGGATGGGGAGCACAGGCAATACAGTGGAGGGGCTGGGGGGATAAGGGGACGTGGTAAGGAGGGCATGTGTCCCCAGAGATTTCTGCACCCGCAGCGGGGCACAGGGCTGCCGCTGAGCCAGGCCAGCTCTAGTCAGGAGCTGTCTCTGCAGTCTGGTGGGTGGGACCCCATGTGGGAGGGAGCATTGTGCTGCTATGGCTGCTAAGGTGAGACACAGTGGTGGCACAGTTGTGCCCCTCACTGCTGCCAGGTGGGCAGTGGTGCTTCTTCCCATGCAAGGTCCCGCTTGCTGGGCCACCAAGGAGGCTCCTGCCTGGAGCTGGTTCAGTCCCACTGCAGACCCATGCCCCGCTGTGGGTGCAGAGATCTCAGGATGCAAGTGCCCCCCCACCACATTGCCTTGCCCCATACCCTCTTCCATGTCATATGTATCCACACTCTCCCTTCCCAACACACCCATCCTGTTCCCCACATACCCCCTCCCTTCCTCACACACTGGAGGGCTGGGGGCAGGGGTTGTGGGTTGGGAATGAGGGGCACCAGCAGGGCCAGGGGACTGGGCATCAGCATATCAGGGCTGCTTAGCACCAGAGAGCAGTGGGGGAAAGGGATAGCCACAGCTGGACCCAGATCCTGATGAATGAAGGGGGCAGGGGAAGCTCTGATTTTATATGATAAAAAACCAAAATCAAATGGCAAAATATATAGGTATTTAAATTTGATTTTATTATTAAGATTGAGGCACAGGTGACTTCAAAATTGCTTTAAAATTGAAAATATATCAATAAAACATTGTGTTCAACTGATACCTATATATATAGTGGTATTTCATTTTAATCAGGGAAAAATGCTGATTTGGGGGGTTTAAAATCAGAGAATTTGGGATTTTTATCAGATAATTTGGGATTTTTAAACACAGAAAGCCAGGATCCTTGTTCATGACAAGTCTTCTGGGGATTACCAGTAATAAGTCTAATTTTTTGATTGGAAATGGTAAGGAAACTCTGACACCCAGTGGTTAAAGACTGAAAATTTCTTTTGTAAATAACTCATTGAAGTACATTGTATGTCAACCTCTCATGGAGGAGCAAAGACAGAAGAGAGATAGGTGTGTTAATTTCAAGTCAGGCAGATGGTAGAGTAGGTATGCACCTTATAGACTAACTAAACCAGAGATGAATAAGTAGCCTTTTCATAAGTAGCAGCTTTATCAGATGCTGAAAATGAACCCTTCTCAGTGGGTGCATCTACAAATGTGCTTGAATGCACAGTAGCCTATTCTACTTTGCTTTAAAGCAGTGGCTAAAAAAACTGTGCTAATACACTAATGCACACTAAGGCTAGTGCACATTAAGCATCACTAAAAAAGGGTGTGCTTTCACTACTGAGGATTAGGGCAGCCTCATGTGCATTTATGTAGTACCTCACATTAGAGGTATTAAATTTAATGCGCATAGCAAAAATGCATTAATGCACATGCAGATGCACTTACTATCTGATGAAGTAAGATAATCATTAAGGTGCAAATCTAATCTAAGGTGCAGTACGAAGACAGACAAGCTGTTCAGGCTGTGTTCTGTGTCTGAATTTGCTCCTTCCCCATAAATTAAGACAATCAGTCTGAGTTCATCTTTCACAGATCTGATTTTTTTAAATTTAAAACAACTCCAAAAGTTCTTTGAAAAATATGACATTCCCTTTGGTCACCTGATACATTGACTTAGAGACTGGTTATGCTTATGTACCTAGTGTCTGGACTTTCAGTGAGTCTAAGTTGTTGTATTATTCAAAACAATTCAACCATGAAGCGCTCACGTGAGTTAGGAGGTGATTTTGGCCAATGAAGACTTCCGAGAGCTGACTTCAGCCTTGTGTGTAATGCAGACTTTTCTCATAGTTTCCTACAAGGTATGACAGGATCAGAGAAGAGGAAGGTACAGTTTAGTCTTGTAGGCATATTCAAATAAAAGTATTCAGAAATTATTCAACCAAAATTTTAATCTCAGAGAAGGCATTGGTTCTTTCTCTCCAACCTGCCATATTTCCATACGAAAACAAAAATCTTGTCTCTTTACCCTCAGGCTAAAGGGGTGGTTTGTGAATACCACCAGTTACTCAGGGATATCTGCTTTTTATTGTTAGACCATTTAAGTAGCAAATAAAAAGAGGTGGAACATAGTTTAATAGCCCTTTTCAATAATTACCCTATATTTCCCTGTTTTTTTCTCTTGATTTTAACCCCTACTGTTATCATTGCCTCTTTGGGCTCACCTAGAGGAGATGGTTGCACCATTTTAAAAGAAGGTGCACATTTGAACTGATACAGTTAAGCAGGTGTACACTAACTGACTAAGAACAGGTTCAGCTAAGCCTAATTAAGCCATGTTTATATTGAAATGAACATGCTCCATTTTCATTATACAGTTTTAAATTCAGTTATAACAGTGCAGCTTTCTCAGGTAGACAAATCCTTAACTATCCTTACTTCCTTCTACAGAAGAATTTTGCTTCTGCCCCAAAGTTAGGTCATACCAGGCAGGAAATCTTAAATTCCTGGTTAAATGTATGAACTATAGAAATATCAAACCCCACAGCTGAATTATGCCCCAAAATCTACTATAGACATTTTTTTTTTTAGGAAGACCAGATTGTACCAGTGACTTTCACCTTCTCATCCAGAATATTTTATGTCAGCACCTGAATGTTTTAGCCACCAACATCCTAGAAGTATGATGTTACAAGCTGTAACATCATATCACAAGATCAGTGTCCTGCCATAATAAATATTCAAGTCCTACTACCAGATTCTAGAGTATAGGAGGCTGATCAGGCAATATAAAGCTCAATGGGAACAGAATTCTGAGCTTTCTGTTCAGAAATCTTGGATTTTAATTACTTGAGATAATTAAGAGTAAGAAGTCACAATAAATATCTGGTGAAATGAAATTCTCAAAGGAGTGAACTGTCTTCAAACTACTGAACATCAAAGAATGAATAAAAGCAAAGTGGAGATAAGAAAATAGCAATCCCTACTGAAGGGACTAGACTAAGTCATCCTGACTTGATAACTTTTATTCCTCCCTTATCTTGTTGCCCCTAAGCAGCAACAAATTAGATCTTTGGAATTCATGAAAGCGAAGTTTTCCAGGTATCCAGACCCCTGGAATTACCTGTCTGGCAAATGTACTTCTCTCTGGGGCAGATGCTATATGTATACACAAGAGACAGTGCCTTTGTATGACTTCAGTTCTTATAGGAATAATAATTACCATTCTTATCTTTACTGGTGACTACAAACGTGGTTGAGAAATTCAGATCTGCAACATAAGAAACTAAGAAAAGAACAAAGTAAAAGATTTAAAAATACAAACCAGAAAACATACTAAGATAAGATGTCATCATTTTGCCCTTAAGTGGAGTTAAACGACTGAAATGATGAGAAGTAGGAACATCATAGATTCATAGACTGTTAGGGGTTGGAAGGGACCTCGTAGATCATCTGGTCCAGTCCTCCTGTGCTAAGCAGGAAAAGACCATTTGGGTCAAGTGACCCCAGCAATGTGACTGTCCAGTCTCCTTTTGAAGATTTCCAGGGTAGGTGCTGCACCACCACTAGAGGGAGTTCATTCCACAGTCTGGATACCCTGACCATGAAGGAGTTTTTCCTGGAATTGAGCCTGAAGCGGCGTCCCAGGAGTTTGTAGCCATTGTTCCTGGTCTTCCCCAGGGGTGCCATGGTGAACAGCTGTTCACCAAGTTCTTGACATACTCCCCTGATGCAGAGGTAAGCCACTACCAAGTCCCCTCTCAGCCTTCTCTTCTGTAGGCTGAAGAGGCCCAAGTCCCTCAGCCTCTCCTCATATGACTTGCCTTGCAAGTCCCTGATCATATGGGTGGCTCTTCTCTAGACCCTCTCAAGTTTTTCCATATCCTTATTGAAGTGTGGTGGCCAGAACTGGATGCAGTACTCCAGCTCCAGTTTCACCATTGCGGAGTTCAGTGGGCATACCACTTCCTTAGTTTTGCATGAGATGCAATGGTTAATGAATGCCAGTGTGTTGTTTGCCCTGCTGGCTACAGCATCGCACTGCTGGGTCATGTTCATGTGACGGTCAGTCACTACCCCTAGGTCCCTTTTGGCCACTGTGCACATCAAATTGTCATCACCAAGCCTGTAGGTATGTTGGGGATTGTTTGCTCCCAGATGGAGCTTCTAAAACACTCACACTTCTGAGTGTTGAACTTCATCTGGTTCCAGTCCACCCAACTCTTCAGCCTGTCCAGGTCCACCTCTATCTGCAACCTATCTTCTGACATGACCATGCTACCCCATAACTTTTGTGTTGTCCACAAACTTGGCCAGAGAGCTTTTCACCCGCACATCTAAATCATTGATAAAGATGTTGAAAAGTGGTCCAAGCACAGATCCCTGAGGGACACCATTGGTTACTTCTCTCTGGGTCCTACCATGCAGTCAGTTTTCCACTCACTGAACTGTTGAGCAGTTAAGCCCACATCATGATCTCAAAGGTTACCTCTGAGTTAGGAAGCCCATTCTACAGCTGTAGACCATGCAGGTTGAACAAGGGCTGTGATGGTATAAGGGGCCTACTCCATGGTAGTACTTTTTTTTCTTGGTAGAAATGCAATTTGAAATAAATGCTTCTAGTTTCCGTGACTTATCAGTTCTAGGCTTAGTCCCTCCCTCATTTAAGTCAATGGGAATGTTGCACCTCAGCAAAATATCAGCAGGAATATACTCAGGTGCAGGGAATTCTTGGTACTAGAGCTGTGGGGAGGAAGGTAGGTAGATGATCTTTCTGTTACAAAGGAATTTGAGATTTCAGAATTCAGGACAAGAAGTCCCAAGTATTTGTAAACCAATAATCTGGAAAGAGTCATACTGGATAAATTCAGGCAGAATATAGGGGAGTGTAGCACTTTAGAGACTAACTAATTCAGAAAGTCATGAAGTTTTGTAGGTAATATCTTACTTTGTCAGACTGCCATTACAGGCTATAAAAGCAAGCATTTGATGAAGTAGGTTGTTGCTCATGCACCTCTGAATCACTTAGCCTGTAAATTGCTACCCTGTCCTATCTTGTACCTGACTTCAGACTAACATGGCTAAGTACCTCTATCGGGTAAATTGAAACACTTTGTTTTTGACTTTTTAAAAAAAATGAATGAACTAACATTTGGAAACAGAGTGATTTCAAATCAGAAGTACATTTTTAAAAAATGTTGTAATGTAACATTGAGCATTTAAAAAATCCCAGTCTCCAAACTCTCTTGAATGACAAAATTAAAATACAGACCCTTTTCCCCATACACAGCTGATTTTAATTAGCTTTTTACTATTGAAAATGTGTTTTGTTAAAAATTCCTGACCAGTTATATACTTTATAATGATCTGGCAAGATTGGAGGCCTGCCAAGCACTGGTTTGGACAAAAAAAACAAATACATGCAAACACAAAATGAGAAAGGACACACCATATTTGATATAGCTTTGCAAGAGTGTCCCTTTCTGGTTCATTTCCTGTATGCAGCACCTTTCTTGGTTCACTAACGGATATTTCTTCCTATGGCATAAACAGTAGCTAGTAAGATCAGAGGATCATCTCCTTAAGAAATGTCCACCCTTCATGGACGCCCATGTCCTCAACCCTACAGTCCCACAGCACCTCCTCAACTAGCCTCCTGAGCTCTCTGAAATTGGCCCTTTTGAAGTCTGGGACCCTAG
>JAGPOW010000261.1:188298502-188319268 GCA_030014935.1 Caiman crocodilus
CAGCCACCAGGAGAGACAGCTCATCCTGCTTACCTCCCATGCTGCGAGCATTTGTATAGAGGCATTTGAGGCTACCCACTGCTGCCTCCCCCTCTCCACGTTTCCCCCAAGCTACAACCACCTACGCTTGTCCGACTTACCTGGCTTAGTGGCAGAGCGTCCGCTCTTCTCCCAGCAGGCCATCCCCCGGAGAAGCTAGTTTAAAGCCCACCGCACGAAATCCGCCAACCTAGAAGAAAAGAAATGCTTACCTTTAGGCGATAGGTGAAGTCTGTCCTCCGCCAGCATGCTCTGCATAGAGAAATGCAGGCTGTGATCGAAGAATCCGAAGCCCACATCATAACACCAATCCCGAAGGCGCTGGTTTACAGCTGCGATACACGCCTCGTGTCGCCTTCCCCGTTGACTCACCGGCAGAATGGAAGAAAACACCACCTGTGCTCCAATCGCCTTGAGCTGTTTTCCAAGAACCTTGAAGTCTTCAGTGATGTCCTCCGGCCAGCCTCTCGAAGCGTCCTTGGTCCCCACGTGGACTACCACTAACGGATGGTAATCTGTGGGCCTAACAATCTTCCGGATGCACTCCGTGACGTCCTGAACCCGCACTCCAGGCAGGCAGCAGACCTCTCGGCCCAAGGGGTCAGGATGGCAGATGGGACCCTCCGTGCCCCTCAGGATGGAGTCCCCAATGACCAGGGGACTCATGTCAATGACTACGAATTTTATCTATTATATTTTATCTATTATTAGTATCTATTATATTTTTAAACTGTCACTTTGCCACATTAAGAACAAAGAACAAAGATAATTAAAGCACTGAGTTTATCAACCTATAAACATCCCCCAAAGTGTAAGCATCACTGTTACCAGTTATGTGTAAATCCTTGACAGAGCAGGAAAAATAGAGAATAAAAACTGAAGGTGGCAGATAGCCATGTGTCCATTAACTTTCAGTACTTTCCCAGTTCAGCTGTCTCTACTTTGAGAACAGAATATTAAGTCACACAGTTAGGAAAAGAAACTTGTTGCAATAGAGGGAAAGAGATGGGAGTATGATACGTGAATCCACTACATCACACTATCCTGAAGTTGAAAATAGAACCTAAGGGTCCTCACTCTGTGCTCTGTTTTACCTACACCAAAACATGGACTACCAATTGTTGTCCAGAGCACTAAGGAAGAAGCAAAAAAGAAAAAAGCCACAAAACTTCCTTGCATCTCTAATGTTTAAAACCTATTCTGCTCTACGCTCTGAAAGAGGAAGCAGCTGGGGAGAGACAGAAGAGAACCATCAGGAGTCAAATAAAGGCCTGAACAAGGCCATCTCCTTACTAACATTTAAATCTGACCCTGGGCAAAAAGGAGATGAAGTTATCTACTTCCCTTTTTGGGAAGATTATCTGGATCCTAGAGATTTATTTATCTCAACATCACATCCATTGCAGAGGAGGATGTGCTATAATGTGCTATATTATTGCACTCAGCCCTTTGTCTAGCTTTGCCTACAGTGCACTACATTGCTGCAGCCTGCCTTTTGTCTTAAACTCGAGAAGCAAAAAAATATGTGAAAGTTTCCTATAGGTAATATGATACTACTGTTGCTGCCAACACATCCTCTTCCTACAAAGATTTGTGGAAGCAGAGGTATAGCAGGTCCGCCAGCCTTGTCAAGAACATTTCCAGAAGAAAATCAGGCTGGAAGGGAACAGTCCAACACCCATTACAAACTAAAATAATATGAGTCAGCAAGGGAGCACCAGGCCAAAACCTCTTTTCTTCAAAAATAAATAAAAAATATGGAGAACCACTCAGTTGCCTGGTAGAAACTGTTTCTAGCAGAAGCTCAATTTCAAAGTAATCACCTGGCCTCATTCCCTCAAAAAGAAGCCACAAAATCAGTCCTTCTGGACCAAGCAGTGGAAGATGCCCCATCATGTGGTTTCCCTATAATTTATGCCTATGTTCATACATTCAGAAGTAGGGTAACACAGCACAGCCATGCCAGTTGCTTTAACCTTTGATTGTCAAGGTTAGTCAGGTATTGTTGTGATATTAAAATAAGCCATAAAATGAAAAATTATTTTACATTTCAATATTAATTTTGAAAAGAAAATACTGGAAAAAGTTTTCTAAGTGTTTATTTGCTAAAGAACAAAAAAAGCCACAAGGAATTCTGAAAAAATATCAAAATACTTTCGCAAAATGCTTCTATTTTGATAAGAGGTTTTCTTTGGTTCAAAAACATTGTCCTGGCCTACTTATAAAGTGTGCTATGTCCCTGTCGCCTTCTCAGCTGCTCTTTGGTCCTTCTCATTGCAAGGACAGAGGCTAGAAACAGTTGTTTTCTAATGAAACACATCAATTGTGCTGCAATATGTCAAGGCACAGCTGATCTACTTCACTGGGTGATATTGCACATGTCACTCCTTATCCTTCCCTTGATGGTGGGGGATAAGGGACGATGTCACCTCCCTGCTTTCTCTGCTCAGCCAGACCCACCTCCTGTCCTGATCACTGAGGAATGGGTCTGGTTCACTGGAGCAGGGCTTTTCCCTATTCAGTCAGACCAGCCTCCTGCAATTGTTATGGTTGGGGCTGGCTAAGTGGGCAACCCTGACTTCCCTGCTTATGGGGAGGCACCCCAGATCCCCTGGGGGTCTCTGTGTAAGAGGGGAAAACAGGCAAAGGCTGTGGGGGCTTGAGGTACATTCAAGCTCCAAGAGCATTTGCCTGGGCTGGCCAGAGAGCGTGAGCTATTCAGGCTGCTCTGCTCTCCCACTACAGAGCCAACAGATGTCCACTGTAACGAAGCAGCAGTCTGTTGCTACGTTTTGTCACGTGTTGATTTTCCTGCAACGTGGCACAAAAAAGGGTAGCTATGTCTCAGCTCACCATTTGTCCCACCACGAACAGTTTCTTTGTGGTACACTGAGCTGTCCACAGAAAACATCTGTTTTCACTCTAAGAGGAGAAGGGGAACTGAAATGTTGGGAGAGGAGTGGCAGAGAGCTGGTGCAGTATCGCTCTCCCCAGAGAAGACTGTGCTGTGTATCACAGCCTCTTCATGTTGAGGGAAGATGTGTTCAGTATGGGATCAGAGGAATGAATACTGTTGCACTGGGAGACAGAGCCCTGCTCCTCCCTCTCCTCTGGGTGAGGCGCAGCCTCTGACAAAGCAGCTGAGGGCCTCTCTAGACATTAGGAAGAACTTTATGGTAAGGTTTACCAGAATCTGGACTGGGCTTCCAGGGGAGGTGGTGCTCTCCCCTATCCTGGGGGTCTTTAAGAGGAGACAGGACAAGCACCTGGGGCTAGGGTTGGACTCGGTGATCAGCTGAGGTCCCTTCTGACCCCCCAAATCTATGAAATCTACGGACGAGCAAGTCTGTGCTGTGCCCCCTGCCCTGCCTTCTGCGTGAACCCAGGCTCTTGGCTAGGGTGGCTTTCGTAGAGGACAGTCCGGTTGTCCTGTGTTCTCTTTTGATATGAAACTGGACGCTTTTATGTCCTCTATTTTTCTCAAGAGGAGAAAAATAGAGAACATAAAGCATCAGGTTTGGTATCAACAGAGGACAGAGTAGCAGAAAGCCCAAATATCCTCTGTGCTGGCCACCCTACTCTTGGCACTGGCATAGGGAAGCCTGCACCAAGCATACAAAGAGGGTGCCAACCCCACCACTTTCCAAAACCACCTGCCCCGCTCCCCCTTGCCCCAAGCTATGAACACAGCGCTCCCCCGGCGGCTGCGGGGTATGGCGAGGTCCTGCAGGCTGCGGCGGCCTTGCTGGCAGCAGGGGGTGGCGAGTGCTGACCGCTGGTCAGCAGCCACCCGCAAACGCCGCCAGCAGTTGGCGGTGGCATCTGTGGACCACCCGCAGGCGCCGCTGGCGGTGTCAACAGCGGGGCGGGGGAAGGCGGGTGGCGAGCAGTGACTGCCCGCAGGCACGGCCAGCGATGCCTTTCGCAGGGACTGCACCACTACGCGTCACCAAGGCCCCAAACCACCCCGCCGACTTAAAAACCAAGGCGGGGGCCCGGCTCTTCTGGCTGCAGGGGTCAAGCTGCACCTGAGGGGGGAATCCCTGTACCAAGAGAGGGGCAGACTGCCTCACAACGCCGCCACTCCAGGAATTGCTTGAAGGAAAGGCCGGGAGCAGCGAGCTCGCAGAGGGCCCCGGCGGCGCGTCCCCGCCCAGGGGCGGAGCCCGTCCGCGCCGCTCGCAGGATGTGAGCTCACGGCGCCGGCCCAGCCTCCACCGCCGCCCGCGTCGCGGCTGCCGCTTCTGCGGAGCTGGCCACCGCCTTCCCGTGAGTGCTGCTGGCCGGAGAGGAGGGGGATGCTGCGGCTGGGAGGAACGCCCGCTTTCCTGCCCCCCTGCATCTCTCCCCCCGCCGGGAGACTGGCGCCAGGCCGGTGCAGGAGCAGAGATGAGGCGGGGAGGGAGCTCGATTTCCACACCCAGCATCCCTGCCTGGGCCCCGTCCCACGGGGATTGGGGAATCAGCAGCCTGTGGGCCTGGCACTGTGAAAACCCTGGGTTGACACTTTGAAATCCCTGCCCTCCCCTGTTAATTGCTGGTAAAAAGGCAAGGACCAGGCTACCCCCCTGGAGCCTCCCCATGAAGCACCAAGTAGGCGCTAAGTTTGCCCCAGGGAAAGGGAGGCCTGTCTGGGTGGGGGGCTCTGACCAACTTGGGAGGTGGGAAGAGGACAGGTGCTAACTTGAAAGCTTAAATAGCCTCAGGACTGTCTTTCAGGCCAAGCCGCAAAGTAGGGAGGCCATCCCCTCCTGGACGGACAGCATCACCATGGGGAACCAGCTGGCTGGCATTGCCCCTTCTCAGATCCTCTCGGTGGACAGCTATTTCTCAGACATCCACGACTTCGAGTATGACAAAAGCCTGGGGAGCACGCGCTTCTTCAAAGTGGCGCGGGCCAAGCACAGGGAAGGGCTGGTGGTGGTGAAGGTGTTTGCCATTCAGGATCCCACTTTGCCACTTACCAGCTACAAGCAGGAGCTGGAGGAGTTGAAGATAAGGCTGCACTCTGCACAGAACTGCCTTCCCTTCCAGAAGGCAACTTTGTCCGAGAAAGCAGCTATGCTCTTCAGGCAGTACGTGCGGGACAACCTTTATGATCGAATCAGCACCAGGCCGTTCCTAAACAACATTGAAAAGAGGTGGATAGCCTTCCAGATCTTGACTGCTGTGGACCAGGCCCACAAATCTGGAGTCCGTCATGGAGACATCAAAACTGAAAATGTGATGGTGACCAGTTGGAACTGGGTTCTTCTGACTGACTTTGCCAGTTTTAAACCGACCTATCTTCCTGAGGACAATCCGGCGGACTTCAATTATTTCTTTGATACATCACGAAGAAGGACTTGTTATATCGCCCCTGAGCGCTTTGTTGATGGTAGCTTGTTTGCCACAGAGCTGGAGAACATGCGAGATCCTTCAACTCCATTAGTAGATTTGGCAAACAGCAATCAGCGAACAGGAGGGGAATTGAAGCGTGCAATGGACATCTTTTCTGCAGGTATTTGGTGGGGCCAGGGAAATTGAACAAGAGCCATGTGACTTACAGTTTTGCATCATCAGTGAGGATTTTTTTTTCTTTTGACAGTAGAAACTAATATTTTTACAAATAAAACTTTAGAATTGGTTCTGGGACCTAAAACTTCCTACAGGCAGAATTAGTATAAAAATGTATGAATTCATGTAGTTTCCACCATGCACACATGGCTAGGGTACCTGAGCAGTGGGAATATAAACTGCTGTGCCACTGTGCCTTCACTTATGTCCTGGAGAGACTGTCTAAAGTTTAGTTGTAACCCTTACTACTTTTTAAGGGTGTCAGTGGGTCTGACTTTATAGACTTAAGGCCACAAACTATAAGCTGATCTATGTACACAGGCACCTTTGGAGTCCTATTGACTTAGAAAAGTAAGGATGGGAGCGCTGGAGATCATGTAATCCAACTTCCTGCTCATTAATGGCACTGTACCCATGTGGGCTAGATTGTAAAATTGGGACTTAAAAGTATGGTTTTCTGTACTTAGCAAACTAACAAATATGGTTACATTAGGGTCCTGATCATAATAATCTAGCAACTTTTGTTGACAAAGACCATTATTAAGCATCTCCATAGTAACAAAGGCTGTTTGGCTACTAGCTGAGAGCGCTTAATTACTTAGCTCTGCCTCCCCTTTTCCTTTGCCTGCATTCTGGGTTGTTTGTTAGTGCTCTTCTTCCACATGACATTGATATGTTCCTTTTCTTGTTTTGCATTTTGTGGTCAGCAGGTGCTTAAAGTCAGTGCCTTATTTCTTAACACTACTACCCTCTGCTGTTTAAATGCATGAAATGTTTCAAAGACATTGCATGCTTGCAATGCATAGTAATTGCATTCAAAAACAAGCTTGTGAAACTACAGAAGTCATATAGTGAGCTTTCAAGATAGAGTTGGTTTAAACTGTCTTTTGATACTTCAGATATTTGAGCCCCTTCATGGTTTTCTTCAGTTGAGAATTGTGCAACACTTATTTTTGTTTGTCCCTGAATAGCAGACAAGTTTTTATTTCATAATGCTCAGAAAAGTTTGATGTTTTCTAGGCTGCGTAATAGCAGAGCTCTTCACAGAAGGTGTACCGTTGTTTGACTTGTCTCAGCTTTTGGCATACAGAAATGGGCTCTTTTTCCCTGATCAAGTGTTGAACAAAATTGAAGATCGCAGTATCAGACAACTGGTAAATAACACTTTGCTCTATAGAAACTCTATTTGACTTGCTTAAGTGATAAACTACCTTGCGTATTTTAAATTTCTAAATTTTGTAACCTTTTCTCCCACTTCTCCGCTCCTACCTCTCTTAAGGTCACTCAGATGATCCACCGTGAGCCAGATAAACGTTTAGCAGCAGAGGATTACTTGAAACAGCAACGTAACAATGCATTTCCTGAACTATTTTATACTTTTCTCCAGCCTTACATGGCACAATTTGCTAAGGAAACTTTTGTATCAGCTGATGAGCGTATACTGGTCATACGTAAGGATTTGGACAATATAATCCACAATCTCTGCGGGCATGATCGGACTGAGAAAGCAGAGGGAGAGACCAAAGAGAATGGGCTGGTTATTTTAGTGTCTGTGATAACTTCCTGTTTACAGACTCTCAAATATTGCGATTCAAAACTGGCTGCCTTGGAACTAATTCTCCATTTAGCACCAAGATTAAGTGTGGAGATTCTGCTGGATCGCATTACGCCTTATCTGTTACAATTCAGCAACGATTCTGTGCCTAGGGTGAGGGCAGAATCTGTGAGGACACTAACTAAAGTTCTTGCTCTGGTCAAAGAGGTGCCACGCAATGACATCAACATTTACCCAGAATATATTTTGCCAGGCATAGCACATCTGGCACAAGATGAAGCCACTATCGTCAGACTGGCATATGCTGGTAAGATTCTGGGGAAACCCCCTTACACTTTTCTTGTTACTCCAATCATTTTCCACTGCCTGAAATAGTTTGGCTGTATACATAAAGTTACTTCAGGCTCTGTGCACTGAAGTATTGGAAGTGACTACAATAGCATCTTGAAGGCTCAGATCAAGTGTAAAGCTACCTTTAATAGTTTTAAAATGAGCTAGCTCAAGAACTGGTAGCTGTAGAGCTACTGCAGTGAGAGAGAGCACCCCCAGCACAGGCTGGTTTCCCCTTAATAAGCACAGCTGTTGTTGATTTGGTGGGTATTCCCCATAAAGATAAAAGTTTGTTGACAGCAGTATCCGTTTTATGTGACTTAATGCTGCCTTTTTGTGACTTAGTCTTAAGGCTAAATTTGCAAACAGACATAACACTTAAACTGGTTTAAATGCAGTTCTGAAAGCATAGTCATTCAGGCACACAAACAAGCCAGGTTAGAATGATTTTAAAACTTCTGAATCACTTCAAAATAACACTTGATTATCCAAATATAGTTTTGAACTGGTTCTTTGTTTATGTGTTACATGTTGGATACCAAGCACTTCATAACTAGTGTCTGTGTCTGGTTGGTCTTCCAGGTGTCCCACACTGCTGCTGCTCACCTCCCTCCACAAATCCCTGCATAGCAACCCCTGCACATGCTCTGGTACACAACCAGAACTCTGTTGCCCCAGTGTCCCTGGTTGGAAGCTGGGGACTGCCCTCAGCCACCTTTTTTAAAGATGTGGTCAATTTCCTCCCAGTGCTGGCAGCTGACCAGGGTTCAGTGAATTCCAGGCTTATTTGGGGTGGGATGTAGCCAGGTGGGTAGAGCTATCTAACCTGCTGCTGCTTGGTCCTTGGGGCTTCACTGGGGCTGCCCAAGGACTCCACTGTCACCAGTTGAAGGAAACTAACCTGCTGTGTAAAAGCAGCAGAGAGCAGCTTCCAAATGCACAGAATCAGGGACCCAAGCACCGTGCTCCCTTATGTGGCCTTCCCCTCTGCTCCCAAATCAGTCTGGGATGCACTGAACCCTGGTCAGTTTCTAGGAATTGGAGTAAATTGCTGAGTGGCTTGGGGGAAAGTGCTCTTTAAAAGCGACAGGTAACCTCACTACAGTTTACCAGCTATATTCTATCACCAGGTCTACATTTGCCCCTTTTCACCACTCGCACCTACCTGTCTCATACCTATTGTCTCCCATGGCCTCTGATCCTCACTGCCACACATTTTGCATTGTCACAGACCTGCATTTTCCATATTGGTTTCTGTTTCATCCAGGAGAACACAAGACAACAGCAGAACCTTCCTATGCTTGAAGAAGGGTGTTTGTGCCCAAAAGTTTGCAAGGAACACTTTTTCCACCCATTTAGTTGGTTTAGTAAAAGATATATCTACCCAAAGAACCCTGTCTGTCTTTAAAAGTGACAAAAGTTCTGGCTGCTCCTAAGCACCCAGCCTTTAAGGAACCCAGAAGCAGGGGTCCAGGCAGCCTCTCTGTCCTGTATATACACCTAGGCGTTCCCAGACAGATACCACCACGCAGCTTTCAGTAAAGTGCAGGAATAGGCTTTTATTAAACTCTGTTAGTAAAAACGCGGAACAGAATGCTACAGTTGGGTTGGGTGTTCACTACTACTTCCTGGTGGTAATTTGACAGCACTGGAGTTCCTAAAGGGTGCCTGCGTTTAGCCACATACATGCAGACACCCCTGACTCAGAACAATTGTGAACCTGTTTCCAGTTATTGAAATTATTGGAATGGTTCAAATGTTACATTGATCTGCACCCTAAGATGACAGAATATTATAAACACAGATGCACTGATGAATTCAGGGACTCAAATAGGGTGATACAGAATAGCACTTGGGTATCTAATTGGTGGAGTAGCATTTGGATCTTTGTCTACTTGTACTGGTTGTCACAAGGGGGAAATTAAGGCAGTTTGGGATTCTTGGTATATCAACACAGGAAGAGTCAGTGGTAGGCTCTTCCCCATTCCTAAGCCCTTGAGAATATTTAGGACAACACCAGGGTGTTCCCTTTTCCCCTAGAAAGTAAGGGTTAGTAGAGTAGAAATTTTCATTACACTCATTCTACTTACCAATAAGTATCTGAGTGGGTAAATAGGCCTTCCTCTGTCATCTTCTCTTGCTCTACACAGACTTCATGAACCTGTTTTAACTTGAAGTAACAGATGATTTATATCGGGATGAACTAATTAACAGATTTTAAATCCCTTTGATTGAAGTCAGCCATTGAAATCCTTGATTTGAATTTTTATTCCTACTACTGCTTACAAGAAAGTGACTTTTTTTTCCCAGTAGTTGCTGTAAAATGAATTTTTACCAGTCAATATGTTATGCTTTATTGACACATTTATTTAAGCAGTTATATAACATTCAGATGTTAGCGCAGGTTCATTGTCAGTTTGTGTACTTTTATACTTTTTTTGTAGCTATTTTAGTAATTTAGAAATGGAGCAATAAGCAGTTTACTGTTTATGATCATTTTTGTTTTTGTGTTTGTTTGCCCATATTTTAACATAACAATTATTTACTAGATTGATTTTTTTTCTATTTATAAATCCTCAAGCAGCCTATAGTCAAACTGCAAGTTTAGAATTCAGATCAAAATACAAAAAAACCCAGGCTTTTCAATGGGTTTTTATTAGCTTTAAATCAAGCAATGTAAGAAAACAGTAAGGTTGTCAAAGTGTTTTGTATTTAAAACTAATGATGAAGGTATTTGCTGTAGTTAGTAAATAGAACTAATTGTTTCTGGCCACATTTTTCTTCTACCAAGGTAGATAAACAATGGTTTTAAAAAAAAATTGGATTTTTTATTTAAATCAGATTTGTTTATTTAATCCTATTTTTGATTTTTTTTTTTTTTTTGTTAGGATGCTTTTAAAAAATAAACATAGTTTTAATATAAGATATATTAAAGATCAAAGATGATATTATGGAATTGGGACTAAAACTTCTAATTATATGCTATTTTGAGACAATATATTCATGTAGCCTTTTTAGAAGTTTTATGAATAAGTAATAACAGGCCATGGACTATACTAGGAGCCCAATCTTACAGGGTTCCCAGAGGCTCTTTTATAGGTTAGTAAAGATTTACCAGCTAAATAGAAAGAAAAATTGTTCTTTGCAAGCTTTTGGGCACAAACACCCTTCTTCAGTCATAGGCAGAGTTTGTTGTCTCTAGAGATAATATCCTACCAGCAGTATATGGAGATGGGAGATAACAGACCTGGTTAGGTTGCCCACCCATCAGCCCTATTGTCTCTCTGCAAGTTTTTTATACACATAGTCAAGCCCTTACCTTTTTCTAAAAGTGCAAAGTTTCAAGAAGTAAAATGAATAAAGGATATCAAACAACAAGAATGTGTTTTTGTAGAAGACAAAGAATAATTCAAGGCTTCCTGACTAGCGATTTTAAATCATGATTTCATTCATGGTTTAAATTGATGTGATTTATATCAAATCCACGCTATCTTCAATATTTTGAAAGTATTAGAACTTATCCTTTCCCCTCCTTTTTTAATTGGAGATTGAAGGAGGAAATCAAGGCTTCTGCTTTGTAAATGCCACTCTCTTTTAATTATTAATTAGTCAAATACACTGAAATGAAGAAAAAGCTTCTCTCAGCACTTCCGCAAGTTCTGCTGCGAAGTGCTCTGTTGGTGACTGCCAGAGGACTGGTGATCTGACTTTCTTTTAAATGTTGGTAGAAAACATCTACTGCTACACTACTAACTTTTCTTCAATTCAGATAAGTGTAGTAAGTTTAAGCCTTGAAAAATAAAAATCAAATTAATTTAAATCTGTTTTCCCCCAAATTCACTGATACTTGAATTAATTTAATGCGCTGGTCTAGATACACCAGGATTATATGCATGTAATTGTAGGATAATCAACCATATACATCCTGAAACAAATTTTAGAGATGCACCTAAACTAGTATTTGTTGTCGTGTTAACTTTTAGCTATTTGCTGTTAAATTCTCTCAATGTTATATTATTTGTCTGTGGCCTATTAACCTTTTCAGGTTTGGAAAAACTAGTTTAATTTATGTTGTATATTTACTTGGTTTCTTTTTAACTTCCCCATTTCTTCATGTCACAAAAGTGAATTGTGGCACCTGGCATTTCCACTGAGGCTGCGATTGCAGTAAGGTAATAGGTTACAACTAAGATGGGTTTGCAGAATACAGATAGGAACTTTCACAATAGTCGACTATAGTGCTTGGCTTTTCTATTAGCGTTGTCGTCTTCAAATTTGCAAATCCCATACTTGCACAGTTCTTAATTTGAAACGAAAAAAATATGGACATACATTTTTATCGTTACAGAGAACATAGCACTGCTGGCAGAAACAGCTCTGAGATTTCTGGAATTAGTACAGCTGAAAAACCTAAACATGGAAAATGAGCCAAATGGTGAAGAAATGGATGAGGCATCTCACCCTAGTGACAATTACGACACAGGTAGTGACATTTTCTTTTTACCTCTGGGATGCTTCTGAATTAATTTGAGCTTTTTAAAGCATGCAAGCATGAATCACCATACTTTCCTTTGATCCATTTCTGAGTGTTCTTTACTTCTGGGGATTTATTCTTACTAGGCAGGAAGACTCCCCTACTCCCCCATGTCTCTCCAGTCCCCTTCCTTCCCAATGTCTAAAGCAGTTGTAAAGTCTATAATTTTCTGAAGAATGAAGCAAAATTGTACATGGGACACTGCAAAAAACCCAGAAAATTACCTAAAGGACAAACATCAAATACGTGGTTAAACTTCTGTGTATTTTTTTCAAGAAACTACACTGCCTTTGATTGGCTAAGATTGATCATAAATTTGCCTTGAAAAGCTGACATGACAATAATTGAAATTTCTTTAAGTCTCCTTTAACCTACTTTCACTTGGATATCTTTCCTGATAAGAGATTTTTTTTTAAAATAGAGTTGCATCTTCCCTGAAGTCACAGAATAGAACCATCTGAGTGTTTGACTTGGCAATGAATGCCTGATACTCGTTCATCATTTTTGGACTCCCATTCAGCAAGGATAATTGTTAACTGGATGAATCTTGAAATATCTTTTTTACCCCCTTCTAATGGTGCTTATTTCTGTAATGCTAATAAAGATAAGCAACCTAGGTGGTAGATTTATTTTTAAATATCTATTTAGGAAACAGGAAACAGCTGACTATCAAAGGAATGCACAATTCCTACAGTATTGCCTCAAAGTGTTTTGGTTGCTGTTGAGCCATTGACTTATTCTAACGTTTCTTTTACGATTTTGAGCTATGCTTGAGCTATAAGTGCAAAGAGTTGGTTATCTCAGTGGAAGCAGTAACAGGGCAGTTTAAGATATATTATGAGTACAAATATGATGTCTGCCCAGCACCTTCCAATTCAGAATGTGAACAAGAATTCATTTGTAAGCCTGGCTTTTTTACTGCAGTGAACCAGGTGCATGTCTCTCTTACAGTGTCACCTGTACTTCAGAATTACTTATTAGTTTACATCATTTAACGGACAGTATAATAAATGCCCACAGTTCAATTTCTAGCTGATTGTGTGCATCTGTTGCAGAATTGCAGGCCTTGCATGAAATGGTCCAGCAGAAAGTTGTTACTTTGCTTAGCGACCCAGAAAACATTGTGAAACAGACTCTAATGGAAAATGGAATAACACGTCTCTGCGTTTTTTTTGGACGTCAAAAAGCAAATGATGTTCTTCTGTCTCATATGATCACTTTCCTGAATGATAAGAATGACTGGCATCTCCGGGGAGCTTTCTTTGACAGCATAGTTGGTATGTACTTGGTTTCTTAGCTGAATATTTGATTTGCATCTAAGCATCAAACAAGTTTTGGAGATTTTGACACTCAGGAAAAAAAATTTTTGTAGAGATTTTAGTAATTTAGAAATGAAATAATAAGCAGTTTACTGCTCATGATTGTTTTTGTTTTTTGTAGCAAGGTAGAGTGATTTAAAGAATACTTGCGTTCAAAATAAGATTATTTTAAATCACTTGTTTACAAATCCTTGCCTTATAATAATTTTGGGTTTCCTTGGGTGGAGGATGGGGCTCCTTGGGTGGATCTGGCCCACTGGCTGGATTTTGACACTCCTGCTGTAGATGTGTGACAATTCTAGTATTTATCAGTCATAATAAAGATGTGGCCAAAGGCTAGGTCCCAGAACATTCCAGGTTCCCTGCAGAAAGGGGTATAAAGAAATGTGAGACACATTGATGAACATACACCATCAGGAGTATTTTTTTTAAACTACATTCCCTTTCCCAGCCCCAATTCTCTTTTTTTTGTCTTTAAACCACCATGAAAAATTTAAGCAATGCTCCAAAGATATATTCTGTGTTCTGGGTGTTGTCACCTTTCCTGTCTCTGCTAGCTCGCTTGTCGTTGTTTCTTTTTTTTATCTACTAATTATAGTGCCCAGCATTAATAATTGTTTAGATACCTGACTAGCAGAATTACAATAGTTAGTTCCTGTTTTGTCTTAGATGTTGTAGGAAAGTAACTGGCATGTGCTGATGTTGTAATAGCATTTGTATTAACGTCACATAACCAGGCTGAAACAAGAAATCATTGATTCCCCAAATATGGGCAACATATTTTCCTGCCAGACTCTCCAATGTTACTAAAAGCCTCAGGAAATTAAAACCAAGACTGAGTGAAGTCTGATGTTTATCACAGCACATCATGTGCCTGTTATTACTACCCATGAACTAGTAAAGGTTGGGACTCTTACCAGAGATGAAGTCACATGATCTCAGACAACCAGTTCTGATCAGCACCCTTGTTTATCCAGCAGAAAACTTTCCATTTGCTGAGATCAGTTAGAAAATTGTCATGGTTGCCATTTGTAGGAAAGAATGTTCACTTGATGGAGATAAAGCTAGAGAGGACTGGGATCCATTAATGTATGGCATCCTTTCAATTGCCAGAGGCTGATCATAGGATATATCCATAACATCCTGATGGATAATCCCAGCAGGAAGTTCCCTGTCCACACACTTCTGCTGGCAGTCTGTTGGAAGGAAAAAATGTTCCCTAGAACTGTTGTTGTGTTTAGGTTGCTCAGACTCAAGGGAATTGGATGAATTCACTGTTTTTATGTTGGCAGAATACATTTCTAAATTTGGTTTTATCTTGAAATTAAGGGTAACTTTTGCTCTAGGATGAGTAATATTAAAAAGACGTCAGTTTGTTTAAGGACACCATTTAAAAAAAAAATCCCTCCACCTCCCTCCCCTCTGTTTTTGACAACAAATGTTACTTCATAGTATCCTAACATCTCAAAGCTACAGCTAGTGATACTTTAGGGGAGAAAATTGAAATGCGTTAATAGTTTTAATTACTATACATTAGACAAAACTAACATTTTGGATTTGGGCCTGGATTTGGATTGGGTTTTAGATCTTAGTTCACGATATGGAATACGTAGTTTAGTTTGCTTCTAGTTTATTAGACATCTTGTGCAGTTACAGCTGGGAAAGAGAAGACACAATCCTGTCAAAGAATCTTGTATTTTTTTTCCCCCAGCCTCTATCTATCTCACTGATACATACTGTTGAATTTTACACTTATTCCTTTTTTCCTGGAGTATTGGACCCTTGTTCCTGGTGTTCCTCTTTAGTTTCAGACTCTAACAGTTTGCTTTCATATGCATCTAAATCTGATTTTGATGAGGCTCTTTGTGATTTCATGGGTCAGCCCATGCTAAACACTATGCAGGCTCCAGGCCTAAATCCATACAAAAGATAGCCTTCTCCTTTCTTTATGACCAAATTCTCAGCTTTCTCAGTTTTCTATGCATCTCTAATAAAAGCAGGGATATGAACACTGAAAAAGAAAACTGTTACATTTTGAAAACTTTTTTCTTGCATTTAGAATTAGAGGAAAACATAGCACTTGCAATATTAGAAATTCCCTAGCTCCATTTCTCATGTTTTGTTCAGTTACCATACATTCCTGGAGTACAGTAAAGACAATCAAACTTTTTGTTTTTATATTTTTCCTGACTTGATATATAATACACTGTTCTTAATGTTAATAATTTAGGCCCTAATTCTGTAACTACTAACACATGTGCATAATCCCCTTAAAGAGTTGTTACACAGTATATGTTTTTAAGGTTTTGGCTGTAAGGAGAAAACATTAATTTAAAAGAATAGAATATCAACTTAAAAGATGTTTAAAGATTAAAACACTTTCACAAAACATGTATATTGACTCTGTATATACAGAGTCAGTTATCTTGGTTGGATTTTTTGGGGGAGACTGCTGATTTGCACTGTACAATGAAGGTTTGTTCTTGTTGGATTCCAGGTGTTGCTGCTTATGTTGGTTGGCAGAGTTCATCAATTCTAAAACCACTACTCCAGCAAGGACTCAGCGATGCTGAAGAATTTGTCATTTATAAGGCCCTCAACGCTCTTACCTGTATGTGTCAGTTAGGGCTGTTGCAAAAACCACACATCTATGATTTTGCTTGTGATATAGGTAAGTTGGCAAACTGTTTTTTCTGTTTAAAAAAAAAAAAAAAAGCCTTATAGTGCATAAAGTTTCCCTGTCAGATTACTTTTTTCAGTATATGACTTACCCCAAGATGTTTTAGACTTCTGCTTAAAACTGCCTCCCAGTTTGTAGATAAGATGATGCTAATCCAAATCCTGTTGTTTAGAGTTTTAAAATAACCATTTCTATGAAACAGGTGAAGTTTACTTTTAGGAACAGAAAGAAAATAAACCAACCTCTGTTCCCAGAACTTTTCTCATTCCTGCTGTCAGTCCGTGCTTTGGAGAGGTTTGTGCTGATTTTGGTGTGCCTTCGATAAGATTGACTTCTCTCTCTGCTTCTTCTGCATTTATCAGACAGAAATAAGTATTAAGAGGCATGTGTCTTCTGCAGGCTTGGGCCTTTAGTCCATTTCGGATATCATATAATTCCATAATCCTGTATTAGATCCTTGATATTGTGTTTGTATTTCCTTCTTCCATGTAACGAATTGCAGCTTCTTTGCTATGACTGATGTCTTCCTCACTTCAGGTGCTGCCCCAGCTTGGAGACAGCACCCTGCCTGATCCAGCCATACCCTGAGCCTGCCTGCTGGAAGCCCTCTGGGTATTATTCCCTGGGTGGGCTTAGGGAACAGTTGGATTGGGCCAGGTGCTGTGTTGGAACTGGGGCAGCACCCAACTCACTAGTAGCCCTCCTGAGCAGCTTTAGGAGGCACAGTTGCTGCAGAGAGAAGGACCAGGGCCCTCTGCAGCTCAGGGATCACTCAGCATGACAGCACCACCCCGTCCTCTCCCTCCCCCAGCCCTAAGCCACAGTGGGGGGAGGCAGGCTTCATGGTGAAGGATCGGCCCCTTGCAGCTTTCTGCAAGCACCTGCTGAAGGCAAAAGTGGCGTGGAGCCCAATCCTTCCCGACCCCTCCCGCCTCCAGCAGGAGTAGGCTGGTTTGTCCATGGGGCAGGCTCTGGCTCCGACAAATAAACACACAAATAAAAGGGTCGGGATGTGATGGAAAAATTGAAACGGACGGTTTCCATTACAAACCACCAGTTCTATTTAGGTAACATAAAATGAAACTTGGGAGATTGAACCCCTCTCACATGTACAAGTATGCTTTGAGTGTGAATTTAGATTGAGTCTCATCAGTATTGCTCATTTTTCCTTATGGTGGCTTGGAACAGTTTTTTGTTTAGCATCTGTCAGTGTTAGTCTTCCAGCAGAAAGTTAGGTATACCATTTGAAGATCTTGGCTCAGATGCCTGTTCGAAAGCCAACAAGATCATTATAAAGATTTCTGGGAGGCTTGAGCGTGCCACCCTTGAGAAGGAAGGTTTGAACTTAGAAATGATACTTTGGGGGGTATCCGAATGTGGATGTGTAATCTGGCAAGTACAGGACAGCTCTGCCTTTTCAGTTTGAACCGTATATTTTTAAATAGCGCATCTAACATATTAATCTTTTTCCAGCACCTTTCCTGTGCCATCCTAATCTTTGGATTCGTTATGGTGCAGTAGGATTTATCACTGTGGTAGCACAGCATTTAAATATTGCCGATGTCTACTGCAAGCTGATGCCTTATCTCCATCCTTTTATAACTCAGCCGATAATACAGGTAATCATTCATATTGAATGTAAACAAATCCTCCCCATTAGTTCTGCCATAGCAATAGTGTCCAGTTTAAAAACTATAAAAAGTTCAGTCTAGTTCTAAGTTAAGCACTTAAATGCTCTGATGAGGGCTGTCCCTGGAGTGGAGGGGGGAGCAAATTGGGGCAACTGCCCTGGGCCCTATGCTTTGGGTGGGGCCCCATGGTCATCACGGATTCTGACCTCTCCTAGAAGATGCATAAGAATTTAAGACACTAGGAAATGGCCATTATGGGTAGATTATTTTTGAGGAGATGAGTGGTCCATTTGCTAAAGTGAAAGTAATTTATTTCTGTATTTCTACCCATTAATAGCTAAATTCTTAATTAGTCATGTGCACTTCAGACTAAACTTTACGAGAAACTGAACTCTAATGCCCTGATCTAACAAAATAATTTAGTACAGGCAGTCCTCAGATTTAGGAGGCAGTTTTCAAGGACCAGTTGTGTTGTAAGTCGAATGTTGCAACTCGGAACGAATTTTCCCATGGGAACAATGTTATAAGTGAGGGATTGGCTCCTTTACAATACTTAATATAGCTGTGTCCAGCTGGTAAGTCTGTTGTGGTGGAAGGGGAGGGGGCAGATCAATGCCCTGGCAGCGAAAGAGGGATTTGGGATGGGACAGGGGTGGGGCAAGTGTTGCCCAACTGGGGTGGGCACAGGACGAAGGCACGGCTTGTCCAGGGGGGAGGGGGTCCTGCTGCTGCACGCTTCTGGTCCAGGAGTGCATGGGGGGCTTGCCCCTGGATCTGTGCCAGGTGGGCATGGTGGCGCTGGGAGTGGGGCTATGCCTTACCGCTGCTGACCCAACCAGGGTGGGTTGGGTTTGGGATGGAGCTGCAGTTTGTCTGGGGGGTACAGGGAGGTGGGGGCAGCTCCTGCCACTACACACTGTTCATCCAGAGGCAGTGCATCTGCTCTGTGGTGCACCCACCCCACCTGGGCTGGGCAAGTGGTGACGGGGCATAGGCCGTGCCCCCACCACCACCGTGCATGCCCGGAACAAGCCGTGCCTTTGTCTCTCACCTGCCCCCGCCCTGGCTGGGCCAGTGGCAGCAGGGCAGCAGTGCTGCCATGCCCACCCAGAGTGTAGCATGGTGCAGCCCCAGCCCTGCCTGCCCCGTGAAGGTCCAGGGACACATCCCCTTGTGCCCTCCTGGACCCAGCGGCATGTGGCAGTGGGAACCCCTCCCCTGCCCCAGCTCGGCAGCGCTTGCCCCAGCCTTAGGCCCAATCCCTCCTTCGCTGCTGGGGCATTGATCTGCCCCCTCCCCTTCCACCCCAACAAACTTACTAGCTGGATGCAGCTGTACTGAGTGTCATAAAGTTGAAACCTGTGCTGGAACCTTGAAACAGGGTGTCCATTTATTAAGGTCATAAGTGGTATTCATCGAAACTCAATGTTGTTAAGTCGAGGACTGCCTGTACATGAGTAGTCCTATTGAATTTGGTTAACCAGTTGCTTTTCTTAGGCAATGGACAGATCAACAAATATATTTGAGAGGGGTTCTACTGCACATAAGTTAGCTGATCATTGTAACCGTTCTGTCTGTTCATCACTATATTGGAGTGAGTGAGGCTAAACTACAGTGACTAGTTCCTGAATGAAACAAGTTGTAAATTATTGCAATTTAGCCTTTTCTTTTCATATACCTTGTTATTGTTTCATTTGTCTGTAATTGGTTCATTTGTCAATGCCCTTATGAACAGACAAGAGGACATTGTGTTATAATGAGATACAGATGCTCTTTAAAAATGGTAAAATGTCAAAAAGCAATTGTGGGGGTGGGGTGAAGATTACAAACTTTTTTTGGAGTGTTCGGACTGTTGCCCTTGGCCAAATAAAACATCTTGGCATCCTAGCCAGAATATGGGTTCTATATCATGGATATCAGTCATTTCTAACTCCTGAGAGAATTTTGACCTGCTCTTGAAACCAGAAAGGTCAAACAAATGTACAAGCTAAATGGAATGTTAAAGCTTCAAGTAATTTTGACTGAATTCAAGACCTTAAATCTTTAGACAGTTCCTACATATATCAATTGACACTAAAGTACCAACTGAAAAATAAAATTCTACAGCCATATGGCGCTCTTATTTTCTATTTAAAAGCAACAAACAATTCTTCATTAAGCATTTATTGAGTAATAATCATTTGCTGTACCTCAAGGGCTTAGCTTCTTTTTGCTGGTCATTAATCATAGAAAATTAGGGTTGGAAGGGACCTCAGGAGATCATCTAGTCCAACCCCCTCATCAAAGCAGAACCATCCCCAGCTGGATAATTACAGTGAAGGCTTTGTCGAGCCAGGACTTAAAAACCTCCAAGGATGGAGATTCCACCACCTTTCTAGGAAACCCATTCCAGTGCTTCACCACGCTCCTAATGAGAGAGTTTTTTCCTAATATCCAACCTAAACTTCTCTTGCTGCAACTTGAAACCATTGCTCCTTTTTCTGTCATCTGGCACCACTGAGAAAAGTCTAGCTCCATCCTTGTTGGAACTACCTGTCAGGTAGTTAAATGCTGTTATCAAATCCTCACTCAGTCTTCTCTTCTGCAGACTAAATAAGTCCAGTTCCCTCAGCCTCTCCTACGTCTTGTGCACCAGCCCCCTAATCCATTTTTGTTGCTCTCTGCTGGACTCTCTGCAGCATGTCCACATCATTTCTGTAGTGGGGTGCCCAAAACTGGACACAGTACTCCAGATATGGCCTCACCAGTACAGAATAGAATGGAGTAATTACTTCCCTTGATCTGCTGGCAGTGCTTTTATTAATGCAGCTCAGTATGCTGTTAGTCTTCTTGGTAACATGGGCACACTGTTGGTTTGTATCCAACTTACTGTCCTCTTCTGCAGAGCTGCTGCCCAGCCAGTCAGTCCATAGGCTCTAGTGGTGCCTGGGATTCTTCTGTTCTAAGTGCAAGACTTTGCACATGTCCTTGTTTGAACCTCATGAGATTTATTTTGCCCCAATCCTCTACTTCGTGTAGGTCACTCTGAATTTTAGACCTGCCCTCTTTTATATTTACTACTTTCCCCAGCTTTGTGTCACCTGCAAACTTGCTAAGCATGTGCTCCATCCCATCTACAGTTT
>JAGPOW010000261.1:188319368-188347669 GCA_030014935.1 Caiman crocodilus
TAATGAAGATATGGAACAAAAATGACCCCAGGACCTACCCCTGGGGCATTCCACTTGATACTGGCTACCAGCTAGACATTGAGCCATTGATTGCTACCTGTTGAGTCCGATGATCCAGTCAGCTTTTTATCCACCTTGCAGTCCGTTCATCAAACCCATACTTCCTTAATTTCCTTGCAAGAATGCTGTAGAAGACCATATCAAAAGCCTTGCTAAAGTCAATGTATATCACATCCATTGCTTTCCCTGCATCCACCGAGTCAGTCATTTCATCATGGAAGACAGGTTGGACAGGCATGACTTGCCTTTGGTGAATCCATGCTGACTGTTCCTGATCACTTTCTTCTCTTCTTAGTGTTTGAAGACTGACTCCATGATTTTTCCAGGGACCAAGGTAAGGCTGACTAGTTTGTCAGCCTCACTATATTTGCTCTTTTCCAGTTGTCCAGTACCTTCCCCAAATTGCCATAAGTTTTCAAAGAGAATGGCCAATAGCTCTGCATTCACATCGTCCATCTCTGTCAGCATCCTCGGATGCGTTGCGTCTTGCCCCATGGTCTTGTACACATCCAGCTTTTCTAAATAGTCCCTAACCTGTTGTTTCGCCACTGAGGGCTACTCACCTTCTCCCTATACAGTGCCCCCTAAACAATCTTGGAGCTGAACTTGCCTGTGAAGACCAAGGTAAAAAAAAAAAAAAAAGCATTGAACAACACTTCAGCCTTTTCCTAATCATCTGTCACTAGGGTGCCTCCCCCATTCAGTAAGGGATCCACCCTCTCTATGACCTTCCTCTTGTTGCTGACATACTTGTAGAAACCTTTCTTGCTACCCTTCATGTCCCTTGCTACCCGCAACTCCAATTGCGTTTTGGCCTTCTTGATTTCATCCCTGCATGCTCAGTCAATATTCTTGTACTCCTCCCTAGTCACCTGTCCAAGCTTCCACTTCTTGTGAGCTTCCTTTTTGTGTTTGAGCTCACCAAAGAGTTCTCTGTCAGGCCAGGCTGGTTGCCTGCCATATTTGCTTTTCTTTCTGCACATCAGGATGATTTGTTCCTGTGCCCTCAGTAAAGTTTCTTTAAAATAAAACCAGCTGCCCTGGATTTCTTTCCCTCTCAGACTGACTTCCCAGGGGATCCTGTCCATCATTTCTCTGAGGAAGTCACAGGGGTCCATACTTTGCTGCTCTCCTTTCTTTCCTTTTGTCAGGATCCTGAACTCTGTTATTTGGTGGTCACTGCTACCCAAATTGCCATCCATTTCTGTATCCCCCACCAATTCTCCCTGTTTGTGAAAAGCAGGTCAAGAAGAGCACGACCTCTAGTTGGTCCGTCCAGCACTTGCACCAGGAAGTTATCTCCAACGCTCTCCAAACACTTCCTAGATTACCTGTGCACTGCTGTATTGCCCTCCTAGCAGATGTCAGGGTGATTGAAGTCCCACATGAGAACCCCTTTACTTCTGACAATTTTCTGAAGAAAGTCTCATCTACCTCATATTCCTGGTCTGGTGGTGGGTGTCTGCTATAGACCACAGCATCACTCTTGTTTTTCTCTCCTTTGATCTTAACCCAGAGACTTTCAATAGCCCTATCTCCAGTTTCATACTGGAGGTCTAAGCAATTATACAGCTCCTTTACATATAGCATAGTTCCATCTCTTCTCAATTGTCTGTCCTTCCTGAACAGTTTGTAGCCATCCATGACAGTACTCTGGTCATGTGAGCTATCTCACCGAGAATTTGTTATTTCAATCACATCAGAGCTCCTTGACAGTGTGAGGACTTCCAGTTCTTCCTGTTCATTTCCCAGGCTTTGTGTGTTCATGTACAGACACCTGAGGTAACTAGCTTGATTGTCTTAGTTTCTTGGGAAGAATGAGGAGGCCTCCTCTGTTGCCCCTTCCTTGTGCTTCTTCTAGGTCTCCCACTTCCTCACTTACATCAGGATTTTGGTGTTTCTTCTTCCACAAAGCTAGTTTAAAGCTGTCCTCACTAGCTTAGTGAGCCTGTCTGCAAAGATGCTCTTCCCTTTCTTTGTCAGGTGGATCCTGTCTCTTCCTAGCAATTCTTCTTGGAAGAACATGCCATGGTCAAAGAAACCAAAGCCATTGTATGCTTTATGCACAGGTCACTTATTACTTAAATAATTTAAAACTATCTGAGCATCCTTCTGAGCACAAAGGAATATTTATTGAACCATGAGAGAGATTTTTTTTTTTTAGTTTATATTTTAAAACTATTTTTATCTTTAAATATAAAGCGGGATTTATATTCAGTTTATCTTGCTTAGTATTAATGAGTGCAGTTATTAGGAAGTAGCTGGTATTTTTGCAGTACTAGTTTGAAAGCAGCTTCATTTAAGAATTAGTAGTAGATTCTTTAAACGAATGTGGTCTGTTCCTCTGAAGGTTTGTTAGCATTTCATAAACCTGCTTCTCTTTCCTTTGATTTAAATTGTGATAACCTGACCTTTTCAACAAGACTTTGTATTGAAAAGGTGAGGTGATAACTTCTGGCTGTTGGTTGTTCAGTTTCGCAGATGTCAGATGCTTTTGTTTTTGCTCATCGCCTCTCTTTTTTTTTCCCCTGAATTGCAGATAGATAAAGAAATAGTCCTGTTGAGTGTCCTAAAAGAACCAGTAAGCCGCTCCATATTTGATTATGTTTTAAGATCAAAAGACATTGCAAGCCTTTTCAGACATCTTCAAATGCGTCAGAAAAAACGGAATGGCACTCTACCTGACTGTCCACCTCCTGAGGACCCAGCAATTGCACAGCTGCTAAAAAAGCTGCTTTCTCAAGTGATTTATTTATTTATTTTAATTTAATGTATTTATTTGTCCTTGGTAATGCAGAATGTGCCCCCCCCAACTTCCATAGCCTCCCCTCCATACCACTAGACTGGAAGATTTGTAGTGATAAGATCCTCTGCAAACACTTGAGGAAACAGTCCCCATTATGAGGAGCTCTCACAATGTAAGGTTCTGATCCTACAAACACTTCAGTAATCAGAGAGTAGTCCTGTTGGCTAGTGCTTACAGAATGTAGCTTTTACAAGTTAAGGAAGCATTTTAAAAAGATGTGCCATAAACAGGTACAGCAGTGGGAAGGAGCTCTAATGTTTAGAGGCCTGCAAGCAATGAAAGTAAAAAACCCTGCAAAAAGAGACAGCTTAATTTTAATTTTAATTTTTGCAAAGACCCAACACTGGACCCTTCACACTGACTGGTGAGAGGTCATGAGGCAGAGTGGGCTGGCCCTGCCTGATGCATCGAATGAAAAAGTGAAGACCTTCCATGTTTTGCTCCCTTCCCTTTCATTGTCAGCTAAATTTTAACTCCTGTGGGAGGACACATAAACCACCATCACTGTCACTGTTCTACTCTTTAACCATACCTAAAGTTATATTGCTGGTTGAGGATGGCAGGGAAGGGTTATTCTCACAATATAGCAATGTCCTCAATGCATGTTAAAGGGTAGAAATTTATCTTATGTTCTTAGAGTGTCTCATTCCATGTGCTTCTGAACTAGTAATAAATCTTGCTGCTTCTTGTCTCTCCTTGTTTGAATTGAAGTGACATTCTGTTTGTAGGGGATGACTGAAGAGGAGGAAGACAAGCTGTTAGCACTAAAAGATTTTATGCTAAAATCCAATAAAGCGAAGGCCAATATTGTAGACCAGAGCCACTTGCATGACAGTTCTCAAAAAGGAGTGATTGACTTGGCAGCTCTGGGAATAACTGGGAGACAAGTTGATCTTGTTAAAACAAAACAGGAACCTGATGACAAACGTGGTTAGTATACTCTGTTTTATTTTCTGGTGGCCCATGCGGTTAAGTATTCAGTATGTTCAGATTTTCCAAAAATTCAGTCTAAACCATTATTTGAAGTAAAACTTACTCATAGAATTGCTTTATAGGTATCAAGAAAGATTAGTTAGCTCCATTGAGTCAGTCTGAATTGCCTCAATGAAACACTTTATTTCTAAGTAACTGGGGTTTAAATCTATTCATCTCCATTTGGGATAGTAATAAGCAAAACGTGTTTCTTGTACACCATATAACTTTAAATGCATTTTTTTCATGCTGTAGACTCAACTTTAGACAAGTTTTAAACATGAACATGTTGAGTCAGTGCTTCATCTTAAATTACTGGCCTGCTTACTCATCTCGCATTTAGTTTTGTGTATTGCCTTTGCTTGGTTTTAATCTACCCCATGTTTCTGCTTGTCTTTTTTTCTTGTTTGCAGCTTTCAAATAACCTCAAAAAGAATTTTCAAAATACATTTCTTGATTATAATTGGAAACTTTGACCTTTTAGATGGTGATTGCCATCATGCTAGAAAAGTGATATATATTTTTTTTTTTGCCTAGCATTGTTATAAACTAGCCACTCTCCAGGGCCAATATTGGATTGATATAAATAAATAAAGGCTAAATATATCATCACATAGGGCCTAATCCTTTATCCCTTCTAGATATTTAAATTGTTAGGGGATTTAGCAAGATCCTGAACAAGGCAGCCTGAGGATTAAGAATGTGTAAATAGGACATTTATTATTTGTTTCTTTTGTTTGCTTTTGTTGCCTTACCAGCTGATTTAACTAACCCAACAGATCATTTTTCCTTTGATAAACTTAATGTCATGATAAATCTTCATGTAGATACATGAGGTCACGCTAGTGCTAAAGTCATTACTCATTTCAATGAATGATGAATAAATTAAATGTTAAAGTAATCCTTGTTCTTTGGTGTTGTGTATAGCTAGAAAACATGCAAAGCAAGAATCAAATGTAAATGAAGAATGGAAAAGTATGTTTGGGTCTTTGGAGCCATCTAACATCTCCCAGCCCCTACCTAAAGGGCATGGACAACCTACTGACCAAGAGGCAATTCAGACTGGAATACCTCTTCGTTCTGAGTCTTCTGCTGGTATATGTGCCACTTTGTCATCCTCTCCACAGGTATTCCTGAAAACCTCACGTAGCATTTTTTTTAATCATAGATATTTAAATAGGAGGACTCACCTTTAATATCTAAGCATCTAATGTTGCTCTGTGTGGTTCAGTCTATCCAAGTATCAGGTGTTCTGTGTGGGTAAATCCCTATATCCAGAATTTCAGTGGAACATATGATCTGGTAGAGCAGTTCCTGAGTAGATCCTGTGGCTAACAGCAGTCTTTACCAGAACAGAGGAAGATGCAAAAATCTTTGCAGTAGACAACTGAAAAAGAGAACCACTTTCTATCCTTTTGTAGTTCAAGGTTGACTTCTGCTTTGGAACATGAGGGTTTATAACGTTTCTAAACGTTTGGTGTAGAGGTAAGGGGCTGTCTGCGTGGAATACATTTCAGGGTTGGGACTGTTGTAGCTAGCTGTGACCCCCTTTCTAATTCTAGAACTACAGTGGAAATGATTAGAGCTTTTATTTTTAGTCTGATGTAAGCAAGTTATTATTTGGTAACTACCATTCTTTGTGTTAGGAAAGCAGTAACTGCTGCTATAGGAGTGTGTGTAAAAACAAAAAAAACACAGAATGGAAACTCTGCAGTTGATGCAAAATTGTTTGTTCCATTTTTGATTAGTAATGTTATATTTGTATTTTAAATTGTCATGCAAATGAGATATTTTGATTTGAATCTCATGTTGGTTGTGGCTTCTGAACATCCGCACTTTCTGGCCTTCATTTTCGTGTTCCAGCTGACAATTTGCTTACATACTGAATTCTTAATTTTTATCTCTAATTACCACTAACATTTTAAGGGATGATGCTTTTTTGCTGTCTTCAGCATGAAGTATTACTTGATTTATGCAATTTTTTTAATGCTTATGGCTTACAGGCAAGTGACGGAACTGTCATCCAAACCAGGAAACCAACTATACAGGTTTTAAGCAGTACAACATCCCCCTCCACTTACCAGTTACGCATCACTACTTGTAAAACGGAACTCCAGCAGTTAATTCAGCAGAAGCGAGAACAGTGCAATGCAGAAAGGCTCGCCAAACAGATGATGGAGAATGCTGAATGGGAAAGCAAGCCACCGCCTCCAGGTAATGTCCAAGCTCCTGGTGCCATTAGACAGAAGTTGAAATCTTTTAAACTACTTTCCCCAAGGATGAATGTTGAAATGCTAAGGAGGAAAAAGTTGTTTGGTTAGGGAATCTGCAAATTACATTAAACTGTAATTGGATAAAATACATTAAGAGCTCTTGGAAAAGAGTAGAAACTACTTTTTTCCAGTGATGCCCTAAACACTGGACTAGAATCACACACACATGCTTTTTTGCTGTCTCTCTGCCTCATCAAATCTTGAATTCTTTCTACATGGTAGAGCAGCTTCAACAAGAGAAATGGGACAGTTTCATCAAGTTGGTCTTTGCCACAGCCTGGTAGATAGGGTGCTACTCCAGGAGTTGAGAAGGGTAGGTTTGAACCTTCTCTGATAGAGGAGGAAACTAAACCTGGCTCACCAATTCTTTGGTTGACTGCTTTAGCTACTAAGCTGTTGTGTAAAAGTCATCATTATGTTTTCTTTCAACAATATCTTAAAAAGCTGAGGTGTAAATAAGTTCCTGCTCATCAACTCCAGAAGGAGTCATAACAGGTAACTCCCTACAGCTCAGAATTTAGGTGCCTGGGGCTTAACACATCCCTCTTTAGTGTTTGTGGTTGGCTGTGTAACAGAGGGTTGAAAGGAACCACAAGGCTCATCTGGTCCAACCATCAATACAGGAATGTCACTCTTAAATCATCCTTGTCCAATGCTTATCTAGCCTCCGCTTGAAAGCTTCCAGTGAGAGATCTCATAACTTCCCTCAGCAGTCTTTTTGACTGTCTTACTATTATAACAATGAGGAAGTTTTGAATAATATCTCATCTGAATCTACTTTGCTTTAATTTAAGGCCATTGAAGACTGGCATATTTGAAAACTTCTAGCATGTTCTGGCCTTAATTGTCTTTTCTCCAAGTTAAATATGTCTAGTTCTCTCCCTAGAGAGAACACCTCTACAACTTACATTCTAACCCCAGGATCATTTTTGTTGCCTACCTCCAGAAGACCCCCTTTGACTTGTCCACATCCTCTGAAAAAGCAGAACCCGAAAGAAGCACACAATACTCTAGATGAGGCCTAACCAATACTGAGTAGAGTTGCACTATATCATGTCCTGGGTCTTGCACCTAATAGTCTTGCTGATACAGTCCAAAATTGCATTTATTTTGGAGGTTGTTTTGTTTTTGCAACTGTGGCACATTGCTGCCTCATGTTGAGTGTGTGATCCACCCAGACTGCTGGTTCTTACCCATTCAGTATGTGTGCTTTCATTATTCTCCCCTAAAGCTTCAGGCGGACATTAAGGCAGTTGTACAATTGGAGGCAGGAATTTTATGCCCCATTCTCCAAATTGTGCAACCTGCCATGCTAGATGTGTACAGCAAGCAGCATTCCCTCTAAGCTGTGTGGTGTGTGTAGGCACATCTGGCAGTGCAGCATGAGTGCACCTGCATGGCTGCTCACACCACACAGCTTAGAGGGAATGCTGGTGGCAAGTCATGCAATCCTGGGAATGGAGCCTAAAATTCCTCCAATTCCAATTTTACGAGTGCCAGCTGCCAGTGCTGGGGAACCCCTGCAGCTAAGGAATGGGAAGCTTCCCCACCAATGAACACAGAAATGGCAGCTGGGTGTCTCTAGTGGGTTATGGAGTAGAGAAAATCCCACACAATTTACTGATTTGTTTTGATGCACTGGCTGGGGGAGTAGATAGCTACTTGCATGATTTCACGATGATTACACACTTAACTCATACAACACAATTTTATTTTAAAATTCTTTGCTACACATATAATACTACTTAGTTTTAAGAAATACCACAAACATTAAAAACACAATAATTACATATCTCGGAAACAATGCTCCAAATGCACTTTTTTCCCAAACAATGCTATAAGAATTAGTATTACAAAAACAACTACGATTACAACTAAAAGTTAAATTTCAATTAGCACTATTATTTTCATAATTATACTTAAAATCCTAGAATTCCGAGAAACCAAACACCTAAATATGGTTTCATTCCTCGGTAGTACAGTTCATGGGGCTTGCCTCAGCAATATGATTCAATGGGCTGGCCTCAGCAATGATAGGACTAAGTCCCCTTCCTTCAGTCCCTTTCAGGCACTCTGCAGCTTCAGCGTGAATTAAGAGATTCGTGTTCACAGAGAGGTTGGTTCAGGTGATCAGTCGGATCCGGCCTACACTTGCGATTCTTCCTTCGTTGTTCTGCAAGTATAGTCGCCTCTAATTTGAGAGAGTAGGTTACAGTTTTTTATTGAGTGAGTTGCCATCCTGGGCTCCTCCTACCCAAACCTGTCATTACTCCCAAATTTCGGCTTGGATCTTACTCAACAGATTCTTTTGCTTGGTAATCCGTTTCTTTTGTTGTTCATTTTAATTACTTTGGGGAACTTCCATATTACTGCAAGTGACCTTTTTTTTCCAATCTTGTCAAAAGGCCCTAGGGTTTGATCTCTCAGAACTTGGGATATTTGCTTAAGGGTCATGTTTAGATTCTCTTTGTAAAAGGCTTCTAAAGATAAAATTCAAAAGTTAAGACTTTGAGCAAAGTCAGGATCTTCCGCATGTAGACCAAAACAATGACCTAGATAAGGAGATAAATCTTGTCTTCTTCCTGAAACTGGCTAACGGGCAACTGTTATAAACATTCAAACTATTTCATTCAATATGACACTGGGGAGCCAGGAGCTCCCCTATGCTCTAGGTGCTATTTTTATGGGTGTCAGGAAGTGTAAAAAAAAAGTGGGTGTGTAGCTGGGATCCCCAACTGCATGCCTCCTTTTAAAGGTCTTGGAACATTTAAAGAGGTGCTGGTACAGGAAGTGGGGAAAGGGAGAGCTTTCTCATCCCCAACTGATAGTGCGGGGCAGCTCTTTAAACAGGTGAGTGCAGCTGGGGATGTTTCTTGTTCTCTTTAAACTGGCACATACAGTGGGGGACAGGAGAAGCTCCCCCACCTCCAGCTGCTCACTCTGGGCTCTTTTTAAAAGAAGCATATGCAGTAGGTGTTGGAGACAGCTCCCACTGCTGCTTGAGCCAGTTTAAAGAACTTTCCTATCCCCACTGCTTGTGTTGGGCACCTCCTTCAAATGTGCCCAGCATCCTTGGGGATAGAGCAGGGTTGGAATCCAGAGCTACTTACAGATCGATACCACCAGTTGGGCAGTGGGTGGGTTTTGTCCCAGACCCCAAGGCTGCTACAACTTCATGCCTGGGTGGGGATTCAGCACTGGGAAGCCCTGGTTCTGGTTCAGACCCAAGATGTTCACTGGCCGACCCTCAGTATCAGATGGGGATGGCTGTGTCCTAGGCCCTGGAGCTGCCCCATACCCTGAGGTTTACTGGTACTTGGTGCCTTAGGGCTTCAGAGCAAGACTCTTTAAGGTGCTGGGTCCTGGCAGGCCAGCCAAGTTCCAGGTTCCTGCTGCCCAGGTCCCAGTACTGACAATTAGCTGGGTGGCAGTCTCTGGATGATGGGACATGTTACATGGCACCATATAGATCAGCCACAAAGATGTCGCACTTTTTTTGAATTAACATATTAATCAAAGCATACATGTAACATGTGCCAGGGACTGAAGTGTAGCATCTTATATTTGTCTGACTCACACATCATCCCATTGTCTCTAGCCCAGCTTTCTGATCTTTAGTGAGCCCTGTTCACCACACTGGTGGTTGTGTTTTGGAGTGGGATTTGTCTAATTTTCCCCAGGCCTTTTATAGGCCTATGGAGCTTAGGAATGTTACTTGGGCTGGGACTTCCATAGAGGTCAGTCTGCCAATTGTGAAGTGTTGTAATGCTCAGTCCTAAATGTCTGCAACTCCCATTTAAATGAAGCAACGTGTGGGAGGTGGTTATCCAAGAAGTTAACACTAAATCTTGATAATTTTGAGTGATATATAAAGTGATTCCTCATACAAAACGTACTTTCTGCTAAGCCATATATTTCTTTTTTGAAGAGTCTTATCACCGTGAAAAGCATAATGTGTCTCGGGGACAACAAACAGCTGACCTGTTCTTCCATAAAGGGTGCCAGGAAAATGTTCATATTTAATATTCATATTTGGCTCCCAACACTAATCTCATACTTTTATTAATCTCCATTTGTTGTTAATGTTCCTAGAATATTTCCTTGAAACAAACATATAGGAAATGAGTCCAGATACATTGCCCTTCGTGAGAAGAAGGAATGCATCACTTACATTAGCCCTGGAGCTTGAAGTAGTGATTTTAAGCACTTTGACTAGGTTTCATATGGAGTGAGAATAGTTTCCAGGATGTTTTATAGAATGTATAAATAATGCAGAAAACATTGTCAATGGAACATTAAGGCTGCAACATGAAGCATTCCAGAGTCAGTCAGTCAGTATCAGATGTTAAGGTTGATCAGAACCCCATAATATATACAAAAAAAGCAGAGCTGCCAGTCACAATGCTGCAATTTGCAATCTGGTTTCTGAAGAATACTGGACACTGGTATGCAGATTTGAGAATTGAGATCAAAGCAAGTAACTGTGGACTACCTGTACGTTCTGGCTCTCTGCTTTTCTGTAGTCATGCAACTTTGATCTGGTTCATTTTAGAACCCAGGAGATGTTTTAATCCTGTTTTTTGCTCTGTAGTTTGTGATATTTTTAATATCTACCAGCAGTAACTCTGAAAATTCATGATTGAGCTTAAGCCTTCACTTTCATAGATTTCATAGACTTTAATGGAACCTGCTGTTCCTTCCTGATTTATGAGCAGTATTTGTGATGGGCTTATAATGAGATGTTCGGTGGGAGAAAGTAACAGTGACACACACGTACACCAAGAGCTGCTGCTGACCATTAGTATTGCCAGATAAAGTGGGTGCTTGCCATAAAGCAAAGATAAAACCCTCCTTCCAGGTTCTAACAGTGATAGCATTGGCAAATACTCTGCCAACCCTCTTCCAGCAGTCAAAATGTGCCTCTCATGACTGAAAGCCAGAGGTGCGAAGGTACTGCTGTGGCTAATAACAGAAGTAGGAGACATACATTAAAATGCAGCTTGCTGCCAGGATGTAACCTGTTTCTATTTCTTTAATGTGCGTCAAGCTGGTGGTGTTAACATCTACTCTACCCTTTCTCTAAGCTTCGTGCTGGAGCAGCCCTGAAGTTGGTGGCAGAGTAGCAGCAAAGCCTTTCATTCATGGGCTTGAACTTTATTTCTTAAGTGGCTCTTCCCAAGGTGGTTGGGAAGCATTCACTCTGTAGCAGGCTCTGAGCCTAGAAGAACTTCAGAGCTTGGTTTCCTCTACCCCACGATGTCAAGTAATGGCACTTCACTACTGTTTTCCAAATGCCAGTGGAGTGGCTTCAATTTAAGTTTTGATGTCTTAAAAGCCCATGATTTAGATATCTGTTTTCAGAGCAGCTCCCAGCACTTGAGTCAGAGGTCCTGGGAGGGGAATGTTGGCCCACAATATCCTTAAAGCCTCAGTCTTTTCTATGGATTTCTCTTATGCTGAAATTAGATTCACCATCATTAGAGGCTAGTTTCAATGACTTCTGATGTAAGAGAACATATTTGAATGTATACAAGTACAAAAACCAAACAAATGCCAAACAAACAAAAATCCCAATATTGTCTCTTGCTTTTGGCTATCCTAAAATACCAGTACTCAAGAGGGTAAACCTGGGACCAATTCTTCCCAGGTATTTAGACATCTAGGGTGTTTTTACACATGCCCTAGGGGTTAGGGAGGGGTTGCTTTAATTGGAGTGACTCTGAAAGCTGTTCTAATTGAAGTGCTTGCAGCATCTTGTGCATCAAGGTCCCCATGCTTCAAAATGGTGGCAGGGACATTTTAACTAAAGTTTGTTCAAGCTTTAGTTAAAGCGCTTCTACCACCATTTTGAAGAGCAGGAACCCTGATAACTGAGACATGGAGGCTGGCTGCAGTATGCTAATTGGCATGCTTCAGCAGACTGAATTAATCGAGTCTGCTCTGATGTGCTGTAATTACAGTATGTTGGAGCAGCCTCCAGACACCCCTAATTCCCATTGATATTAATAGGTGTCAGGTACCTTTTGAAGATCTGGGTGTTAGTGGGTAAATTTTGTGTTTTGATGTATGCAGAGCTTGCTTAGTATTAGAGGTGTACCGATACATCAGTCTGTTATCAGATCAGTACCTATATAAAGAAAATTTACTATATTGGAAATTGGCCAAATCAGGCCGATTTTTTAACTTGGCCGATAAATGGGCCATGCATGTGTGCAGCCACGGTGCAGCACAGGTGGTGAGGAGCACGGCCCAGCAGCAGGGAGAGCTGCCTCCAGTTGGCAAATCTGGGAGGGGAGGGGGGAGATCAAGGCCCCTGTGGGGAGGAAGGAATGGGGATGGGGCAGGGGCAAGCACTGCCCAGCTGGGGCGGGGCAAGAGTGGGACAGAGCTGCTGCTAATCCAGATCAAGGCTCCTGCTGCGAGGAAGTGGGGGGCAGCTCCCACTGCTGTGCGCCACTTGGCTGGGAGCTGCTGGTTCAGAGGTTTGTCCCACACTCACCTGTTTATCCCGTGGCTCCTGCCTCTTGTATGGGAGGGCATGGGGGGAGGGGGCATGTGCCCCCAGATCTGCATGGCATGTGCTGGGGCCAGAGCCAGGGCTATGCCAAGGTCTTACTGGCTGGATGGGGCTGCGCTGGGTCAGGCCAGGCGGCTGTGGTGCTGGGAAGGGGCTACAGTGAATTTGACTGCAGCCCTATGCAGATCTGCGGGCACAGCTCCACCCCGCCCCCCATGCCCCCTAGATAAGCCACAACTCTGTCCCACATCTGCCCTGCCCTGGCTAGGCCTCACTTGCTCCAGCTCCAGCCCCACTTCTCCCTCCCCCTGGGGTTGATCTGTCCCTACTACACCCCTTCCCTTCCCTTCCCTTCCTCTTCCTTTTCTCCTTCCCCCCCACACCAGATTTACCAGTTAGAGGCAGCTCTCCATACTGTGAGGCTGGTATCAGAAATTGGATTGGTATGAGCTGATTATGCTTCCTTAAAAATCATCCATCAGTATTGGCCACAAAAATCTATTGGTGCACCCCTACTTAGTATGTTTCTGGTGTTGTGTATCCCTCAAACACATTTCGAATGATTGCTTGGTGAGGAAGATCAGACATAAATATCCATTTTTCATTTGTATTTGAAAGTCAATCATGAACCTGTTGCTCTTTCTATAGGATGGCGTCCCAAAGGGCTGCTGGTGGCTCACCTTCATGAACACAAGTCAGCAGTGAACCGCATTCGAGTTTCAGATGAACATTCCATTTTTGCCACATGCTCAAATGATGGCACAGTGAAAATCTGGAACAGCCAAAAAATGGAGGGAAAAACCACTACAACTAGGTATCTTTAAGACTGATAGAATTGTGCCACTTCTGTTTTTGGAAATAAATGGTTATAAATTGGGAATAAACCTGGAATTACTCCTAGAGCCTATTAGAGCTGTTAAAGGGATACCATTAGGTTTGAGTACTTAAGTGTACAACTATGTAAAATGTTGTGGTTAATATTCTTGCCATCTTTGTTCTTTCTAGCTAGTTGAAACTACAAGGGGAATTACTAAATAGGCAACAGAATTGCAATCCTTCTGATGTATATGATAGTAATGATATTTAATGTGATGGTAAATGCATTGGAAGTTTGCATTGTCCATTAAAAGAGGATTTGTGATGCATGGGGGCCAGCTATAGAGAGAATAACTCCTGCAAAACTCAGCGAAGATGCACCAGACCATTAGTTTGGTTTTTTTTTTGCTGTCATAACTCAAATGTTAATAGTTAAGGGTGTTTATACACGTTGTCTGAGAACTGCTCTAACTAAAGCTCCTGGAGTGTCTTATGCATCAGTGTCCATGCACTTCAAAATGGTGGTGGGGGCACTTTAAATAAAACAAGCTCATTGAACAAGCTTTAAATAAAGCTTCTCTGCTGCTATTTTGAAGCATGGTAACACTGATACATGAGACACTGGAGGCTGCTGAAGCATGGTAATTACCATGCTCCAGCAGACTATTAATTGAGTCTGCTCTGATGCACTGTTTACAGCGTGGCAGGAGCTGCCTCCCTGGTCATGTATAGGCAGCCTAAGTTTGCAAGGGTTTTTATTTCTTATTATATCTATAGACTAGTGTGTGATCAAGCAACTTGACTAATGTGATGTAGAGAGAGCTTTCATGATATGTATGCGTACACTAGAAGAGTTAAGGTTGTGCAGGCAACTCATGTCAACATTTTCCAATTCTGAAGCAGTTAACTGTAGGATCTTCATATTCTCATAAGGAACAGGGTTTTTTTGGTGGTGGAGAGAAACAGGTTTAGCTTTTTTGAGTCTGCTAGGTAACTTGTATTACTGCTGGAAACAATTTCCTTTCTTTCTCTCCGCCCCACCATTTAGGTCAATTCTGACATACTCTCGGATAGGAGGACATGTCAAGACGCTTACTTTTTGCCAAGGCTCGCATTACTTAGCTATTGCATCAGATAATGGTGCCATCCAGCTTCTTGGGATTGAAGCTTCAAAGCTTCCTAAATCTCCCAAAATTCACCCAATACAGAGCAGGTATGTATCTACAGCAGAGTTTGTGTACTGTGTTGTACTAGCATGCTCTTATCAGTTATGCCATGCCACTTTAGTAAAAAAGGATTGAAAGGGCATTTAGTTTTAATCACTGAATTACAGGGGTTAGAGCAGGTTGATATAGGCTATTTATCCAGATGTCTTGCTAACTTCCTTTTGATCTTAAATAAATCACTCGGTTTTCTTGTTCTTCAGTATTTCTCTGTAAAGTCAGGTTGGTATTTACTTGCCTCTTCACTTCATTTAATTAATGTTTTTAAAGGAAGTTGAAGTCCCCAGAGCCATTCAGCAACTGCAAAACATTTTTTTATAAAATTTTTGAAGTCTTGCATCATGTTCACAATGTATGTCATGCTCCTTGGCTTTGGGCCTGTAAATATTCCTTCAAGTTTTTTTCTGTAATGAAGGATAAACAAACAGGAGGTAATGTGGGGATGGCTTTAAACAGTGGAGAGATTAATGCCAATTGGAGCCTTTGCTAAACTTTTCATAGTTTCATAGTTTCTAGGGTTGGAAGGGACCTAAACAGAGAAGTCTGGCCCCCTCTTTCCCCACCCCAGGCAGGAACGAGTGCTGGGATCATAATCCCCCAGCCAGATATCCAGCCTCCTTTTGAAGACCCCCAAGGCAGGGGATAGTACCACCTCCCTTGGGAGCCCATTCCAGAGCCTGGCAGCTCTAACCATAAAGTAATGTCTCCTGATATCAAGCCTGAACCTGCTCATATTGGATTGTATGTTTTCTTAACTATTTTGTGCTGCTTGATATTATTTATGGTTCAGTCTTTTTGATCCCTAGAATACAAGTTCTATATTAAGTTGGGCCTCCTACATGCTAGCTGCCCAGCTTAAAAATATCCCTACTAGATTGTACTCTTCTGTTTAAAATACAAAGTCAAGGTTTTGTGTCAAAATCAACTGCATGACTGGGCTATTTTTAGTAACATGGCCTCTCAGGGCCTCAAGAACAAACCTCCTGAGTTTATGAAAGTCAGCTTTCCTAAAGTTGAGGACTGCTGCATTGCTGGCTAACTTGCCAGCTTTGCAGTGGATAGTGAAAGTGATCAACACATGTTCACTGTCACCCAGCTTCCCTTCAGTTTCTTATGTCGCTGATTAGATCATCCCCTTTGGCCAGTACCAGGTCCAGCAGCGCCTTGCCTCTTGTCAGCCCATAAACATGTTGAGACAGGAGCTCCATGCATGTAAGGAAGATTTGAGACTGATTGGATTTGGCCGAGTGCTCTTCCCATGAGATGTCCGGGCAGGTGATGTCTCCCATGACAACCATGCACTGGCATATTCTTGGTCAAGCTCTTGTTCCTGATTTGGAGGTCTGTAGTAGATGCCTACCATTGTATCCCCTTCACCATGTTCCCCTCATTCCCTAAAAGGTCTCCAGTCGTCCTCCTTGGGTGCCAATCTCAGCTTGTAGGGATGTGTAGCTTTCTTTTACGTGGAGAGCTACACCCCTGCCCCTTTTTTTCAGCATGATCTCTCCTGTATAGGGTATAGCCATTTATACCCATAGTTCAGTCATAGGAGTCCCACCAGGTATCCATTATCGCTGTGAGATTATAGTAATTTTTGTTTAGCAGAAGGACCAGTTCCTCCTGTTTATTCCCCAAACTCCTAGCGTTAGTATACAAGCAAGTAAGTATGCCATTGGAGACCCTAGATTTCCTTGTATGTTGTCATGGAGAAGCTGTGTTCCTGGGCATAGGAGTGGGTTCACTTGAGCATCCTAACCTGCTGATTTTGTGGTTGATGCTTGTTGAGCTTGCTCTGGTGGCTATCTGCCCATCCCCTGGTGAGCTTAGTTTAAAGCCTGGTCAAGCAGGTCAGCCATTCTGGCTGAGAAGAGCTTCTTTCCCAGTGGAGTGAGGTGGAGGCCATCTTTATTCCCAACAGACTACTGCCTCTCTCTTCAAAGTGCGGACGGTGGCTGCAGAAGTTGAAGCCTTCATGGTGGCACCAGTGCTGCAGTCTTTTGTTTACTGCCTCAGTTCATCTCTCCCTCTTCAGCCCATGACCCGTAACTGGAAGGATCAAGATAAAAAAACACCTGAGCCTTGCTCCCAGAGTCCTGTAGCCATTCATGACTTGGATGGGATTGATCTGAGCCATGTAATTTGTGCCCACATGAATAAGGAGCATGGGGTAGTCTTTGAGGGCCGGATAAGTTTTGGGATCCTCTCGGCCACGTCCCAGATACGGGCTCCCGGAGGGCAGCAGACCTCCCAGGCTAAGGGGTTGAGGCAACAGATTGTTCCCTCTGTCCCCTTCAAGATGGAGTCTCCCACAATGACAACTCTGTATTTCATCTTGAGGATGATAGCTGGTCGCATTTCTTCCTCACTTGCAGGAGCTGGCAGCCCTGCAGGCTCTACTGGTGCTTCAAGGGGTTTGTACCTATTGCAGAGGTCCAGGGGTGTGGTGGCCTTGGTACAGCGAGCCTTGGGGCTGGAGACAACCTTTGTCTGACCCCCTGGCTGGACAGTACGGGAGTGCCTCTTGGCCTGCCTTGTCCTGGCAGGCGACCTAGGTCTTCCCTCTTCTTTTTTGGGGTGAAGGGCCTGGCAGTAGGTGTCAATCTCCTGTTTGTCATCCTTGATGGCACACAGCCTCTGCTTCGCATTCTGGAGCTCCACTACCTGGAATTCCTGAGACTCCACTACAGAGCAAACCTCACAAGGGGAGGTTGCAGTGCTCCTGAGCCCATGTGCCTGGAGTCATCCGGCAGCCCCCACAGCCGAGAACCAGGGGCTTTGTCTGAATGGAGACCAGAACTACAGGTTTTGTCTGGGTGGAGGCCTCGGAAGTACCAGAAGGGAGGGACCCAGCTACAGGGGGGAACTTTGGGTTGTGATGTGTCCCACCCACCATTGTACAGATAGTAGTTTGGCTACTACTGTGACAACTGTTCCCCTGAGGCTCACCGCCTTGGGTCTTGTATGCCTCCTGAGCAAACTTGCCCACTGGGCCAAGAGCACGCCTGTTTGTGTTCTGTTTCAGGGCTCTGGTCGCATGGCACATGGGGGGGTGGTGACCCTCCTCTTAGTTGTCTCGCAGCTATGCTAACTCCCTGCTTTCCTCCTGACTATGCTGGGGACCGTTGGTGGTCTGCTAGCATCTTATTCGGGTTCCTGGGGCTCATGGGGGTGCAGTGGGCTTCTGCCAGTGCGTCTCACTGGATCCAGGTCCAAACTGCAATCATAAGGGGTCCCAAGAACATCTGAAGGTGAGAATGCCAGGAAATCATTTTCAGCTAAGGGGAGAATAATGGTCTGGTGTTTTTTGTTTTTTTCGTCCCAGATTCTTAGACCTGAAGGATGATGGGTGTGTGGTTGATATGCATCACTTCAATTCAGGGGCACAGTCTGTGCTGGCTTATGCCACTGTGAATGGTTCCCTAGTTGGATGGGACCTACGATCTTCTAGTAATGCCTGGACATTGAAACATGACCTGAGGTTAGGTCTCATAACCTCATTTGCTGTGGATATACACCAGTGCTGGCTATGTATAGGTAAGCTTAATTTTACTGTTCGTTAAATGAAGTTCCCATAAAGTTACTACAAAGCTGGCACTCAATGCTTGTTTTAAAATGGCTACAAAAGGAAAAACAGCTTTCCAAGAATGGACTTCTTTGCAGGAGGTACTCTATCAAATTATTACTTGAAACAAGTCCCTTTACCATGGGAAGAGAGAAAAAGGATATAGTTAAAATCCCTCTAACTATGACTAACTCTTTCTCATCAGGTACAAGCAATGGCACCATGGCATGCTGGGACATGAGGTTTCAATTACCCATCTCCAGCCATTCCCATCCTTCCAGGGCTCGGATCAGACGTCTGCTTATGCACCCTCTCTATCAGTCATGGGTAATTGCAGGTAAAGTTGTTGCTCAGTTTAGCATATTATTGCTTAGGGACTTTCAAGGGCAAAGGGAAGTTTCCTGTTCAAATCTTACTGGATCTAAAATCATTTGTGGCTTTTGAAAATCTCCCAAGGTGCTACTTTGTTTGCGAGCAGCTGTTTTATTTTTGCTGAATACAGCATTGTAGTACTTGGCAACGTTATTTTAGATAGTGGTTACAACAGTTCATTTCTGTAGTAGGATGGTTTTTACACCTAAAAATATCCTGCTTTAACAAAATAGACAAAGTTGGCATGTATAGTAAGAAGAGAACTTCAGTTTTCTCATACAGTGTAAATTAAGTTTTAAAATTTCGGTTTTGGAGTTTACTTCAACTTATTTCTGAATTTGACCTCTTAGTTTAATGACTGTAGATACTAAGTCTAAGATTAATGTAATCCAGTTCCCTTCTGACACACAAATAAATGATGTTTTGCGGAGCTTGCCTGCTGGACTGTTACTGGAGTTCTGATCTGTTAAAGCAATCTCCTTAATGTTAGCAGAGTTGCTTGTACGTTTAAAGTGTATGTGAGTGTTACGTACCTTTGGGTCAAGACCATGACCTCCGATATGAGTTTCTGTAGACTTAGGAAAACTATTTTTAGCAGGCTGAAGTGAACTTTGACTCCTATTTAATTTCCTTAAGAAAAATGCTCAACTGGCCTCAATATCCATGCAGACCAAATTGCCACCCACAAACTAGGATCAAGATTGTTCCCTGGCTGGAAATAATCACAGTTTTAAATGATTATTGGAAAAAATGGAGAGGTTTCTTTTTTAAGCAATATAAATGACCTTAAAGTTATTTGGGGCCCTTTAACCACAGTGAATCTGGCCACTGTAGCAATGAAAATGGCAAAATATTTTCAAAACTAAAAAAAGCGTGACAAGCATGATCCTGCAGGAAAGCAAGCTAAGTATTTATACTGCACCTCCGCAGAAGAGGTACAAGAGCCAAGCCATCTGGCGTATCTGTAATTGTGTTGGCAATGTGTTTCCTGTAGCTGTTCAAGGCAATAATGAAGTCTCCATGTGGGATATGGAAACCGGCGATAGGCGCTTTACTCTGTGGGCCAGCAGCGCGCCGCCTCTTTCAGAATTACAGGTCTGGGTTCCCTTTTTCTTTTCCCATTACATTGTTTCATAATTCTCTTTAAGAAGTCCTCAGACACCAAATGGCACTTCAGCACTTCTGCCTCTAATTTAACTTTCTGTCCTCTCTTTTTCAGTAACTTCTCAACGTGGTCTTATTTTTACCAGTATAGTTATGTTTTGCTATCAACACTCAATTTAGCTTATTTAAAGGCTCTAGGACATTACAGAAATGTTTCCCTATTTCTCCTCCAATCTCCTCCCTTACACCTTCATCTGTTGTAGAGGAGATGATAATGATACATGGTTTTCACAAAAAAAACAAACCAGCAACCTGAAATATGGCGGAAAGTGTACAGATTTTCTCAACATTTATAGTATTGTCATGGTTTCTTTATTACTTCTCAGTGCTGTTCCTGAGATTATAGTAATGCCTTGTTCTTTTTCACTTTCCTTTTTACAGTGTAGACCCACCACTAGGTTTAATACTTTTTTTTAAATAGGAAAAAGATACCTTATTATGAATCAATTTGTATTGTATGGCTTTTTTAATTGCTGTTCAGCTGTGAGAGCTGCCTTTGTTTTCCAGGGGTGTGAAATGTATGGAAGGAAAGAAAAAAAATTTCTCCCTGACCACAACTGGGGGTGTGTGTGTGTGTGTGTGTGTGTGTGTGTGTTAAATTTGGAAATTCAAATATCCTGTACTAAGTTAAATGATTATCTACCCATAAAAATTGTAGGTTTCCCTTTACTGTTGGATTAGAATCATACAAAGTTAAGGCTGGAAGGGACCTCAGGAGGTCACGTCTAGTCCAACCGCCTGCTCAAAGCAGGACCAGCCCCTACTAGAGCATGCCAGCGAAGGCTTTGTCTAACTGGGTTTTGAAAACCTCCAAGGATGGAACTTTCACCACCCCTCTGGGTAACCTGTTCCAGTGTTTTACTATCCTCTTAGTGAGAAAATTCTTTGTGCTACCTAACCTAAACTTCACTTGCTGCAACTTGTTGCTTCTTGTTCTGTCCTCTGCTACCACTGAGAACAGTCCAGCTCCATCTTCTTTCAAACCTCCCTTCAGGTAGTTGCAGACTGCTATTAAGTCTCTGCTCAGTCTCCTTTTCTTAAGACTAAGCCCAATTCCCCTAGTCTTTCCTCATAAGTCATGCCCCACAGCTCCCTCGACATTTTTGTTGCCTTCTGCTAGACTCTGTTTGTCCACATCCTTTCTGTAGTGGGTGCCCAGAACTGGACACTACTCCATATGTGGCCTCACCAGCACCAAACAGAGGTGAATAATCACTTCCCTTGACCTGCTGGCAACACGCCTACCAATGCAGCCCAGTATGCTGTTAACCTTATTGGCAATTGGGGCACACTGCTAACTCATATTCAGCTTATTGTCCAAGTTCTTTAAAACCTACTGTATAATGATAGCTTTTCATAACCAAATATACAAACATTGCATGATTTGGTTAATTAGTTTAAAAAAAAAAAAAAAAAGCCACAGCCTACAACTTTGATACCACTGGGTTATCAAAGTTTTAGTTGTACCCCATGCTTTTCAACTTGATTTTGTGCACCCAATTCTGTCAAAGATAATTTAATTTCACTTGGAAATACCTCTGTGGAAACTTCGAATTTTGTGTCCTCCCTAAGAAGAGTTAGGTCTGTTGTTTCTGTTGCTCACAAAACAATACAAAACCAGAAGTTACTTATTTCTGTACATTTTAAGATTTGACCATTTCACAAAGTGGATTAGTATTTTGTCACAAGTGAAAACTAGTCTTTTGCAAGCTGTACAGAAGGCTTTCCTTTTGTGAAGTCAGGCAACACACAAGTCGTTTTGAAGGAAGTAAAATGTCCTCATTTTTCTCTCACCAGCCTTCACCTCACAGTATTCATGGAATATACTGTAGCCCTGCAGCTGGAAATCCCATATTACTGACAGCAGGCTCAGATATGAAAATAAGGTAAAAATAATATGAGTAATCTTTCTGAATAAGATGTGCCTGAGTATTAAGATATGTAATCTTGTGCTACAAGGGTTTGCTTCTTAATATTATTGCTTTTATTATATGTAGTCCCATTACACTAGGCATCAGTATTTGGTTATATCCACTTATATAAAAGCAACAGTGAGTAGAGAACAGTGCTGTCTGCTGTCTTTTTTTACATTAGGAAACTTCACTTCCTTATCTTTAGAACGGAGTTGCTGCCCACCTTTTTTATGACGTGCTTGATGTGCTGTGTTGGAAGAAGTAGTTCAGTTATTGGTGTATTGAGAGACACACACTTAACTAGTATTTTGGGGGGCTTGTTTGTTCGTTTTTGTTTTGTGGGTTTTTTGTATTTATAACCTGGAACTTTTGCTTTGGTGTTTCTGTAAAGTCTGATCTAACTGAATTGTACCATAGAAAGCAAGAAGAGTGTTGGGAAAATAGCATGAAAATAGAAGCAGATTTGAGCATTTGTCCTCACATTTGTCTGTCTTGTTTTTCTGTAGGTTTTGGGATCTGGCTTATCCAGAGAGATCATACGTTGTTGCAGGAAGTGCTAATTGTCCATCTGTATCCTATTATAGGAAGATAATTGAAGGCACAGAAGTGGTTCAGGTATCTTGTTGTCCCCCAGTCCTCCTTTCACCCACAATCATATCTTGTTTGTCTGTAGGGGTGGTCCTGCCATGTCAGAGTTCAAGTGTACTGACACATCAGTAGGGAAACTTTTATATTGCAGTTATCAGTGTTCTATAGATAGAGGATGCCAGTCTCTTAATCACTGAGTTATTATTTAGAGGTAATAATAATAATGAAGGGATTATTTAAAAAAGAAAAAGTAGCTACTGTTTACAAATACTTGGGTGGGGGATGCCTAGTACCTTTGTTGAATTTGTGATAAAGTTACTGAAACTGAGACACTTAACACTGAACATCCTTGCTTCCTAGTCACTATTAAGGTGTTCCATATGAAGGTCTTTACATAAGTTATATCAGATGGGTACAGCAAGTATTTAAACAATACTGCCAATAATAAAGGCTGTTAAGATTAACTAAATTATGTTCCCTTATGAGGGCTAGAAAACAAGCAGAACAAAATACATCAGAAAACTATAGAAAATACTCATCTCAGAATTCTGCGACCATTAATGTATACCTCAGAACAACCCCTGTCACTAACAATACTACTGATTGTTATATACTACTTTGTAATGAGTTGTATTGAGTTATTAGATAAGACCTGCCTGAATATACCAAGGAAGATTTTTTTTTTTTACCCATCTCTTAAAAAGGAAAAACTTTTTATGAAAAGCCTGCACTGATTTACATTTTAAAGCAGATATCAAAATAAGTTTTGTTTTAACTGACTCCATAAAGGAAAGTACTTGTTTTAAGTAGAGATTGTAATAAAAACATACAAAACTTGAATATCTTTCCCTACAAAGCTTAATAAAAAACAAAATTCCTGCTGTTGGTTTAAAATTCTGAAGACAAGCTAACTGCAATGACACTTGTTAGGATTTCTCCATCAGGGTGACAAGTGAATATTTTCTGTTAATCATTTCTTCAGTGATGTTGTAGTAGTCGGAGTACCGGTGTCATTTTTTAACTCACAAAGGACAGAAACAGTGACTTCACTGCAAGATAAAGAAGCTAGATTATGGGTGGGGGGGAAGGGACAGATATCTGCACCGACCTACATTTAGAAGCTGTAGGCTGAGCATTTCTGTAAAAGTATTTTTTTCCTTTTAAAATGTGTCTTTCTAACTTGTCAGTAGGAGAACCTGTCTTTCAAAAACAGAGATTTTCTACATTTTATAAATGAAACTTTCTGAAATTAATGGTTCTATTTTTCTGAATAGGAAATTCAAAACAAGCAGAAGGCGGGACCTACAGATGAGACTCCTCGTCGAGGTCCAGAGTCTCTTCCAGTTGGACACCATGACATCATTACAGATATTGCTACTTTCCAGACTACTCAAGGATTTATAGTAACTGCATCAAGAGATGGCATTGTTAAAGTGTGGAAATAAGAGTTGCACTAAAATATAGTCTGTAAATATTTGTAATAAAGAAACAGAATTATGCTAAAACTTTTTGAGAATTGTTTCCAGAGTATGGAACAGAATGGAGTCTGAAGAATATGAAGGTGACCATAAGACAGATATCAATATTAACCAAATTCGTTAAAGTCTCTTTTGCAGATCCCTTATTTTATTAAAGCTGCGTGGTTTCTGTAGTACTCCTTGAAGAACTAAACAGAAGTGGTTCATGAAGAAATTGTCTGGTGGTAACCATAGTATTCTTCAGGAACTGCTAAGGAAATAGTTTATAATTTGCAATGTGAGGCTTCTTAAACAATGAAAGCTACTAACTCCAATGTAGGAAAAAAAAGTATGAAGTCAGATTTTTTTTTCTACATTGAGTCTGAGAACTGAAAAAGAACCTGTTGCATTAGCATCTATGTACACTCTGATTAAACATGCACAATAAACTGCATTTGAGCTTTCTTGTACAGTTATTTTTGTCTGCAGTATCCATTGTCCCTATATCCTCGTGGGATACTGGACCTTTAACACCTCTTTGGCATATTGTTGCACTACATGCAAGATTCTGTTTTACTCATTTCACCAGCAGTCATCTTATTAGTTTGATTTTACTATGTAAGGGGAAACAGAAAACCGGTTTGTATTGCTTAGACTTTCTGTTCCACACGTTGCCTTTCTATTCTGTGTTGCTTACGATTTCATTACCATGTAGGATGGTATAATGGCTTCTCCAATTCCATAATACCGAGGCAAAAAAAATGAAGGGGTAATAAGCTTGGTATGTGTGTGGATTCTATGGCTTGTTTTTATTTCCCATCTGCAAGCAGTTTCAAACTGGCTTTTGTGTGGATGCACTGGCTGGCCAGGAAATGTTCCTCTTACCATTACTAGGCTTGATGTCTTAACTGACATAAGTGCATTGCATAAGCTATCTTGTAAAACAAAACACCAGCTGATGTTTCAGGTAAGTAGTTTTAATTAGTGTAATGACATGTATAAAGTGCATTAAAAAAGGTTGGTGTGATAGTAACAAAAAGTAACAGAAGGTCATGGTCTTGAAAGTTACCAAATGCTTCCACCTCCCACTGAAGTGAATGGGAGTTGAGAGCACTTACTGCTGGAAAGAGTCAGACCTGGAATTTGTGTTTGCCTTTCTTTTTAAAGTAAAGAAATTTGCCTAATTTAAAAAAAATGAAAATTATAAGGAATGTGAAACATCATGGCAAGATTTCTTCCATGATGCACCTAGAAGAAATCTTGTTCACTGTTGCCCAACCTTGAAAGAGACCTAGAAAAGAGGAATTATTGCTTTGGAAAAACACTGCATATCAGAATCATGCCTCATACTTTGTTTTGTTCAGTCCAGTTCAGTCACTACCTTGAATTTTGAAGTCTGTCCATCTGTAAATCAAAATAAAGAGCAAAACAGATGACAATATTCATAAAAATAACTAAAACAATTCATTCTTAATTCTTGTTTCTGTAGGCTTTGTATTAAGGTAGTATTTACCTCTACAAAAACACTTCATGATAGCCAAATCTTGGCCCTATACCACAACCTGAGGAGGCATAATATGCTGCGGGGACTACCCTTTTTTGTAAGAGCCAGGAAGGGAACAAATCCTACTTGACTGGCCCAATGCAGTCAGTCTCTGGGCCATGAGGAGATGTGGGAAAATGGACAAAAAAGGTGTGGCTCAGACACCACTGGTCCCTCAGCCCAAGGTGGGGGGAAGTGGGGTCCAGCCCATGGACCAACTCTGTGCCACTTACTTCAAATCATACGCAGTCTTCATTACTGCTTTTTGTTATACCAGAATACTCCGTTTCATTTCCGGTTGCTGAATCCTCATATGCAGTGCTGATAAAATCAGTGTCTAGAAAGTCATCATGGAGGTCAGCCTGTAGCATGCTGAATAAATGTCCTACAGCTGCAAGATATGCATCTGAGGCATACTCTTCTGCTGAGCCTTCGGCGTGGGCGACAGAACTAGTGATTAGAAAACAGGAAATATTTTCATAGGGCAGTAGTCTGAAAAAATAACTGGCCTTGTTAGTTAACATGCTCTTTTGACTTTCCCCTTTTCTGTGCTGCATCTTAACTAATGATCAACCCGTGAATTTAAGAATCTTGATTGGACCAGGATCCAAACCAGGATACAAGAGCAAATAAATTATTGTCAGACTAAGGCAGTTGGAGCTCTGTCAGAATGGGCTCTGAGGAACCAGGATCAATTTTGTAGAAGGGGAATTTTGTGTGGTGTAAGATGTTTTCTCTGGTTTTAAATCATTTTAAAAAATTGCAGGTGTATCTTCCAATAAACGAAAAGTAATTTTGTTTGGTTCTTACTTTTTATGGCAGAAAATGAAATTGCTTCCCAACTCTAAAGGTCCCAATAGAAGGACTCGAAGCATATATATAAGTGACTGCAGGATCAGGGCTTTTTTGAGAGGAATCCCTACCACTGAGACCTTCTGGTCTTTCACATCAATTTTCCCATTTTTGTCAAAAAGTCTTAATAAAATTAGTGGACTCACAAGGATGGTCTTGGAAAACTGGTAGTCTCACAAGATGTCCTAAGCTCCTCTGGTGGATACCTGTTAATTGAACCTGACAAGAAAGAAGGATGCAGTCATGAAATTCACCCACTCAGTGGAATTTGGAATACTTTTTACTAACATTGGCCTTGTTCCAGAGGCAAGCATTTCATGAATACTGTAAACCATATCCTACGCTTGAACTTTACTACTATTATATTCTTTACAACATTCCATTTAATTCATATTGGATTACTTTGAGAATGACAGCAGCCCTACTGCTAGACTTGGTACAAATGTATTTTGTTTCTTTGTGCATATACATAATGCCTAAGAATAGTGCACAATGCAGTTGTTCAATCACACTCCCTGTTCAGTACCTTAAAGGTTCACTTTTACCTGGAGGTCTAGAAATCATACCATTTGTTCTATGTTAATACAAAAACCCCTAACTTTATCAATTAGTAAGTCAATTTTAAGACAGCAAGCATGTTAGGATGACTGTCAAAACATGTATAATAACTTCCCCTAAATCAGCCTCTGCAAGCAGCACAGATTGTTACCCTTCCAGAACACTGGATCTACCCCCCATCAGCAGTTTCTTTTAATTTATATCCTAGCATCACAACAACACAATCTTCACAACACAACCCTCTGTGGGTCTACTATTAGGTCAGCATTTTGGCTGTCTATTGAGTAAATACTACAGAAATAGTATCAGTAGACACTGATTCATGTACTAGCAGAGGCCAGAAGTGACCAGCAGTAATTGCTGTTTGAAACTAATCAGGCAATCTATGTGAAATAAGATTAGGGATGCTAAGATAGATCCTACTAGACATATTTGCATATGCATAAAGCTAGTCACAAAAACCAAATAGCTCCAATGCTGAAAGTACAAAAGCCTAAGAATTAATAAATATGGGAATTTAATTAGATAGCCAAAAACAGAACTATAAAGTAATAACTTACTTCGTAAGAGACGTACAAATGCTTTCATAAATCTCTCTATGTATCCAAGATCGGGTTTGTGCATTCTGCCAAGCTGAACCAAATGCTGTTCTAAGGGAATGCTAGCAAGCTCTTCCAGTTCTTTGTCATTACAGAATGGCCCCAAAGAAATTACAAACAGAACATATCCTTGGCACTTGGCTGTCATCAATGCTTCCTTTAATATTTCCTTGTCCCATGAACTTGTTTCTCCAGCAGATATAACAATGATGAATTTGTTGTCTCTTGGGTTTGGAGCCTCTGAGAAAATATTTTCCATTACCCAGTCAATGGTATGTCCAAGAGCAGCTTCTCCATTCAGCTGTTGAAGAGAATTTTTTATATGATTCTGCATTAAGAGTTTACTGCTGTGGGTGACTAAATCAAACTCCCTCTTTACTGGACTCTTGCGTGTCCTGGGTTTGAAACCTGGTGTAGCATGGCTCACCATAGCTACTCTGTCACCTGTAGCAGAAATAACTGGGTAAGAGGAAATGTCAAAGGCATCAAGTGCTTTGCTGAGGAAGACTTTCACTGTCTCAAATTCATCACTGCTCATTTTCCAGGAGCTATCCAAAATGAAAGCAGCATCCACATATGTCTGTGGTGGAGAAGGTTCAGGAAGCATACAGGAGGCATCTGGGTTACATTTGTCTGCAAATGAACACAAAAGTAGTAGGTTATCCAGGTTGTAGCTGTATTGGTCTAGTGGCAAAAGCAATCAGGACTCATGGTTGAGGTGGTATCTTTTATTAGACCAACCAGATTTTTGCAAAATGTTTTTTTTGCAAAAATCTAGTTGGTCTAATAAAAGATATCACCTCAACCATGAGTCTAGAAAAGTAGCATGTATTTCTCTTTATGAAAGTGTAAAAAGAGAATGGCTGAGCTCTCAGTTCTATGTATTGGCAACAGGGGATGACATAATAGGAGACCTACAGATTGGTGGTCACCTGGGGGAAAGTGATCACCGAATAATAGAATTCACCATAAAACGTTGAGTGGGAAAGGTAAGTAGTAGGGTGAAAGTGCTAGACTTTAGGAAAG
>JAGPOW010000261.1:188352676-188366798 GCA_030014935.1 Caiman crocodilus
ATAAAACAGGGGTGTAGCCATCAAAGCTAGTTCATCATAAGGAGCTTCTTTTGTCCCTACAGTTATGATCTTTACTCCACTACTCTGCAAGATTTTGGCTCTTCCACATCATCATCTGAGGATGCTGAAGTCACAACCATCAAAATCTGATTTCTTCCTGTTGCACTAGCTGGTCTTCTAAAATATATCTCATGAACCTTTTGGAAAGCATTGCCAGTTCTGACTGACCCACTCCTAAATACAAAGTTCTTCTTGACATGGTTTATCATCAAGTTCTTTGCATTATAAGTATCTAGCTGAAACTCCCTATGCAAATTATCACTGTACTGGGCAAGTGCAATGTAGTATTGGTTAGGTCCTACTGGCAGATTATCAATTGTTTCTGCAATAAAATCTTTCAAGGAGCCAGATGAAGAGTCTTCCAGGCTGTCGGAGCTGTCAACCAAAAAAACAGTATCTGCAGACTCTGGAGCTGAAAAATAGAGAAACAAATGTTATCCTGTGACCTTTTCCTCCTCCATAGGATCTTAATAAATGCAACACAATAAAGCGGTACTTATCTATTTTTTTTCCCAAATAAGTGTGACCAAAAGCCAAAATATAACACTTTTATAATGACAACCAAAGTACCCTATATTTTGGAGTATGTTTGAATATCATAGCTTCTTATCATGAAAAGAGGGGGTTTGTGGGAGGGGGCTCTACAACTCTCATTTACTTCCAGGGGAATTGAAACATCTGGGATTTCCCAGACTCACACACTGCATTTCCTTTAAAGCATGTAAAGTTTCCTCATGCTTTAAGGAATGGAGCACATGTCATTTATTGACTCCGATATAGGAGATCCCTTTAAATCCTAAACTTTTTTCACATATTTTCTCTAGTTATACCTGAAGCATTTGGACTCTTTTCCTCTGCTTTGGGAGACAGATTATACTGTCAAGAAAACTAGCACTGCATCATCTCAACAATTTTAATGAGAATTTCTTATTCTTGTTCACTGAAAATTCCTTAACTTCATGTTTGGCCATATATTATTCCAATCCAAGGAAAAATTCTTGATCATCATAACCTCCAAGTTAAGAATCCTCCAAGATTTTATTCCCTACCTATTCAGAATATATCCGAGTGTTGCAGACCAGCAACTACTCTTATTCCATGTATGTCCCATTCAGGGAAGTTACAGTAACACAGCTATGGCAATGTAATTATATTGGTATAACTCTGCCAGCAAATTTCCTCTTGTATACAAGTTCTAAGGTACAATGAAAACCAATCCAGAATCACACCATCTCTAGCAAATACAGTAAAATCTTTCTCAAAAACAGCTGTTCCACCATAAATCACTGAAGAACACTGATACTTCTTGCTGCTGTGATGGTCCAGGAAACATACAAGAGGCATGGGTTTTCTGTGAACTTTTACAGGGCCAACTGTATAGATAGGGCAAATGTTACACAAAGAGTGTAACTCTTTGTTACACAAACAGATAGGGCAAATGTTACACACAAAAGAATGTAGGTTCCATGGCTGTGTATATGTGCATATGAGTGCACATTAAGGGTGTGCAAAATGGACTGTATTCAATTTGGATTCAGCTCGAAACAGGGATGGTGATTCGATTTGTTGATTCGGATCACTGTTCTGATTCGAATCAGCTGAATCTGAATCTGAAGATTCAGTGCTGATTCGGAGAATCAGTGATTCGGCCATAGACACTACTTTAAATGTTTTTTCTACATACCAAGCGTGGCTCATGAATGCTGCAATGGTAGAGCAGATGGAGCATACCACAGCAGCACCAAGGGCCCCCTGTATGCTCGGTGGCAAACCCAGAAGTAAACCAAAAGTACTTCAGGTGCACTTCCAGGTCTGCCACCGAGTGCACTGGGGGTCCCGCTGGACCCACCCCAGCTCAGCAATCAGCCATCGGGGGTGGGGGAGGAACTTGGGTGCCCCCCAGACCCAGGAGGCACCAGTTGCCAAGCCACAGGAGGTGGGGGGCCCATCCTGTGCACTGACTGGCAGACCCAAAAGTGGACTGGAAGTGCTTCTGGTCCATTTGTGGGTCTGCTGCCAAGCATGCTGGGGACCCCCCCCCTTGCTCCTGTAGGATGCTGCATTCACCCACCATTTTAGCATTCATGAGCTGCCTGGTACCTTAAGGTATGTAGAAAAAACATTTAAAGCTGTGTCTATGTCTGAATCATTGGAGTTATCCAAATCTCTCCTACTCAATTTGGAGGGTTCCAATTTGATTTGGAGAGATTAAAAGGTCTCCTGATTCGATTCAATGTTGGAGATTCAGTCACTGAATTGGGCCGAATCTCCGCTGAATTGAATCAGTGACTGAAGCTTCACACCGCCCTAGTGCACATGTGCATGTATGTGTATATGTACGTGCATGCACACATCTGTGAAAAAGCTATGACTTAGATATGACTTTGCTATGTGCCAAAGAGTAGAGAATTGGCTGCTGCACACTTAAAGGATAATATTTATCTTAAAGCTGTGAATAAGGTTGGCAAGGTAGGAAACTTCTGTTTTATACGCTGCACCACTAAGTCCCATTTCAAACTTTTACCCTTAAAAACAGTTAACTTACAGGCTCAGGCATATGTGATTGTCCATTGTGAGACATGGACAATCTACTTCTAAAACAGATCCTACATCTTAGACTTTTTTAAGAGCCCATCACAGAAGTATATAGTGCTTTTTGCTATTGTCCAAACTAAGTTGCTGCTTATTTGCATAAATGCCAATTCCAGACACCTCAGCTTCTCATCAGTATTTAATGGGAAACTAAGTATGCAAAGAGATGCTGAATTACCAAGCTTCTGAGCCACCGAACTGCAAGCTGCAACCAGGACGAGAGACAAAGTCAGCAACATCTTCATACTGAGAATGACTGTTTCAAGTTTCAGTTCTGGGGAGGGAAATCCCATATATCAATTGTAGGAAGGATACAAGAACATATTTTTGCAATATGCAAGCACATGAAAAGCAAAAGAACTGGCTAAGGTAAAGTCCAGCATCAGCCTGCCATTAGAAGAATTATTATATATCTAATGAACATAAGTGAAATAGAAATGGTACATTGCTTTTTCCAGCCATGAAGTTTAATGTTAATTTATTAAATCATTATTTACTGGGATCTCTTCAGATGGGAAACAATTTTGTGACTACATACTGCTCTGCATATCAGTTCTAAATATAAAATTCTCACCCCTGTACCTGCTATATCAGTCACTGGCATGCAGCCTATATTTAAATTTATTTTATCCATAGAATTGTTTGGGTGTGCATGCCCACACCAGTGGGGAGTGCTAGAACACAGGGAGTGTATCTACACAAGACATTTACTACTCAGTTGACCAATTAACTGTGCAGTAAACATCTTGGCATCTACACATGCACCTCTATTAGGGCACACAAAACTAATTGACTCCACAGCAGGGTAGTCTTGTAAAATACAAGTACTACCCTCCTAAGGAATGTTTTGTGTACAGCACTGCATGTGTAGATGCTGTCCCAGCTAGCTGGGGTGCAGGGTATTTCAGTGGTAGCTAGCTGGCAAGCAAGTCCCATGCTGAAGCATGTCTTCTAAAGTCATAATTTTCAGTTATGCTGCTAATCCAAAATAGCATCACTATGACGTTTGGTACTTGCCCTGTTACACAGATCCTTTTAGCCATCCTGATGACAGAAAGAGTCTGACTTGATCTGACTGTTGTGGATTTCCCTTGACATGAGGAAATCACCATGATACCCACAGCTATCACAGATGTCCTTTTCTGGTTACAATTCACTGACCTCATAAACCATTAGGAAGTTTCCTAGGGCTGTTAGTCACTTAACAGGGTATTTTCAGAGCCTGATCCTCAGTTGGTATAATAGATCGTGAGGCTATACACTCACTTACAAAGGAATGAATTGGCCACAGAAGCTTGGAGGGTTGGGTTAGTACTAAAAGGAGATATTTATCCATTTTTGCTCTTTCCCTACCAACACTGAAAGCAATTTATTCAACCAGAAAATGCAAACCATTGCCTACTCTATCAACTACTTTATCACCATTAATATTGGGCATGTCTATACATTCATTGCGCATTAAGTTGGCACAGTAAGTTTAATACCTGTAATAATTAGTACTAATTTAATGCATCGTAATCGGTGCTACTGTGCATTAGTACAGATGAACACTGTGTGATGCTTAATGCCTATTGGACTAAAGATACTGCGCATTAGCACAAATGAAAGCTTTTTATGCAACACTTAATGCCCATTAGACTAATCTACTCTGCATTAGTGCATCAGCACGGTTTTTGCCAGCCACACTAATGTACAGCAGAATTAGTGCAATAGGCATTAAGTATCTTATGTAAACACGCCCACTGTCTCTCAATACTCATCTTGTTAATCCAATATATACCGCAACCCAGTCAGCTGCAGCAGTAGCAATGGGTTTAAAAGTATAACCTCTCTAATCTCTAATTTACTACCTGATAATGAACTATTATCAAACACTGTGTTCTTTATGCATTGTATACATATTTAATGATAGCAGCCTCGGATCTGAGGGAGAGATTATAAGCAATCCCATAACAATGGCTTTCTCTGTGTATTCATTTCCTAAATCATTTCATAATACTTTTCCAGAATTTTTGTATGGTTAATAACTAATGATTAAACTGAATTTGCATTGAACTGAATTCATAGAGCTACAGCTTTAATATTATGTTGGGTACAGGACACTACCATTTATTTTTTATGATGTACAAATGAATCAAGACACTGAATCAAGATGTTAAATGCGAGTCCAGTTTTTTTGGTATCCTTTTTTAAGTTGTTTTGAATACAGCTAAAATCAATGACATCCAAATGATAATTTTTTGATGGCCTCTGAAATTAATCTACAATTCAGTTCCTTCTTGACAACTGTCCACTTCACAAATATCAACACTATAATTGGAAATAGCAAGACAAATTTTTGGCAGACTTAGCAGAGAAATTATAAAACTAAAGACTGACTGAGGACTACACTACCTTTATCAAGTCCAATGGAAATCTTTTAGAACAAGTATTAAATTATTTAGGGAAGTAGTGTTGGGGAGTTTGCATGGACACTGTGTTTTCTAAACACAGTCTTCAGAGCAATATCCTACCTTCACAAATACTAAATACATACCTGAAAGTGACAAATTATTCTTTTTTTTTCATTTTGATTCTTAAGTTATGAGAGAGAGAGAGTGTGTGTGTGTGTTGCTTTTACTTTTTTGTTATGGATACCATAGGTCACCAGAATAAAGTAAATTACCATATTATTTGTATACCTCTGAATATAAAATGACATGGGTTTAGAGGAGGTCCGTTTAGGGCTGATTCGATTCAGCCCAATTCAGTGGCCAAATCTCCAAATCTGAATCGAATCAGAGGACCCTTTAATCTCTCTGAATTGAACCAGAACCCTCCAAATTGATTCAGAGAGATTCAGACATAGAGACAGCTTTAAATGTTTTTTCTACATACCTCTAGGTAGCAGGGGCTCATGAGTGCTGTGATGTGTGGAGCATCCCACAAGAGTGCAGGGGGTTCCTCAGTACACTCCTGTGGAACGTTCCGTGCACCCCAGAATCACAAGTTGTGGCTGCTACCTCAAGGTATGCAGAAAAAACTTTTAAACTGTGTCTATGTCCAAATCACTGATTCTCCGAATCAGCATCAAATCTTCAGATTCAGATTAATGGAATCAGGGGCAGTGATCTGAATCAGCAAATTGAATCACTGTCCCTGATTTGGGCTGAATCAGAATCTGAATCAAATAGGGCCCACTTCACACACCCCTACTATTGTTTGCATACCTGTGAGGTGAACACTGTTACAGGCAGATGGGACATAGCAGTAACAGCAGCTTATGGCTTTGGCAGTAGGGAGAGTGATAGGAAAGAGGGGAGCTACAGAGATGTCTCTGAGCCACACAGCACTAATGGCTAGCAAGAGAGTTCTAATTTTATTTGACAAGATCAGTTGATGCTTATTGAGAGAACAGATTTTATGACATCACCAAAAATATTCATAAATGATTTGGAGATTTGACCTTACAGAAAGCATCAGTATAACATATCAACCCACCTTATTTTCAGAGCTGGACACATTTCATCATTTTCCCTGTCAGTCTGAAGGCCAGGTTTCTGCTCGTTGTAGCAGGTATAGCTTACAAAGGAAAAATGAATCTACCAGTGCCTTCTAAACACATGAACAATTTTATTGCTCAGCTAATACCTGCATGCCTTCATAGAACTAGAATAAAAGTAAACTTAAGGTTAAGAATGGATGAAATAGACAATCAAAAAAACCAAAAAAACCAATGCTTTCTTTATGCTGCAGTATTTACTACAGTTGCCTGATGATCTAAAAGCAGTACAGGGCAGGAGCCTAGAACTCTAGTGCCAAGTTGTTCAGGTCAACAAGAGCTGGGAGTATGGGTGGAGGAAACAGAATAAACGTCTGGTGATCACTTCATCCTAGTTTCCAATTATCCTTTTTAGGGAAACAGGCGCATTTAGAAAATTGTATTCACTCAGCATCATGAGACTAAAAGATTGCCAGAGCTGAGCTCCCACAGGCAGGTAGTCCAGAGAATGGGTGTGAATGAAAACACTAGATCCTATAAGGTTAGGGGTGATTTTTAATGAAGGTCAAGATAAAAAAATCCCATTCATGCTTCTGCTAGGCATTTGTTACAGTTTTTCTACCAAACAATATATAAACAATTAATCAAAATACTATTAATGGGCTAAATTCTGAAGTTCTTTATGTTCATAATCTCAGTTGTCATACAGAAAAACATTCAGATCCACTTGAGTGAGCTTCCCCTGTTTAACGACAGAAAAAAAGAAGTCCCATTCTACTTGCAGTCACACTGGTATAAATTCAGAAATCAATCCAAATTTACACTGGTGTACTTGTTGAATCTTATCATAATTAAGGATAACACAGTTTGACCCAGAGTAAATATCAGTATCAGAAGTCTAGTTCAGCTCTTCTGTACACTGATCTGAATTCAGAATATCTATTGATTGAAAAGGGACTACTTTGTAGTTATACTAAGGCAGATTAGAGCAGAAGCTGAGATCAAGAGCACAGTGTGACACACAAACAGTAAATAGATATCTCATTTGAGGGGATCCTGATTCTTCTGGGTTTGATCCAAATCAAAACAAGAGCAGCACAGCCATTTACACCCTTCCAAACTGCATTGCTGCTCCTATGCTAGCTGGTAATCATTGAGAGCACAGTCTGACAGTCTTGTCCTGGATTGACCCACAATATCGTTATGGACCTACACCAGGGAAAAGGATTAGCACATTTTTATCCCACAACCTTCATAGGTACTTTTAGTGGAACAGCAGATATATACCTCTGTAGGATCCCGAAGCATAAGGCTTTCTCCCAAGAGAAATGCAGCATAAGTTTACAGCCACAGTTAAAAGCTTTAAGAGCTTTAAGAGTTGAAATCGTCATCCAATTGGAAGCTTTAAGAGAAGAAATTATCCTTAATATAAGGACTCCTGAAAAGGTTGTTTAATAGACAGGCTTATTTATAATTTAACACTAGAACCAGTATTAAAGTTATGTCCCTCGTTTGTTTTTTTGCTTTATGTTATATACTTTGCCAAAACAATTAAAATAGAAATCTAAGAATCAAGAATGCATACAATAAAGCAAAGTACAGTAAAACAATAAATTTCATTTCCAAAAGAAATAAAGAACAATGTAACATGCATATCAGGTAAAAGTTTCTCCAGAAAAAAAAACCACAGTGATATATTCATACAAATGTTTATAAGGGTTGTCACAATGTTATGGTTGCACTGCACTATATTTGAAGGATATTAAATCATTTGCAGTGTTTACATAAAAACTTAGGAGAAAGTTGAATAAGTTCAAGAAACAGTCATGCAGTCAGAATCCAGTTTTATCACCCATTTATTAACTGCCATATGTTTCAACAAGACACAAATCCATATGTTCATTTCTTAGTCAAATGATTCTTTATAGAATTTTAAATTTTTAACTGATGGATAGGCAGATGACTTCTGTCTACATGATTCTCTAAGATACACTAATGCTGCCTTGGATACCAACAAACAGTTATAGAGATGCTTAGATAATTACACCATGGTTAAAGTACCACTCATTCTCCACTGCAAGGGAGGTCAATTTTGAAGCAATTCACAAATAAAACAAAGTAGTCCCTTTCTCTGTTTCATTAATTAGGTGTTTATTTGATACAAGAAAGCAGCTTAACTATGTCACCTGCAGGATTAGAGCTTTTGTGAATGCTGATGGCACCTAATGTTGGGCTTTAGCTCCTACAAAGGCATTTAGATACCCAAGTCCCCTTGTGGCTCTAGCCCTAAGTCACTTATGTTCTCAAATTCCAATGAAAATTGACCGTAGGCACCTTGGGAAATTTCACCTATTGTGTAAACTGCAATCTCTTCTATCACAGTGGGTACAATCTACCACTTTCTATATGATATGCTGTGTACCTTCCCCAAAGCAAATCATCAAATGGATGCAGCTCAGACATGACAGGAAAAGCTTGTGTTCGAAGGGTTTGCACTGTCCACAGACACATAGATTGTAAAGAGCTGGAAGGGATCTCACAAAATCATCGGGTCCAGATCTCCTACATTATGCAGGAAAGACAACTGGGGTCAGGTGACCCCAGCAAGGTAGTTTTCTAGTCACCTCTTGAAGATTTACAGGGTAGGTGATGGCACCACCTCTGGAGGGAGCATATTCCACAGTCTGGACACCTTGACTCTGAAGAAGTTTTTCCTAGTGCTAAGCCTGAAAAGGTCTTCTAGGAGTTTGTGGCCATTACTCCTGGTTTTCCCGAAGGGTGCCCTGGTGAACAGTTGTTCACTGAGCCCCTGATGTAGCGATGAGGTGCTACTACATCCCCTCTCAGCCTTCTCTTTTGTAGACTGAAGAGACCCAAGTCCCTCAGCCTTTGCTTGTGTGGCTTGCTTTGCAAGTATCTGATCATACGGGTGGCTCTTCATTGGACTCTCTCAAGCACATTCTTGTTGAAGTGTGGTGCAGTGGCATACTGAGGATCTCTGTGCGGCTCCTGAGGCTGGGTTCCAGGTGGCAAGTGGAAGCCTCGAGCCAAATGCACACCAAGTGAGGCGGACCGAGCGCCGGTGCCCACTCAGGTGTGCTGTGGATCCTTGTGTGCTGTGTAAGGCCTTGTGAGGTGGGGAGAGGAGTGAGAGGCCGGAGACAGATTTCAATTGAATAAAGAAAGTTTACTTACAACTGTGGTGAATCAACTATGTACAGCAGCAACTATATACAGCTTGGAGAGGTGTGGATACAGTAGACTCGAGCGGAGTTATGGATAAGGCAAACAGCGTAAAAGCAGTCACGATGCAGTTGATCAGCATACACAGGAATCGGTCACGATGCCATTGTCTCATGGCGGCTGCAGCCAGTTCTTGGCGTACTGCAGTGTTTTAACAAGTAGCTCGCTACTTAAGCCAGACCTTATCTCCACCTAGCTCAATTGCCTTATGAGGGGTGATATCCATCCTCTCACAAGGTACATAGGTATCTTGATTCTTCAAAGATACCCAGCAATCATTAATATCAACTTCACGAATCCTATCTCTGTTTTCCCTCAGTGGCTTCGCTCTCTCCTCACACTCCATGCTCTCCAGACAACCCACACCCACACTCTGAGGAGAATTTCACCTCTATTTATTAACTCCCCATTGTGGTTTCTAGAACTTCTCTAAGTACCCATCAATCATCCTTAGGTAGGTCAACTTAACCCTTTCTTTTCATATCTTAACATATGTGAAGAACAACAAATTAACCCTAGAATGACATGAACATAGGTTGATTTCTTAAACACAACAGGTGTTGAAACAACAAACTCTATTTGTGGGCAACAATCTGGGAGGGGTCACATCTTTTCTACTGGGACACTCTGGTGCCCAGAGGCCAATGCTTACATTTGCACACCACCCCCAACCCCATTGCAGAATGGGGGTGGGGAGGTCCCCCAGTGCCCAATTTGCAGACCGGGGTGGGGAGACAGAACCAGAAGCTCTCCATACTGCTGCCACCAGTTTTGGTTTTGTAGCTGGCTGGTGCCCGCCCCCCCCCCACAGCCCTGCGCCTGGTGGCCATGGACCCCTACCGCCACCCTATCAGTATGCCACTGGTGCAGCACCCAGCTTTCATCTGGGGTGCAGATCCAGGGGCTTGCACCCCCAGGAAGAGTCCAGCACAGCCCCACAGCCCTCCCAGGGGTGTGGGCCCCCAGATCTGCATACTGGATGAAAAGAAGCTGCTGCTGCTGCTGCCTGGGATAGGTGCCAGCAGCAATCTTCTCCGGTGCTGGGCACAGCCTGCACCCAGCACTGGTCTTAGGCAGCAGAGGCAGCCTCCTCATCTCGGGCACAGATCCAGGGCCTCGCACCCCTGGAAAGGTTGTGGGGCTGTGACAGACTCCTCTAAAGGTGGAGGCCCCCAGATCTGCATGCCAGATAAGAGAAGGCTGCCGCTGCCAGAAAGTGTCAGGAGTTGTTTTGAACAGTTTGAGGTGCAGTTTCCCCCAAATCTCTACACCTATCTCCTTGAAACCCAACAGGCTTCATGCCCTCTGAAGGGGCTATCATCCCTGCAATTTTCATCCAACTCAGGCAAGAATTGACAAGGTTGTAAGCATTTTCATGATTCCATTTTAGTCTATGAGCGAAACATCAAAGTGGCAAAAGTTTCGACAAAACAAAACATACAGAGCTTCAAAATGACGTAATGAAGCACTGACCCTTTGAAACGGTGAAAAGGAGATCTGTGACAGGGTGCTGTCTCTGACTGCATTTTTTTCTTTTAAATAGGCCAGTTGGTGCGCCCCATCAAGTCTTGATGAATTTACTTTCTCTGGTGATCAGCTTCCTCCCCTTTTTTACTCTCCTGCCATGACTTGATGTTACTTGGTTCTAAAAAAAAGAGGGTGGCTGACCCACAGGTTCCCAGACGGCTTCAGGTTCACCACCTGTAGGATAATGAGCTGTTGCCTTAAGGGCAAAAATGCATGCTCCTACCTCCCTTTAACATGCCCTATGCCTCACAGATGTTTTATAAATTTTCCTTTACGTTGGGGTCTCAGCCACTGAGGGCTTCCCCCCACAGTGTTAGGCCTGTCAGTCAAAACCCACTAATCAGGGCTCAACTCTGAGGCTCAAGCTCTCTAACTCGCTCAGGCTAACCCTCTCTCTCTCCAGGGCCGCACACACCATAGTGCGGGGGAATGTGATGAGGAAGAGATGTGCCTCGCTTTAATCTGTGGCGTCTATGGGTGGTTTGTGATAGCTGCTGGTCACCACTGCTGGCAGTGTCTGCGAGTGGTCACTGACCGTTAGTCGATGCTCACCACCCTGCTCCCCCACTGCTGACAGTGTGGCCACCTGCAGGAGCTCCCCGCTTGCCACCACTGTGCTCCTGTTGCCAACAGTGCCAGCGCTGACGCTGCCTGCAGGAGCTCGCTGTGCCCCTCCCCCAGCCTCCAGGGGCGCACAGGATTCAAGACAGGGGCTAAACTAAAACACAAAATCTTGGGGTGCCAGGGGGAAATGCCACACAAAACTGCTGCTTCTTGGTTCAATTAAATGTTGCAGCTGTGAAACTTTTCATGTACATAATAAAGAAAAACTGTGGAACTTTGCTCACTCCAGAACCTGGAGCAGAGCCCAGGGGACAGCCTATCTTTCCAGAAGCTGCACCACTTCCCCACAGTGGGACCTGAGCCAGCAGCGGCCTGGCCTGGCCTGGCCTGGTGGGACGTGCCCTCTACCCTCATTTTGTCTAGGGTTCTGCATCTACGCTGGCAACTGCAAGCAGCTAGGGCTAGCAAGTTAGCCTTGGAAGGTGTGGGCTGGTCCCTCTACCCTTACCCACTGCTGCTCCCCAGAGCAGGCCCCACTGGATGCCTTCCTGGATCCTTGGACTGTGGGTCACCAGGAGGATTTTTGCTAGGGAGAATTTCCATTTCCTGCAGTGCCTTACCTGCAATGGTACTCATTCGTAGCTGCTCTACTAAACGGCACCCAGAGGATCACCAGCAAAGATGCAGTTTTGTCTGTTGGTTAGACCCTGGCTGTGGGGCTCAAAAGAAGTTTTCATTGTATATCAGGGCTTGCTTGCATTAGGGTTTGCATCAGGTGGATCCTACAAACATGCTGGCCTCCCTCAGGAAATTAACATGGCCTTGAGGGATGGAGCAGCCAGTTGTAAATTACCCAGATTTATGGCCACACTCAATGTAACACAGACTAATAAGTCCCCAACAACAGTAAGGTGTCCTGACCCTGGCACATTCTCCTTTATTCCAGGCCAGTGTGTGCAGCCTGGAGGGTGTTTGCAAGGGACAAGTTCAGTGGGGAGCATCAATAAATCAGTATCATCACTCTTTCACCTGGACAATTATCAAGCCAAGAGCACACTGAATATCAGAATAGTTAACCATATCCATCCCTATGAGCATACCCCAGCTACCAAGGAGTCTCATTAGACCATTTCCTAACCTGTAAACTTCACATTCAAAAGGTCAGCAGTGAAATCTCTGCACAGGTAGCTGCCTTAGGAGGTTAGACAGCATAGTGTGCCAACTTTGAAGTGCTCAGAACCACCACATTTGCAATGGTATATGACCCAGCAGAATACTGTGCCCTTGCATGGTCCAAAAGTTGTCACATTAAAAAGATCAACATTGCACTTAACAATGCATAGAGACTCATAACAGGCTGTACAACTTGCACACATACAGATGTATTCCCTAACTGCAAACCACTAAACCAATTGACTTTAAGAATATAGACCCTAACTGCTCCCCTGCTGCCAGGTTTCTGGAAAGCCTGGCAAGCCAAGTACTGCAGCCTTCTGTGTTGCACTAAATTTAGATAAAGAGTGGGATGAATGGAAATGAAATGTTGGTTTAGAATAATCTGGTCTGAAATCTATTCCTACAGCATTTTAAACCAATACTAAATAAGTCTCCCATTGGGCACAACCTTGACAAAGAAGCATGGCTCAAGCTTAACAGACTGACATCTGGATATGGACACTTCAAAACAACACTGCACAAAATGAACATATTTGACAGACCGTATGAGTGCAGTGTCCACAAACGACCCAGCATTTATAGATTCATAGATGTTAGGGTTGGAAGGGACCTCAATAGATCATCGAGTGCAACCCCCTGCATAGGCAGGAAAGAGTGCTGGGTCTAGATGACCCCAGCTAGATGCATATCCAACCTCCTCTTGAAGACCCCCAGGGTAAAGGAGAGCACCAGCTCCCTTGGGAGCCCATTTCAGACTTTGGCCACTCCAACTGTGAAGAAGTTCTTCCTAATGGCCAGTCTAAATCTGCTCTCTGCTAGCTTGTGGCCATTATTTCTTGTAACCCCAGAGGGCACCATGGTGAATAAAACCTCACCAATTCCCTTCTGTGCCCCCGTGATGAACGTATAGGTAGCCACAAGGTCGCCTCTCAAACTTCCCTTGCAGAGGCTGAAGAGGCCCAGGTGCCCTAGTCTCTCCTCATAGGCTTGGCCTGCAAGCCCTTAACCATACAAGTGGCCCTTCTCTGGACCCTCTCCACGTTATCCACATCTCTCTTGAAGTCTGGTGCCCAGAATTGCACATAGTACTTCAAATGTCTGACCAGTGCCCGATAGAGAGGAAGTATCACCTCTTTGGATCTATTTGTTTTATCTGCTGATGCACGATAAAGTGCCGTTAACTTTTCTGATGGCTTTGTCACACTGCTGACTCATGTTCATCTTGGAGTCCACTGGGACTCCAAGATCCCTTCCCACTTCCATGCCACCCAGCAGGTCATTTCCTAGACAGTAGGTGTGCCGGACATTTTTCCTCCCTAGGTGCAGCACTTTGCATTTCTCCTTGTTGAACGGCATTCTGTTGTTTTCTGCCCACTTGTCCAACCTGTCCAGGTCTGCTTGCAGCTGCTCCCTGCCCTCCAGTGTGTCCACTTCTCCCCATAGTTTTGTGTCAATCAAAAGCTGCAGTTTTCACAAATG
>JAGPOW010000261.1:188372523-188411355 GCA_030014935.1 Caiman crocodilus
GACCATTGGTCCTAGTTACCCCTGGTGGTGCCCAGGAAAAAAGAGCCTGCCCTATTTCCTGCTGATCGCCCCTCAGCAGTTTATAGGCTGCCACCAGGTGCCCCCTCAGAAGGGCTTGGCACGTGGTCCCCCTGCTTTTCCTTCCTCTTCTAGAAGGAAAACCTGAGGTTCCCCATTTGTAGCAATGCATACCCAGGGACTCCCAGAAGTCCAGACAGGTGCTCCTGGGGGCTTCAGGGTCCCAATCCTGACCACCCTGGGAATGGGAATTCCTAGGGCACTCAGGCTTGGGCCCCTGAAGCCCCAGGAGTGCCTGCCCAGAGTAGCTGGTGAGAGCAAGCAGCTCTGGGTTGCCCACACACTCATTCGTGCCTTGAAATAAACAGACGTCTACTGCAAGACAGTGAAACAAACTGATACCACCTATGTTACAGCCACAAATTTGGGGCATTCGTGGTGCGACAAGTAGTATGGGTGTCTTTTTGCTTGGCCTTTGTGCCGCCATATAAAACTGCTTGGGGCTACTCGCTCTCCGGAGCTTCTGGGGCCCAGTCACTTGATACCTGGGGACACAACCCCTTGTGCCAGCTGGACTGCTGCAGCAGCATCCCAAAACCATTTTTTTAAATCCTCCAAAATCCATGTTCTTCCAAATTTAAAATAAAAACCCACTCTATACACACTCTCTCTCACACACACACACACACACACATACCTAGAGAGACAGACAGACGGACAGACAGTGATAAGTTGGGTAATGCCGTATTGGTATGTTTACAACATGAAAGCAATTTGGAAACCTATCAGTGTCTCTATCATCATGAAAAAATAAATTCTAAGTACTTATGTGTGTTGATGTGTGCTTTTGGTTTTCTTTATACATGATGGTTGTGTGATGGGGGGGATGTGGTGTTTGTAGAAAGGGGTGATAAGAGGTGTGGAGAAAACGGGGTGGACATGGAGGGATGTGGGTTGATCTGTGGGTAGGAGTGGGGCAATTGCTGGAGGCACTGTGGGTGTGGGGGACCTTGTGTGGGGGCTGCTCAGGAGAGGTGGGTCCCCTGGCCCCCACAGGGTGCAAACCCCCAACACATGGAATACCCCCTCCCCCCAGCCGCCGCCCAGGGTCCCAGCTCCTGCATGGAGGGCCACAGCCCCTATCCCCCTGCCCAGGGCCCATAATTAACCTTTAACAACTGCAGCAGGGGGACCATGTGCCAAGCCCAACCTGGTTCTGCTGGCCCTGGAGCTGTTCTTGCCACCCAGCCGGGCTGGTCTTGTGGCAGCAGGACCCAGTGTGGCACGCGGGTTCCTGGGCCCCCTCTGCAGCCCAGTCAGGCTGGACCCATGTTGTCAGGACCCAGTGCGGCGTGAAGGGACTGCATGCCAGGCCCAGTCAGATCTTGGGGCCCCTCTGTGGCCCAGCTAGGCTGGGCCCCTGATGACAGGACTCAGTGCAGCATGCTTGTGCCACCTGGCTGCCAGGTGGCATGAGCAGCCCCAGAGCCAGCAGGACCCAGCTCAGCTCTGCACGGTCCCTGCGCTCCAGGCCAGGTCCTTCAGCTATAGTAAGGGCTCAGCCACAGCCCGGTGCGGCACACAGAAACCACATGCCATGCCAGCTCTTGTCAGCATGGCCCAGGCCCTAGGGCTGGCTCCTGCCTTTGCCTCCTGTGCCTGCAAGGGGGTAAGGACTTCTCCCAACCCCATGTGACCCGCTAGTCCAGCCTTGCACCAAAGCGGGTCACATGGCTCTGGGAGGCACAGCACCTGTGTACGCCTCCTGGAGCTGTGGCCAAAACCAGAATGTCTCTTTTGGAAGACTGGCTCCGGGCATAGTCTTGAACCGTGCCTTGCTCCGCTCTATTGCGGAGCAGTTTTTTCAGACACCTGGATATCTAGGGGTCTAATTTTCTCCCCATGCTGCAAGTTTGCAGTGTGGGGAACATTTTTTTGTTCCTGTATGTGCCTGTTGCCCTACCTCAAAGGGGTTTGAGGCGGGGCAAGAGGCACGTGTGCTCATCTGGACACAGCCTGTGAGTGCATCTACATGAGATGCTAGGTCGTTGTAGCAACTTACTATGGTGATGTAAAATTGTCAATGCACTCCATCAGTATAACGCATCACTACAGCAAAGTAGTGGCTAAAAATAACCGTGCACTGTGCAGATGGTGCAGTACGGGCTACTGCTTCCACAAGGCAGTACTCAAGACGGCAGAGTAGCAACGGCACCACAGGGTCATGAATAGACATTCCCTCTAAGGATGATTTGAAGAAATATCTGGATGGCTTCTGTGATGCTGCAGTGCAGTCTGGATTATTAACCAAGTGATCTTCCTGGCCTACCTGACATTTGTTCTTAGACTGCACATTCCTGGTACACATTCAATATATCTGTCACATCACAAAGGTTTTGTGGAAAACAGGGTTCATCTACACAAGACGCGTTACTGCACAGTAATCTAATCTACTGCACAGTAAAGCATCACTATGTAACCATGCGCAGCAGCTACTGTGCAGGAAAATAAGCTAATGCAGTTTTCTACTAGCTGTAAATACAGGCAGTAGATTAACTGCACATTAGCTACTGTACCATAGCACACAGGTAGACACAGACCAGGAGCAGGTTTGTTCCTGGTCAGGCAGACCAGCAGGGGGTCAGTCTCTGGCCTGAGGCACAGCAACATGGCTGGGACTTCGAGTGGCCACATGGAAAGGATGGCTTTTCAGCAGTCCCCGTTTGACCTCCAGACCCTGGCCTGACCCTCTGGGGCCTATGCCAGCTGCTTCCTGCCCCTGGGCACTGTGCGCTTGTGTGGTGGTGCAGCACATCAGGGTCCCAGGGGCAGCCATGATGCCCCCTGTTGGGTCTGCGACCATGCTGCCCTTAGGGTGCCTTTCCTTCTCATCTGCCATGCCATTTCATAATAATAATAATAATAATAATGGAGAGGCTGTCCACAGGCCTTCACATAGCCCCAGTTCAACTGAACCCCTGCTAGGTTCGCCAGCAACCCACTGGTCCTCAGGCTCTTCACTGGGCCTCTCTGATCAACTGTGTTCTGCAGGGCACCTTACAGCCTTAGGGTCTAATTGCATGGTTCCAAATCCTCCCCTACACTGCACCCCAAGCCTCGCAGGTATTATGGTTATGATGTTTTTCTGTTGGGCTTCGGCCTCCTTGGCCTCCACCCCTTTACTCCAGCTAGGCCTTCATGCCTGGGCACACTGTATCAGACTTGCGTTTGAGGCACTAGGTCTGGGAAACTCCCAATGGTTTCCATAAAAGGAGAAATATTCACCTAGTACCTGCTCCAGTTCCCACAAAGGTTGTGGGAGGGAATCTTTCCACTAATTTCAAGAGGGGTCTACACTGATTTATTTACCTGAGGACTGAGCTCTAAAATTTTACCTGAAAGGGACTTTTGGCTCATAGGACCAACTTATCAGATCCTGGGACTTCTTAGATTTTCTCCCTTCTCTTTTTTTCTTTAACAGAAGAACAAGAATTAACAGAAGAACAGAATTAAACCTGCTATCAGATTCCACAGTGGCCAGCACTGCTCACCTTGTGGAGGCACGGAGAGAAGAGATCTGGAGCACATGGATGGCAGGGTGGGCGTCACCCTCCATTAATGAGTGGCATGGAGGAATTCTGGCTGACTGTGCCCCAAATATTCCTTTCTCAATTGCTCTTGAGGGAGAATCCCTAGATTTACTCAATCTTTGTTGCTGTTGTTTCAAGTTCCTAAAAAATCGGAGCCTTCCAACAGCCACATTTGTTCAGACATCACTTAAAGAGGCCAGAGGGCAAGCAGCACTTCTCCCCAGCCATTTTTGCTCTGCAATTTACCTTGCTTCAAGTGCCAGCCATATACAGATGCCATACACATATTTATCCTTCCTTTATGCAACCAGACCACTGCCACCAAGATGGCCTAGTGCCATCCTGTAGAAGTTACCGGCAGACTGTTTAGGGTGACCTGTAGAACAGAGGCAGGGACAGTGGGTTGGTGAATTGCCCCATCTGTTAAAATGAAATTAGCTCAAACTCTATCTGCTTCTTTCCCAGGACTGAAAAGAGCATTTTGTGCCAAAAAGTTTGGTCTAATGCCCTCTCAACTACACAGCTGATCCAATAAAAAAGAAAAAAAATCCTTGCCTTCCACATATGTCCCCAATTATACAGCAGCACTCCAATATCACAGAAATACTGAGCATTCAAAAGTGTAGCTGAGGCTAGTAGGAATTGTGCTTTGAACATAAAATGCTACCTAATGTCAAAGAGGGAAAAAACAGCCCTGGTTGTCTGAAACTGAAAACGTGAGAGCACACTTTAGATCTCAGTCTCTTTGTACCTCAATTTCCATTCTGTAAAATGGGACTATAAACATCCCCTTACAAGAGTGAAGTAAAAGTAAATTAAGGTTCGCAAAGCACTCTTAATATTTGACTGCTGAACAGTGTAGAAATGCTCATGAGAGAATTCATAATCTTGAACAGTTAATTAAATAAGTAGGGATACATTTTAACAATGAGGATAATATATTGATAAATATGTTTAGCAGATGTTCAATGACTACAGTGCATCCGATGGAAAAAATATAACTATATAACTTAAGGTTGTCTCTTGATACATATACATAACAAAAACTAACTAGTATTCTCTAGACAGCCGTAATATTTGGTGTATCAAAATTTTATTGTGTGACAGTGTAATCTTAACATTCTTTTCATGTTATTGCAGTCATACAAAAATGAGGTCCCTCTTGCCGCATCTCGGCCAGCCCAAGGCACCCTCAAATTCTCGCCCATCACGTCTTTGATGTTAAGGATACATGGGAGGCTGCCTTTATCCACCCTGGGCATGGCCTACTGCACAGCAACCCTCTTCTAAGGCTGGGTGCACTGTGCTGCTATTCCCTCTAACCGGGGACCACCGCAGCACTAGGGGGCGCTATGCTGCTAACCCCTGTCTCCCAGGGTCCACTGCAGCATCCAGCCCCTGGCCAGGGTCTAATGCCGCACTAGCCTCTGACTGGTCTCGCAGTGTCCGTCCTAGGTTGCTCAAAATGCTGCCCCTCGTCTGGGCTTCTCAAAATGGCGCTCCCCTCTCTGGGCTTGCCATGCTCCCACAGGGTTTGTCAATAATGCTGCCCCCTTCTAGGGCTTCTCAAACGCTGCCCCTTCTCAGGCTTCTCAATACTGCCCCTCTTGGGCCTGGGGTCTCTGCACCCACATGTTGCTGCGCCCTCTCTGGTGCTAGATCACACCCTCCTGGGCGCCAGGGCCCCACACCCTGTGGGTCCCTATGCGACCTCCTCCAACCCCTATAGCCTCACCCAAACCACCGGTTGTATTCTAGACACTAACAAAGTAAACACCAGCCTCCTGGCTGTAACTCAAACATAAGGCACCTGGCCATAACAACGTAAGCCTCCTGGCTACCGCTCCACACCATTGCTCGAGCCTCTGGAGCTCTCACGAGCTGCGCTCACATTTCTGTCTCCCGGAGCTCCTGCCCCTCCGGCTGCTGGCAGGGGAACCGCCAGCTTGGCGCTGTCGGAGCCAGGCCCTGCCCCTTAGGATCAGCTGACCCTCATTAGTTGCCCCGGCAACCCTCAGCTGTGCTGCTTATCCAACTTCAGGGCTTTCCCTAGCAGCCTTCTCACACAAGGAGCAGTGCAGCGAGGTGCGCCACGACACAAGCTATTTGAATCATTGTGACTTTAGTAGGAAATCCCATATCTTCAGGGGTGGGGGGAGAGGGTCTCGAGTGAGACTACTGTATTTATTTGAATACAAGACAAGGTTTTTTCCTCTAGTTGGTGCAAGGAGGGAAAAAAAAAAAACTCATCTTGCAATCATGTAAAAGGAAATCTCACTAAATGCATTATCTATCATTAAATTCCTGCCAAAAACAAGCCTGCGCTCAGCAGGGGAAACCAACTGTAAAATAGATGGTTTTACGGCATAAGCATGATTATAAAACATGTGACCCAAATCAAGTAAGTATGCTGATGGAAACATTTATTTTTATTTTATTAGGAATACATTTATCACTTTGCAGTTACAAAACTTCATATATTAAAGCATCATTTATTTACCAGAACTTCATATAACAAATCCAACTACATAATAAATTTTCTTCTCACTACTCTACAACACGTTTGACCATTTTGTCACACATGCTTGTACAATGAAAAATCTTGCAAAGTACAATAAATGAGCACATGTGCCTTAGAGCAGCAGGTATTGCAGAGATTTTGCACAGTCTGAAGCTCTGTGTTGCAGTCATAGGTGGTTGAAACAATAGTAAAGCCCCAGTTCTTCATTAATTCCTTGGAACATCCAACTCCCGTGCTTTATTTCTATTTCCTTGCCTCAGTGGGAAACCTAAAACTATGATCTCCTCCTTCCCTACTTGTAGTCCAAGTTTCTCTAGGTCCTTTCAGTTTCCCGCTCCCATTAGAGTGCTTTTAGTTTTGCTTAATTTAGCCTCAGTCACTTCATCATGGTCTGTTGTATGCTTGTATGCTTTGCGCAGTGGCAGTATCGTAGCCAATGAGGTTAATCCGAGGCGCGATTATTGCTAGTTGAATCCTTTCAATTGATAATTTGTCACAGACCACTACATTGATGTCATCCATACAGAGTGCACACTTTACCTCTCCCCCTCCCAGTATCATTCTCCCACTTAAAAAATAAGGAGACACAAAATTGTATGTCAGAGGTTCCATTGCACATATGAACAACATTGGTGACAACAGACACCCTTGTTTTGACCTCTGTTTGGATTTTAAAGGGTCTTCTCAGATGTCCATTTATTAGCAATTGGCTTTCCACTTATCCAGAGCTATCCCTAGGGGTGTGAATTGGGGCAATTGCCCTGGGCTCCATGCTTAGGCATCCCCACGGAGCTGAAGTGAGCAGCCGCAGCGACCTCTGTGCTGCTGCCAGCTTCACATCTGGCCACTCACCACCTTCCCTCCCGCCCACTGCCAAATCCGGTACCTCCAGCCGCTCCTCTCTCCTTCTCCCCACCCCCCAGCTGCTTCCTCATGTCCAGCAGCAAGGCCCCACACAGGCTGATTTGCCCCAGGCCCTGCACCCTGCTCAAGTCGCCTCTGCGCCTATCTATCTAACAGTCTTATCCATCCTATACATTTCTCTGGGAAACCCATTTTTCTTAACACTTCAAATATAAAATCACAATCCACTCTATCATATGCTTCTCCAAATTTGCTATTACCATATTTAATTTCCTGTTCTGAATGTGTGCCAATGTATCCCTTACCAGTCGAACTGAGTCAGAAATCCCCCTGCGTGTGACTGCGCAGGTTTGATCTTTGTGTATTACTTTTCTCTGGTTCTTCCATATTCTCAAAGCCACCACCTTTGCCAACAACTTGTAGTCTATATTTAGCAGAATAATTGGTCTCCAGTTCTTCAGAAGCTTTCTTCCTTTTCTTGAATAATAATTACTATTCTACTTGTAAAAGCCTTCCCTGCTTCTTCTTTTTCCACTAGTTCTTCCAAAACCTCTGTTATATCTGTTCCTAGCCATAGCTAGAATTTCACATAAAATTCCATGGGGAATTCATGAGATTTTCCTCTTTTAATAAAATTTAAGCGCTCCTCCACTTCCTGTTAAAGTTACCTTTTCTTCCATCTTCTGTGTCGCCTCTTCCTCTACTTTTTATTGAATCTCTTCCAGAAAATTCTTCATTTTCGTTCTATTTCCTTCTTCTGGTATAGTTCTTCATAGACTGTCCTCATCACTTCCAGCGCCTTCTCCTGCTTTTCCACTCAGGCCCCATCTTCTATCTGTACTGCTTTTAGCTGTCTCTTCACTTTCTTCCTCTGACTGAAAAGTATCAGGACCATTCTTCATTTCCTTTCACTCAAGGTGCCTGTGCTAAAAATAGTTTAAAAGCAAGATGAAAGAAGAAGTATCTTTCCAACTCCTGCTTTGTTTCTTCCAGTTCCTCCCATACCTGTCTTCCTTTTACTGCCTCCTTTAGCAGCTTCTGCATCTTCCTTTACAGCTCTCTCAGTTCTTTAAATTTTTCTCCCTGTGTTTCTTTGGCCGGCTTTTTTGAAAAAAAATCTCCTGTCCTTTTCTTCACCATTGTCCACCGTTCTTTAGTATTCTTAAAATATTTCTTCAGTGTTTTCCACCCTTCATATTGTTCTGCATACACTTGACACCCTTGCATCTTGTAATAGTTGTACATTTAACTGCCACACTCCATTTCCTCATCTAGAGTTCCTACCAAGACTCATTTTTGCCTTCAGCATCTGGTGGTCACCAAATGACATCCTTAAGTTTTCTTTCTTATCTCAATTTCTTTGGCTATAAACACAAAAATCAATTCTTGATAGCTTTTTTCCATTGGGGTCTGCTCTAGTGAAAGCTCTCCCCTGCCCACACATCTAGTTGACACCTCATTATTTGTGTTAACAATGTAGACAAACTGACTAATGTTCTGTCCCCTCCTTCCCCTAGTCCGTCACCCGCTTCTATTATACAACCATTTGTCCTTGTTTGTCCCTGACCACCAAGACAGTTCCCATCTCATTTTCTCAAAGCATATATAATCCTTCTCCCCTTGTATACCACACTCATGGAGGCATATTATGTCTGTCCTACTGGTTTCAATGAAGGTGCAAGTCTTTTCCCATCTTTTTCTTGTTAAGACACTTCTGACATTAACAAATGGTATAATCAGTTCCACTGTGCTTGCTTTAAACGGAGTACACCTGTCCCTTTAAGGCTTATCAGTGCTGCTGCTTATCACTGTTGACTCCGCCCTCCCCCCCACTCATTCACATGCCTGTTGCTTTTGCAAGCTATACGATCGCTTTTGCATTCAGGAACCCTTCCGTTTTCCTACTTCCCACTCTGGGCTAGAGCACAACAGTGTTAGCAACGGGAAGCTGCTCTCCAGCTCTGACTCCAACTCACCTCCCTCTTTATCAGGTTTCTTTTTCCTGATTTTCAGCCCGTATTTGCTTCCTTTTCCCCATTGGTGATGCATGCCACCACCAGTGCACTCCCTGAGAGCACTGGTGCACCTCCTGTCAAGCTGCGCTCCCCATTTGCTTCCGAAATTGGCCTCGGGATTTCTGGAAATGGCACGGCTGCTTTTTGGTGAGTGAGATCAGCTGTGGGGGGACCACCCCCCCCTGAAGTCAACATGGGTGTCCAGCTTCCTGTGGCCTTCAGGCACCACCTTCCGCCACAGCCTGGGCTGGCTTTTCTGGCTAGCTCAGCCCAGGGCTTATATAGCTCTGGCCTGAGCTCTCTCATAATCACGTGACAGTCCCATGTCAGCTGACCAGCTTGCAGGGTTACCCTTTAACCCCAGTAAAGACTCTAGCCTTAAAGAGGTCACTCTGTTTCCTAGTAAAAGGGCTCGGGTTCCCTATTACATCTATACACAGCTTTGCACTGAAGAAGCTCTGCATGTCATGATTGTCAACAAAATTACTGGATTTCTTTCACCTTCTCTTCCCACCATTTGCTTTTGATTTCTTAAATCTTCCTCTGGGCTTCAGGTTTAAGCTGTCAAAAAGTTCCCTGCTTCTGACTGAACTTAGGATGGTTTTGCCAATTGAGAAGGGCTTTGATCTCAGCACAGTTTATCAAATCAGCCCCAATAGCACTGGGTGATAACACCAATTGATTCCATGCAAATCTCATGGATGGTCTGCTCAGAGCTTGCCAGTCTTCATCAACACAAGTGTTATCATTTTCAGTCCTAAGATCAGCATGTTTCTTGCTGAGATGTATTTGAAAGACTTCATGATGTCTAGGGGTCTGAAGGCATTTGATGTTGTAGTTTCTTTGCACTGATTTGGGTTGCTTTTGATGTTTCAATGCAACCCTAATGGACATGATTGATCTTACTAAGTGATGATTTGTTCAGCAGTTATTGGATCCTCTCATAACATACATGATGTGAATGTCTTTTAGATCATGAGCGCTTACAATAACTTGGTCGAGGGAGTGTCATTGTTTCAAGTGGGGGTGTTACTAAGTTGTTTTGTACCCTCACATTATCTAAAGATAATGTTAGTAATGACAAGATCATGCTCTGTACATTTACTGAGTAAGAGGATGACACTGGACTAGCCATGCAGCTACTTCCTTCTCGATGGTGTCCCTCCATGTTACAGTCCTGGCCAACTCTGTCACTGAAATCTTCAAGGAGGATCATCTTATCATCTTTTGGGTTGACAGTCAGGATTTCATCAAGGTCAGCATAAAACTGTTCTTTCTTTCCTTCCTCAGCATTGAATGTTGGAGCATATGCATCAATGCCAGTAGCAAATTAATTGTTGGTCATTTGGAGGCGGAGTCATAAGGCACTCATTAATCTCAACAGGGAATTCAGTCATTTGGCTGACAATCTGGTTCTTAATGGTGAAACCAACATCATTCACCTGTTGTTTGCAGGTTTCCCTTTCCAAAAGAACTTACAGCCCTCTTCCTCCTCCCTAACATGGCTTTCATCTAAACGTACTGATCTCGCTGACAGCAGTGATGGCAATGTTCTACCACAAGAGTTCTTGGGTGGCAATAGCTGTTGTATGTTCAGATCAAGAATGGAGATTCCACAACCCCTCTGGGTAACCTCTTCAAGAGTTTTACTAGCCTTCTAGTGACAAAGTTTTTCCTAATATCTAACCTAAACTTCCCTTGCTGCAACTTGAGACCATTACTCCTTTTTCTGTCATTTGCCACCACTGAGAACAGTTGAGCACCATCATTTTTGGGACCACCCTTAAGATATTAAATCACCTCTCACTCCTCTCTTTTCTGGATTATTTAATCCCATTTCTCTCAGCCTCTCCCCAGAAGTCATGTGCCGTAGCCCCCAGACCATTTTATTGACTACACTGGATTCTCTCCAATTTGTCCACATTCTCGGTAGTGGGGGGGGCCCAAAACTGGACACAATCCAGTTTTGGCACACTCCAGATGTGGCATCATCAATGCTGAACAGAAGGGAAGAATCACTTCCCTTGATATGCTGGTAACACTCCTACCAATGTAGCCCAGTATGTTGTTAGCCTTCTTGGAAATAAGGACACACTGTTGGCTCATATTCATCTTATTGTCCACTGTAACCCCCGGGTCCTTTTCTGCAGAGCTGCTGTTTAGCCATTCAGTCCTCAGCCTGTCGGTGCATGGGATTGTTTCAGCCTAAGTGCAGGACTTTGCATTTGTCCTTGTTCAGCCTCATGAGATTTTTTTTGATCCAATTTGTCTAGGTCTCTCTGAATCCTAACCATACCCTCCCAAATATCTACTTCTCCCCCTGCCCCGCCCCTCCAACTTGGCACCATCTGCAAACTTGCTGATGGTGTACTCTATGCCATCTTCCCAGACATTGATCAAGATATTGAACAAAACCAGATCCAGAACTGAGCCCTGGAGCACTCCACTTGAGGCCAGCAACCAACTAGACATTAAGCCTGCCCCTGCTCTGGTAGGTGGTCTGAGTTCAACTGCCTGAGCTCTATCAGTTGCAGTTTCTCTCCTCAAACTAACAGGGAGTCCCAGGCTCTCTGTTACAGGTAGTCTAGGCTAAACTGGTTGTACATTCATGCAAGATCGACATGCATGACTCCAAACCTCAACGATTTAAAAAGATATCATTTATAAACAAAAAACAGTCATTAACATTGCTGGGAAACATTTTCAGATGTGATGAATCATTGTTTATTTGACTATAAAGTGCTTTGGAGACTTTTTATACCCAGATTTTGTCAATACTTTAATAAAATAAAAATGAGCCTTTATTTCCAATTGATTATGACTAGTAACAACACATTGTCCCCATCTGAGAATACTTGATGCATGTGGGGGTGCTCTGTGTCTTAAACCATGTCTAACACATGGTTCTTTGTACAGCAGTGCCTCATTTTGAACGCATAATTCTACTCTTCCTCTCAGCTAGGGAATGACTGAAGCAGAGATTTTAACCCTGCAAGTCTGACAATAGGTTGAAACAACATTTGATACAAAACATTCAAGTTACTGGTTACTAAAATTACTATATATGCAGCATTAGTGGCTAATACAAAGAAGGTGTGTGCTGCCAAAGAGTATTAGCTTTGGAAAACAAGAGAACTAGTTTGCCTGAATGAGTTATGAAAATTTCAATATTTGCATTAGTTCTGTGTACTGTAACAAACTACTTCTCAGAAGAAGCTGCAGAATTAGTGCAAAGTCTTTTCTGCCTTACCCAGGCTCAAGGAGATTGACATTTCAGTCTATTGCCACCCAGTCTGTTTAAAAGCAATTGAACTTCTATTGCTGACTAGAACTGTGCAAAATTTCGCTGGCTGTTTTGTTTCAACTGGTTTTGAGCTCGAAACAGTGAAACCGAAACAAAACGCAGGGCTTCGAAACAGACTTGAAATGCAACGGGAGATGCGAAACAGACTTGAAAATGCAATGAATTTTGAAGCTGAAGCTCGGCTTGCCTGCAGGGAAACAGAAAATAAGGAGAGAGAGGGGGTAGAGGAGGAAGGACTGCTTTGATATTAACTGTGACTGTTTGGCTGCCTGAGATGTTGCTGGTGCATCTGTGCTGCTTACTAAGTTACTACCTGTTGTCATTTAAAGTGGTGGACTGGCCCGAGCCTGTAGGGGAGGAAGAGACCTCATTGGGGCACACTACTGTGTCATGTAGAGGCCCCAGCACCAGTGATGGTGTACCTTAACACACACACACACACACGCACACACACAGAGTTTTTCAATACACAAGAAGCACAAGTTTAGTCTTATCACAAGGTTTGTTTGTCAGCACCTTGAGGTGCAGTTTCCCAGAAACCCCTGCATCTACTTACTTGAAACCTGGCAGGCTTCATGACCTCAGCAGGGGCTACCATGCGTGCCTTTGCCTTCACCCTTACAAGTTTTGCTTTCAAGACTTAGGTGCAGGGGTTTCTGGGAAACTGTACCTTAATCTCCTTGAAACTTGGCAGGCTTCATGACCTCAGAAGGAGCTACAATCCCTGCTGTTTTCATTCAAATCTGCCAAAAAATGACAAAGTTATAGGCAGTTTTGTACTTCCCCATTATAGCCTATGAGAGAAACATCAAAACAGTGAAAGTTTCAACAAAATGAAACAGTGCTTTCAAAACTAAATGAAATTTGAAACAAAACACCGTTCTGCCAAAACAGAAGTTGAAACAAAATGGTGGTGTTGCGCACAGCCCTATTGCTGACATATCTGACTCATCCAAAGTATGGGGGCAGACAGTCCTTTTTAAAGGGCTTAACCACCTAGTTCCACACCAAAGAGGAAGTAAAACATGTGCATGCATGTGTTGCTAGACCACCAATTTTAAGTTCATTTTAGGATTTTTTTTGTTGCCTCCATTATACTTTCCCCAATGGGAACACAACACAAGATACTTCTCACAAATTAAAGCTAATCCTCTTAAAAACAGAAGAGAACACAAATGATTACTCATGTGCTTAAAGCATTGTGCTTGAATATTTTTTTAAAGAAGTTTCAACAGCCTCTTGTAAGGCAGCTATTTAACAATTTTCCTTGAGTGCCTATTCAAATGAGTATGCATAGTGCTGTGTTCCTTCTTATGGGATGCAAAACCAAGCCAACACATTCAGCATAGCACTGTTTAGGAGAGTTTTTTTGATGTGCCGGTTACAATATACAGACCCAATGAACACTCATGTAATTTACAAGCTGCAAGAATAATACAGCTTGCCCTTGCTTAATAGAAAGTAAGTCTACTATTGTTGCATACCACTTTTCAAAAAGTCTCTCAAACATTCATTGTGATTAAGAACCATGGTTTCCACTATCTCCATTTTGAATAAATGGACTTTTAAGTTTTTCTTCAACCACTTTAAAATATCAGAATAGGGCTCTTCCTGCTAACAAAACATGCCTAGTCAACCTTTGGTTGTATTTCTGTATAATGACTTTATAGTGTAAATCTTCATCATTCAAGAAAGTGTATTACTTAGGCTTTTATTTAGCCTTTTCCTCTTTTCTTCTTTCTACCATCTGCTTTGTACAGACATGAAGAGTTTTGGTGGCTTTCAAAACTTCTCATGCCTTTAATGAATGGGATCATATGAAAGCTTCATCTATACTGAATCAAAAGTTGTTTGTATCAAACAACCCCTACAAAAAGTAAAACAAGGTACTTCAATTGCTCCGAAAAATGGAGCCATTGAGGGGGGAAAGTGTCTTAAGAACCTTGTAGTAAGAAGTCTCCGAAATAAAAATAATCAAAGGCAAAAAATTTTGTGGACAATATCTTTAATTAAGAAACCAACAGAATGGGTGGGCTAGACTTAGACAAGCTTTTAAATACAATACATTCTTAACAATATTTAGTCTCTGATATTACTAATTACAGACAGTTGATACATTTGTTGAAAGTGTAGATTCTTTTATTAATCTTTTTAGTGTAACGAAACATTTTTGTATTTGTGATAATTTAGTGTACCAACTCATGAATTCTGGTTAACGTTATGAAAAAAGATATCATGAACCATGTCAGTATATGTTAAATATGCCATTTGCTAATACAGTCTGCAATACACTGAAGCAAGCACATGTTGAAGCAGTTTTAAAATCAGACAGAAAGGAAGTACACCAAGACAACACAACAAAAGCTATCTAGCCACATGGGGGAGAAAACAGAATGCAGATCTGCCATGAAAAGGTACCTAATTAGGTTATTGCCCCAGGTTGGTTAGATACACCTGTAGAATTGACTGCAAACTAAATGAAAGCTCCCACGTGAGTTAAGACATTTCTGCTTCTAGCATATAAAAATAGTCATGACTGGGAGCCAAGCTAAAAGGAAACTGATAAATTCCACTTTCCAACAATATCATCAAGAGATGTACACGTGACATGTCAGAGGATATTTAAAAAAAGATGAGGAAGATTGTTAAAATGACTACTACCTTCAATCTTTAGGTGAGTGAATCAACAGACGAGCATCAGGGCCAAGACATGAGCAGCAAAGCCAGGGCAGACAGGAGCCAATCAGGGATCAAGTCTGATGTATCTTGGTACAAACCAACAAGGGGGAGCACCAGGCAGACTTTGGCTCAGGACTTTGGAGCAGGACAGGGAGGGAGAAATTAAACTTCCTTCCTGGCCAATTCACTTGAGGATACTGCCAGGGATGGTCACACACCTGCCGCTGAGTCTCTGAGTCTAGAGACAAGTCAATTTTAGGGAACAAGCAGGTCAAGAGAAAAGCAAAGTACAAGCAAGCCACATTGAAACAAGAGATCAAAAAGAGAGCAAAAATCCACAATCAAACCACATTGAGAAACCAGGAAGTCAGAAAGCAAGCAGTTACCAGGGCTGCAGTCTTAAATCCAGAAAAGCCCTGTTGCCCAGACACTTTGGATGAGGTGACGGAAGCCAGCCAGCTGGGTATCGGGGCGCGGGGAGTCTTGGGCACTGTTAGGAACTTCAGGTAGGCCCATTCCAGCCTCTGCAAACAGTAGTAGGGTAGCAATCTTGAGATGACAACTATGCTGGTGAGGGCAAGGCCCTGAGTTCAAGTCTGACAGCTAATAGAAAACACCAGCTCTCAGCTTTCATTTGTTTTGTTGCCAAGGGAAAAAAGATAGATCAATTCTTCTGTCACAAAGAATTCAGCAAGCACACAAGCGGTCAGAATGCTTGACACAGCAGATTCCAATTGTAGCGGTTTGCACAGGCTTTGGTCCCCGTATGGTTGCATAGTACAAGGATTTGTTTCAACTGTGAAGAAAAACTCCAGATGTCATTACATTTTACATGTTCCCTCATAAGGAAGCTCTTGTTGCAAAAGGAATTTGCTGGGAATTAAAAACTGCTCAACTAAGTTGAAAAAAAGATATTTCAGTGGCTGCGTAAGACTATAGAATCTAAACATACCAGTCTCATATTTAGAGTGGCAAAGCTCTGCCCCGAGTTGAAAGAGGAAATGTTAACTTTATTTTTAAATGCACGCAACCACTGACCCAACTTCTGTGATTTGTTAAACAATGAGAAGACAGCTGGTGCTCTAAACTGCAGGATCTTGCTGAAACATTTCTGCATAACATTTAATAATGCAAATCCTGGCATGCACAGTCCAAATAAAACATTTTAACCTCTTCTGATAAATTTTACATCCTCTTAGATCAGGTAGTGGCAACTTCTTGAAGTCATGGCCTGGAACAACCCAGCTCCGGTCTGGCATGGGCCTAGTGGCTTCAGCATTGAGGGGGGTTTTCTTGTGCCTATGCTAAAGCAAGGCAGCTGGAGCTGCACTGGCACCACCACCACAATGCCCAGGTCCCTGTCTCCTTACCGCAGCCAGCTACTAGAAAGACACACCCGGAAACCAAGTTTTTATTTTGTCTCAATGCCCGCCCCCCCCACCCAACCTAGCAGCTGCACAAGCAAAGATTCCAGCCAGTAGGAAGCTGTAACTAGTTGCAGTGTACTACTGCACTGCAATAGTTGGCTGCTGCATTGCTACTTAATGCCCAGCTCCTGCATGAGCACAGGCAGTGTCAGGCCCTGCATGGCATGGTGGCTCACCCTGGTCTGCCCCTCCCCAGCATAACACCAGGACAGACACAAGTGGCCAGATCTACACATCTGGGGCCAGGCACACACTCAGTCCCTATCACCAGAGTGGCCAGCCAAGGTCAGCTGACTTCTTAACCCTGCCCATATAAACTCCTGACTGGGAAAGTCTGGACAACAAGGTGCAACCTTGCCTTGTGCTGCTACTGATTGATGGATTTCCCCAGCTACCTGACCTTGCGCTCTGCCTGATCCTCTGGATACCCAACCTGGGTCTAGCCTGACCTCCTGGATACCTGATCCAGCCAGCCTCCTGACCTCACAATCTGCCTGACCCTCTGTATCTCTGACTGTTTCCCAGACAGATAGCCTGGCTTCTGATTTCTCCTGACCCTAAGGTGACCCCCAGTCCTGGCTACCTACAGCCTGGCGTGACAGGCAGAGGCAAAACCTTCTGGCTCCATGTGCCAAATCCTGCAGCTTTGCAGGCCATATGATGTTGACCCCTGTGCTAGATAATCTTCAGAGCAGAAAGGCATGAGTTAATGTAGGAGAGCTAGCAATATTCCCTTTCTTAACTGCATCAGATACTAAATAAGTGCTGTCACTGATATCAAAACACTCAAAATTGCTTGAAGATACAATTTGACATTATTTCCTGGCTTCAGATGTTGCAAAGTACGACTGGATGAGAAACATATTTACTGAAACTTTTAAGAATTAGGGGATTCTGTTTTCAGAAGACCTTGCCCTAAGTGATCAAACCCTTAAAAAAAAGAGGAAAATGAAATAAAACCTGAAATTTGACATTTGGGTAACTTCTGGGTTTAGCTAACCGAAGAGTATCCCTTATCAACTGTAAACTTGCTGATTTTTAATCTTGTATTTATGCAAGTTGGGATTATCCTTCAGATGAGATAAACAATGGAAGCAGAAACGAGTACATCTTTCTTTAGTTTGGTCATGTATATCAGATATTTACAAGAACTGTCAGGCTCAAGTGTCTCATTAATCATAATATGGTTTGGTGCATGGTTTTTTTTCCATTTTGTTGTTTCCAGACATATTTTTATGCACTGTAATAAATAAATTATTTGTTTGTTTTTTTTAACAGGATGCCACTAAATTAAAAAAAAATTATGGAGGGATGCTGAGTCTAGACAGGTTGTGAACCACTGAATCAATGTGAGCCACTGATCATTCAGAAAGAATGCCTGAGTGATCTATTATCCTAGACTTTCTCTTAAAGAGCGTGGTAAGAAATCCTGCATGTCTGTAGAAATAAACTACAAACAGCCTATTCGTGAATTGGTGGGATTCTGGAAAAACATGCAAGAGCTGCTGTATGGCATGGAGGAAGACTGTGAGTTCCAACTAGCAAGAAAAGAACAATTACCAAGACAAACAGATTTGTCCCTAGAGCCCCCGAAACAACAAGTACGCTCAGCCTAGTCTCAGCAAGCTAAAGGCTTGGTTGAACTCTGTTTGGATTTCCTTTTAGATGTCTCGGGAGTGTCCAGTAGATGAAATTTGACAAGATCAGCAATTATTGGTTGTCACTCACTAAAACTGGTCACAGGATTGCAGACCTGAAAAGCCACACAATATTCTCTGGCAAATTATTCAATACATGTAGAATTACTACTGTTACTTGGAGACCCTCTTTCCTTAACCAGCAAGATGGGATTAGGGTCACACTGCAGAACAGCAGGAAATGCACACACCCACCTCACAAAACATCACAGGGGCTCTGGTATTTCATCTCCTCACCCTTGTAAGAAGATGATGTGAATTCATGCCAGGAAGGACATTGTGAGAGGACAGTCATTATAAAAGTCTAGAAGTTAGCCCCAGAAGAGTGGAAGATGATTGAACCCATCCCAGATCTCCCTAGAGAAGGGCTTCATAGCCTTTGCAAGCAGGGACTGGGAAAAAAAGCCTGAATAAGCTACAAGAAGCAGAAGCAGGTCAACCTAAACCCCACTCAAAAACTTCCTTTCCCTGTTCTTTAAATCTGTACCCTGGCTGAAAGAGAAAAAAACCTGTTGCAGCCTTTTCTTCACTTTGTGGGGCTTAGTCCTGCAACTTCCAGCAGAAAACAATCATCTATCTCTACATTCCGCAGGTGAGGCGCATTACCCATTTGAGATGAATGAGACATGTTCAAGCAGTTTGAAGAAAATTAAGGTTTTTGTAGAACACACTAGCTAGCTTATCATACCTGAGCACATCCATCATTTTGATTTTTAAAAACAGTGGATACAAACATTTAAACTGCAGTTTAAAAGGGCTATTAGGGTTGCTACACTCCACAATTTGGGGTTTCCTAAGATGCTCCACAAACCTAGAGTCTCCTGAGGGACCTCCTAGAGAGTCAAGGGAACTAGCAGCTTCCTTTGGTTTTGGAAAAAAATGAGCAAGAATTTTGATTTTCTAGAAACAATGGTTTCGATTACCTTTCCATAGAGATGTTATCATTTCTTCTTACTTATTCAGGTCAAAATTGTAATAGCTGTTTATTCTATGGAGCGGTACCTTATGTGTTCCACTGAAATGAATGAACATTAAAGAAAAGGCCTTGGGATAAGGTTTCAGGGACTACTGGAGGGCAGACTCAAAGCTCAGAATTTTTTTTATCCGCTTATATTTTAGGCTAGACACAGGCTATAGAAAATCCAAATAAAACGGTGCCCACCTGAGCTCGAGGTTGTGGATTGATTGGACTTTTTGCCTGCTCAAGGCACTTGAACTGGGTATCATACTTAATTATGTGAATTTGTATCTACACATCAATCCAAAGATTACTACCAGGGCTGGACACAGGCATGGGCAAACCAGGTAAGTGCCCAGGGGCCTGAAAATGGTAACTTTTATTATCATCATCTCTGGTGAAGGGAGGCCCAATATTAAAAGTTCACTTAGGGCCACCAGGAGTCTACATACACTACAAATTACAATTCATGAAAGTGTATCAAATTTAGTTTTAAACTAGTTCCTATTCTGTGCAACAGAAGATGATTGAACTCACCTTTTAACTTTGAAACAGATTTCTAGCAAAGATGTGAGGTAGTGAGTAGTGATATTTGCCCTGGCATTGCCTGTAATATGTCTTTTTGACTAGAGCACTTCGTTTGCACATCTTCCAATCCAGTACACTTCACAGGCAACGTAACAAGTTCAGCCCTGGAGCCATAAGGTCCCCTGGCCTGACTTGTCACCCGATTCCTGCCTCCCTACCCCATCTGCCTCCCAGGCATCACCTCATCTGCCATGTTTTGGTGGTATAATTTCATAGGGAAGCTACCCACAGCAGGAAGATGTGGGGTTTGGGGTACAGACTTGTCGGAGCTGAGGCTCTTCCTGGCATCAGCTCACTTTTGACCTGGCTGAGTACCGCTGGACAGAGTCCACTGTGCCAGGACCTTAGGCTCTTGACTGCAGCTTAGCCTAGCCCAGCCCTCTGTGGGCTCTGGGCTACTTGGCTTCAAGGCTAACCCTGGCAGACACAGGGTTTTTGCCCCCTCAGTCTCTATTGCCAGATACTCAGTTCTCCGGTGTACTACCAGTCCTTATTCCAAAACATATTTGGGCTCCTGCCCACAGATAACACTACAGGACTTCAGGTCCTAGAAATGCTCTAACCTGGGGCCTTGCCCCTCTTCCCCCCCAGTTGGCCTCTAAACCTCACCTTACAACTACATCTGATCCTCCAGTATAAGCACCAATCAAAACACGAGTGTCTGCTACCAAAACAAAGTTCACAAAACACACGGAATCCCATAATAGCACCCCTCAAAAGTACCTGGAGGAGCCAAAGCTAAGTATCTTGAACTTTTGAGGGGTGCTATTATGGGATTCCTTGTGTTTTGTGAACTTTGTTTTGGTAGCAGACACTCATGTTTTGATGCTTATACTGGAGGATCAGATGTAGTTGTAACATGAGGTTTAGAGGCCAACTGGGGGGGGAAGGGGGGCAAGGCCCCAGGTTAGAGCATTTCTAGGACCTGAAGTCCTGTAGTGTTATCTGTGCAGAATTCTTCCTCCATAGGCAGCCCAGGCTGGTTCCCCCCTGGAGCTCAGCCTTTTGTGGCTCCTACAGCCAGGCTATCCCTTCTGCAGCAGGCCCTAGGCTTGAGTCATCTGACCTTCTAATTCTGCCCCAAGCCTGCAAATCACTGTCTGTACCATTTTATTTAGGTGGTGTTCTGCTTTTATTGATCTATTTAAGAGGCTGGGGCTGACCAATGTGCCTTGGATTCCCTCTTCCTCACGGTAATGGGGCAGGAGCCCCATTACAGGTGCTAAATGAAAAGAGAAGAATATAGGTTATCAAAATATGTGCTTACATGTTGGAGTCAAAGGAAAAAATGGAATTCTGTGGTTACCATATGTTTGAATTTTTTATAAGACATCCAAGCTTGTTGTTTGCTTGTGCAAAGTCAATTCCAGTTCCGCAGATGAGCACTTTTCATGGTCCTAGGGTCATGTATGATCTGTTTACACTTTAAATTCAATTATGCTCAATAGCAAAATGCAGACTAAATCTTACAATGAGGATTTCATTCTGATCCCACTTACACAAGGGTAACTACCTTGACAATGCACACCAGTCACCTCCAGTGAGGTAGTGGAAACTCAGAAATTACCCGAATCTCTCTACATTGCATCCATGTCTAAAAATCACTAAAAATAATCCCCTCCAAAAACACGATCCAGGAATTCTTGTATGTAAAGATCAAATGTCTTACTAAGTTGAAGGTCTACAGGGTAACGATACTGATAACTCTGATGGGTATAAGATCTGGAAAGTATACCGAAGGTACATCCAAAAGCTAGTAATTGCATCAAAGATTTTTACATATCTTGATTCACATTAACTGATGTTAATAGTGTGAAAAATGCTGAAGTTCTGCAGTGGACAAGTTGCTTTTCACTTGACATGATACAGAGGTATGACTACCCAAGAATACCCAAGAAGCAGCTGTATAGTGGGGCAGCACTTGGCAAGGGGAAGTATGGCTGTTCTAGGAAATATCTCTGGGTGATGCTAAGTGTTGCCTGGCAAAGCTAAACACTTCAGTTGTCCATTTGGACACATCCACATGAGTGCAGACATTTTTGTTTCCCCAGGGACAAGAAGCAGCGGCACACCTTGTGCTGCTGCTACTTGGCTCTGAGGAAAATCTGTGCTACACATGCTCTGGCACACAGCAGGTTACTCCAGGTGGGCTAGGAAGGTTGGGGCCAGCAACTGTGCTGGCCCCAGCAGCCTTACCTGGGACCCTGGGGGATGGGGAAGCTGCAGCCAGGGTGCTCCTACACCTTGGAGCTTGCCAGCAGCCAGAGCGTGGCTCCAGCCAGCCAGGTTCCAGTTTTGGGAAGTGTGCATCGCTTGCCATGTGTGCAGCTCCACTTTGTTTCTATACAGGATCTCCTGGAGTCAAAAACCACCCTGTGCTGCAATGCAGAAGCATGGAGAATGCCTGAATATGTGGTGTGTGGTGCCATGGATGTGTCTGCAGTGCCACATATCGCACAGCCATGCTCATCTGGATACAGCCTGGGTATTTGACTTCACAGGTCCCAAATGTAGGTGTGATGCATTGTGAGCATACACATTGAAATTAAAAAGTGTGTGAAGAAAAAGAAATGACAAGAGCAACAGACTGGTTTACAAGGCATGTAGAAATGTGAGTTATATGGAAGAAACTGCTTGTCATGAATTTGTCCCCTCAGTCCCTTGTTCACTGCTCCACTATCCCACTGCCATCGTCATTGACAGCAAGGGATATGCAATACACATTGACGTATGTCTGAAACAAAATGGATTTAAGCTGATTTACACTAGTTTAGGAGCAAACCATACATCTACTTAAATCAATTTTAGGAAGTGATGGCACACACTTTAATATTTCAGAAAGAATTAGTTTATTCACGTTTTGCTTTTTTGTTTTGCTTTGAGTGAGAAAAGATAAAGATACAGCAGAAAACTTGATCAGAGGTACAGATGGGAACAAAGTAATGTACAGCACCTTTTATATCTTGAAAGCTAAAATGATTTTGGTCCAATCTGTAAGTAGGATAAATGCATACAAATGAACCAAAATACCATAACACTAGAACCTTGCATCCAATGTCATTTTGTACAAGTGCCTGAGGTATTGTTTTCTCTAGTGCATCAAAAGTGCACAATTTGGTGTTTTCAAACAATATCAAGTTTTAATATTTTTACTGTACCTCTTTTATAGCACAGGTAAAGAAGTGGAGAAGTTTGACCCTTCCCACTCTAGGAAGATTCTATGCATAGCGCTTCGCAGTCCTCTTGGGTTTCAAATCTGTTTTTGTTGCCTCCACAGCCACCATACCAAAACTGTCCACATGTTTTCTGCTCTTTGTCATAGTACCACTTCAGAACATAATCCTGGCATTCTCCAGTTTTCTGAGCCACCCCACAAGCATCTAGAAAAGGCAAATAAGAGCTGGAATTAAAAGTCCTGGCAGAAATTCATGAATGCTGGTATGTCAGGGAACAATTATGTTCTGTTTTGATGGACAGATTCTAATAGTAGCAAGCTTCCTCAGGCTTTATTAAAGAAGGTGGCATGAGTCCACTCCCACCTACCCACTGTGGTGTAAACAACATGGTGGGAATTAAGAGTATAGGAGTTTTAGGGTCCTAATGTATTATAAAACCTACTGTAGGCAGGCAGATCATGTTAGGATAGACTTTGCCTTAAATGCTTAAAAACTGTTCCTATTCGTGCAGTCTATGACATGTCTTAGTGAATGCCTTGTGTTTTGCAAATAAACTATACTAAGGGGTATGCTTACCAAGAGAAAACAGGTATAAGATCCATGAAAACCTCTAATCCAGAAGTAATGGGATGAAAAAATGAACAGGTTATAGGTTGGCTAGAACAAAAATGAACCCTCTAGCTCATAACCAAATTCTGACCTCACTTATTAATTAATTAATCAAATTAATTTTATCCGTACATGTCAGTGGACTGACCTCAAGCTTTTACATGAGTATGATATCAGAACAGGACAAAATGAAACTCAGTTGACTTGTCCACACAGACAAGCAAGTACGGTTTGTGGTGCCCAAACTGCACACATTGCATGTTAAACTGTGTGATGCTGCTAATCTGCCGCACAGGGGCAAAATACTCCAGAAAAAAGCAGCACAAAGCACGCGAAAATAGTATGCACCAGGACAAACACAGATATGGGGAAGAAAGCAGCCCAGGGCACGGAGAGCAGGCAGCCCAGTGCCACACTGAGGCATGTGGAGACAGAAAAGCAGCCAGCCCAGGGCCTCCTTCTCCCCTGTCTCTGCATGCTGCATAGCCCCCGCACTGAGGCACACAGCACCTCAGTCAGCCACAGAATGGCTGGCTGGGGAGATGAGGAAGCAGGCTGGCTGGGGCATAGCGTGCCTAAACTCAGGGGCTCCACAGCACATGGAGACAGTCTGTCTTTACATGATGCATCCCAACAGGCTGAGGCACAGGGTGCCTCCACACAGGGCTGCCTGCCAGCTAGCTAGCTGTACAGTGAGGCATCCTGTGCCCCAACCAGCTCCCCTTGCAGCACGTGGAACCCAGTCAGGAGCCAAGAAGAGCTGGGCATGGGCAATTTACCCACAGCGGGAAAATGTGTTCTGCAACAAAGGGCATGTGCAGGGACATGCGCTGTGATACAAAGTAGCGACTCAAATTTGTGCTGCTACTATTTGTGCCACTGCAAGCACATGTCCCTACTTGTTTGGATATGGCCAGTATCATGAAAAGCAAAAACAGAAAAATAATATAACACAGAAGGATTGCTTAATTTTTTTTTTTTTTTTTAAATACTAGAGGAACAAATCAAGTTTTGGAAATACCAGATTACATCAGTGGTCTGAGCAGCTGCTATCATTGTTCAAATGCTAAATAAAAATAGCCTAACAGTCCTAGACTGCAGCTTGTAGACAGTATTTTATTTTCAGTGGAGCAGCCAGTCAAACCAGAAACCCCTACATGCTGCATCAGTTTGTTTTCCCTTTGCTTGCAAAAATTGTACCCACTTGTAGACTAAGGAAAAAAGAAATAGTAAACACAAGATTTAGGCAAGCATCAATCCTCTGGATCATGGTATACGTGTAAGAGGTCTAGTCGGGTGACTTATGAATCCATTTACGACTATCTGCTTGTGATGGTCTTACAACCATCACTCCAAGACCCTCAAGGTATATGCAAAAGAATGGAGGAGTGGACGCTGCCCAAGACCTACCAGATATTCAGTGCCTTGACGGTTGTTGCTTTTGCCAGAGAGCAACAGATTAAAACAGCTGCTGACTGCCTTCACAAGGTCTGAAGAGCAGCTGCCTGGTTGGCTGCCTCGTTCAGTACAAAGATAGACTCCACTCCAAAGACAGATAGACTTCCATATGCACACAGGAAGTACATGTGTATTTCCTCTCCCCAACCCCCATGCTAAGCACTCTTGTTCCAGGAGAGAGCAGTCTTTCACAAGAGAGACCCAAGTAACAAGTTAGAATGCTGCAACTTGCTGACAATGTTAATAGTTTAGAACGCTTTGACAATTCAATTTAATTCTAGCAACCAAGAGCCAGCTACTTGTTTCTGCTTTACTACAGATTTACATACCTACCCAAACATTACTGCACTAAACAACCCCAATTCTGCCTTTAGTTGCATACAGAACTCTTACCATGAAAAATTGGGAATGCATAACATTTAGAAAATGTGTCTACAAATGACCAAAATTACTTAGCACTGAATAAGTACCATGAGTCTGATCTAAAACCTGTTACAGTTAACAAGTCGGCTTTCCAGTTAGTTCCAGGGTTTTAGATCAAGCCCTAAACTCCATACATACCGTGGTTAGTGAGAGTAGTTCCTGTTCCAACTGTCTCTTCTAAGTTTTCTTCATTGTTTTCTTGGCCTCCTTCATATTCCTTCCTCTTGCCTTCTTCATTATGGCCCTCTGTGAAATACTCAGCACCCTCATAATCATATTCTTTTTCTCTAACATTTTCAGGTTCCTGAGTGGTCTCTGTAATTTCTCCTAATAATGTGGTTTCCGTTGGCTCTCTTTCTTCCAACCTCCTGCCAGAGTCCGGTTCATCAAATTGAGGGAAAGGTATGCTTCATAGGGGAGGGGGAAAAGCCACACACCACATGTTAGCACTAGGGAGCACATGAAAAACATGCACAACATTCATTCATCAAGTTATTATTAATGAAGATCTTCAGGTTACAAGTGTGTTTCTGTCAACAGTAATGAGAATTTAACCAGGGATTTCACAGGCATTTAGAGAGCTGCTCTAAAGTGCCCAGAGAGTCGCATGCATCGGCATCCCCATGTTGAAAAATGGCAGCAGGGTCACTGTAACCCCTGCTGCCATTTTTCAGCGCGGAGACACTGATACATGTGATGCTCGAGCTCCTGCGGTGCAGTAATTACCATGCTTCAACAGACTTGAAACACACTGTAATTACAGCATGTTGGACCAGCCTCGCTGCACATTTATAGGCACCCAAAGAAAGCAAGTCCTTTATTAGGAGAACAGATGTATACATACAGTGGCATTTCATACACTACTGAAAAAGAATGTAGAGAACCTCAGGGGCTCATTGGGTCAGACGGGCATCGAGTTTTTGTAGGCAACAACCTACTTTGTCAGATGCTGTGCATCTCTTAGTTGAGTAGAAATGATCATACCTTTCAAAAACAGCTACTTGTTCTTGTGCATCTCCTTGATCTAGCCTTTCACACTCTTCTTGTAGTTCTGGAGTAGGGTAACTGTTCATTTCACCTGTGAGGAAAAGGGCAGGGAACTAAGCCTGAGATTTTTGAAGTCTCAAATATTGATAAATTTAAAGGAAAGCATGAAATTATTGTTGACTAAAAGCAAGTGTCTTCCAAAAAAAGAAGAATACAGCTAGATCAGCACCAAGAGCAGGACAGAGCAAGACAATAAAACAGCTTTAGAAATCTCCTATAAAATTTACAAGTGATGCCAGTTATACAATAACAGAGAACTCCAAGTTCATCTTTGTGTATGTATATCTGAAGCAAATGGGATTGTGAGCTACTTACGTTTTAGTAGATTTAGGAAGGCCCGAGTAAATTTCTCGGCATATGCCATTTCAAGATTCAAAACCCTGCCCATATGCAATAAGTGCTGGTCTGTTGGGGAACTTGAGAGATCGATTAGCTCGCTGTCACTAACTTTGTTTCCAAGTGCTAGGGTGAACATGATGAGTCCTTGGCATTTGGCTTCTAGTGCAGCCTTTTTCAGTTTCTGTCTGTCCCAGGCACTCGTCTTACTTCCAACTATTGTAAATATGACCCTGTATTGTTTTGGGCTGGGAGCTTTGAAAAATATGTTCTCAACTGTCCACTGTAAGGCATGACCAATGGCAGACGGCCCTTCCAGTTGGTGAACAGATTCTTGGATATACTTCTTCATCAAGTTTTTACTGCTGTACGTGACTAGATCAAACTCTTGGTTCACTGGCTGTCTACCACTGCTGGGTGTAAAGTCTCTTGGAGCCTGCTGTACCAGAGCTACTCTAGCTCCTGCTAGAGAAGGCTGTGGGGCGATAATGAAGTGATCTATCATAGTGCTCACAAAGTCTTTGGCGGTCTCAAATTCTTCACTGGCAATGTTGCGAGAACTGTCCATGATATAAGCGATGTCCATGTTCACCATGACAGGAGTGGGGAAAGGAACCTCACAGTTTATATCTGGTTTACATTTATCTAGGGAGAAAACATAAGCAGATAAACTATTTCGCAGTGTAAAAAAGAGCCAATCAAATCCTTAATTGAGCCATTTTGGTTTTTATTTAAAGTTTATCTTATAAATCAGTTTGACAATTAGAAATTTTATTAATCTGCTAAGTAACTTGAACAGACTCTCTCTAAATGATGTCCTGATATTCCATGAAAATTATACACAGTTAGTTGAAAAAAAAAAGTTGCCTGAAAACATTACCCTGCAGCTGAAGAGCTCTTGTGTATTCTTTTCAAGAAAACTGAACAAAATAAAGACTATTAGAACAATCTCCATTTTTTCTCTCTGATTATTGTCCAGCATTCCTAAATGAAAACCATCTCCCATCATTGAAATTTTCAGTAAATGAACCTTATTTACCAGAACCAGCATACTATTTAGAGTAACCTCTACTATACATGCAATGGAACACTTGAACTATTTTACATCAACCAGGCAGGAACAATTAAATAGCACTCTTATTTTTGAGAAACTATTTTTTACCATTCATCTTGGCTAGAAAATTGTTATGCTAAGATTCAGAAGGTTTGTTACTGCAAAATTAAGTATGCCAAAACAACAAACAATGTTTTTGTAAATAGCCTTACCATAGCAAAGTGCACAATACTCAATTCTCTCCAAGTGTTCATTTTGTTGATTTTCCCAAACAAACAGCTGAAATCTTCCAGTGTCATCATTCTGTATTTAAAAGAAAACATGCAATAGTCTAAACTAGAAATGCACTAAAAAAAACTGTTTTGCTAATTGTTAATATGATTTATCTGCTGCAGTCTATCCATTACTCATGGGTTTTGCTTATATCATATTAGTGAACAGGTACAAGCAAAAAATTGCAAAGATTTTTGGGTGCCATTTTGATAACCTGTAGGTTTCACAGGTCTTAATTATAACATTTAATGTGCAGAGAAGACGGAATATGGGGAATGGAAAAGAGGGTAAAAAAATCCTACTGTCTACAACAATCAATTTCTCTTAAAGGTTAAAGTGATCTTACAGTGAAAGGAAAGTTTTGTCAAGAAGTTTTTGTACCGAGACTCAAGAGATTAGGTATCTTTATCCTGGTTCTACCAGAGCCATTCCATGTCACTTTGGACAAGTCTCTAAGGGTATGTCAAATCAGCAGAATACAGTACTGTGCAGCAATATATATATATAAGCTAGTTCTGAAAGAGTTAGCTCGGGTGCCAGAAGAGAGAGAGCTCATTAGCCAAGGCACAGCTAAGTACTAATTAGCTGTGCTGAAACATTCCCTGCCTGCCAGCCAGAGACACTACAACTTACTTTCTCATTTCTTTCATCTTTCCTGTCTATTTAGATTGCAAACTGTTTAAGGTAAGAACTAACTTCTTATTCTGTGTTTGTACAGGTCTAGGCATATTAGACAAACAGGTGCCATTGTAACACAAATAAAAATCCCATCAGATTGTAATTAAACAGGAAAAACCTGATGCACAAAGACACAGCTTTATTTAATGCAGGCAGCTACCACTTTTAGAGAAAGGTTCAAAGCAGCTTTCATTTGGGAATCCAGAGTTCTGCTTTGCCTTCAGACACTACCTTCTAGGGTATGTCTCACTATGTAAAGAAACATCTGAGAAAGGATCCAAGTCATTTTTGCAAGATGGGATGAAGTCTTAGCAGGGGCCCTTGTTATTGTCACAGTACACAGGCTTAACTGAAGATAGGACATAACCTTACATTTGAGCTTTCATAGCAACAAAGGGTGTGTTCTTTTTAAATGGTAGTGAAAGGCACTTAAAATGAGAGGTGAGAAGTAAATCTGTGGAGCAAAGTGTAGTTAATCAGAAGTAGATAGTCCATAAGGCACTATTCTGGCCTGCCTTCTGCCTGATCAGAAGTAGTTAAAGACCAAGTATGGCACAGTTGTTATACAGAAGGCAGGGTAGCTGTCTCAACAGCTGTTATAGTTAAATCTAGTTATGTAAATAAGTAAGACTACTCAAAAGGGAAAAGAACTGTTAATACTTCTAGAACAAAGCAGAAGGAACAGGTAGGTTATAATGACCCACTGTCTGTGTTAAGTATATGGTGTTGGTGTTGAGTAAAGTTTTATGAATTTCTGCTCTTAGCCCAGTATGTTCCATATTGTGTTGGTTTCCTTCAGGAACAATTATTGTCATATCAGATACAGTGGCTGTTCTGTGAAAGTGTAATGCTGCTGGTGGTTCTGTCCTTTATCATGTTTCTGTTGGCATTAAGCCGCTTCTGCCCCAAGTTTTGTTTTTCCCTAATAATCCATGTTGTTTGAATTTAATTTAGTTTTTGTAGCGTTTCTGCCATTTGTTGGATTGGCAAACCCTAGAACAAAGAATAAGGCTTAAACAGTGCAATATGTTAAAGTAAATATTAGATGCTACATGAGGCAAACTTTGTTTGGATTACATCCCCTTATGTTCTTTGACTTTACAAAGCATCTGTAATAGAAGCCATAAACCACACAGATTGTTATACATGCTTTTTTTTGCTAACATGAGCAGTCATTTGGAAGCTAGACACACGCCTATTACTACTATGGATTTCAGTTTGTTTTGGCACAAAATGCAGATGGACTACAGTTGAACAAAGGAAACAAATAGGGATAGTCTCTTAAAATGTAATGTGAACATGTCAAACATGTTTATGATACTATATGCTGCCATTGTATTATTAACTGTATTCACAGGTTTAAGATACACAAGATACTCAAGCTAGAACAGGGGTCTCAAACTTAACCCATAAGCTGCGGCATGTGACCCAGGGGCTGTTACAAGTGCTGGGAATCTGGGTGGCAAGTATTTTGGTAATCTTTTACTTTTTAGCTCTTTATAGCTAAAGTGTGATATACACTTTATAGCCAGAGTGATTTGACCTTCTACAATAGGAATTCGAACATAAACTGCATTATAGCCTGTTTGCATCTTACATCATTATTACTGAAAAAAAACCCTAGTGAAAAACGAGGGGTACGATTCTTCTCTCTGGCAGTAGGGTTTCACTGGTTTAACCAGAAATTTTAGTCCACTTCTTTTTAAAACCTTTCTGGTTGCTGAAAATTGCCTTCTGTAAAAATGGATCTTAATTACCATAGGTGCTTGTTAGATGAAATCAGAGTAACAGTCATTTACTTTACTTACTTTGCTTACTTTAGTGAGAAAGGATGAGTACAAATGTTTCTACACCCAGTCTATTATCATGCAGCTTGATTTAAGACACAAGATTATAGATCAGGAGTGGCATGTGCAGATGTTCATCTGTGCTAGGAGACACGTTGGCAACCTGATGCAAGTAACTCAGGGTTACAGGGAGAGGTTGGCAGGATTGGGACAGTTAGCAAGTCTGGAAGGTTGCCAGGATTGGGGGGCCAACAGGTCTGCATGGGGTAGGGGGTGGTCCATCCAGAGGTGGAGGAATAGCCTTATCAGGGTGGGGATGGTGGTAGGAAGAGCACAGCACCAGGGCTCGGGCAAGCAGTTGGGCTGTCCCAGCCATGGGGATACATTCCAAATATATGCAGATATTCAACTGATTGGGCTAACCCATTCCCTGATTGGCCTAACCACCCTCCCTCTAAACATCCGCACAGATCAGCATTAGATCTGGTGGGCAAAATATAGCCCGCAAGCCAGAACTGGCCCACCAGGCACTTTTATCTGGCCCACGACACCCCAGCCCTTCCCCCCACAAAGGTGGAAGCAAGTTGCTCACACATACAAGCCCCCAGTACAGCATATTGGCCCTTGCTCCCACCCTGTTGGGTGGAAGGGCTCTGCCTAGCCAGCAGCTTCTTGGAGGACTCCTGCTGCAGCTGGAACATGCTTGCTTTGGGGCAACAAGTAGGGAAAAGCAGTGGGAGTGATGATCACCTCTATCACAGGGACTCTACACCAGCTCTACACTCACAGCAGGGAAGCCCCATGCTGGACTCCGTGGGGAAGCAAGGGATTATGCGATCCCTTCTATATACAGTACACAATCACAAGTCATGACAAATATTTTTGTAATAAAATTAAAATATATCATATATAGATGTTTGACTTCTAGTGTATGATTTGGTTTTTCTCTGGTTCTAAGATGGCAAAGGAGTATGGGGGGCAGCCAGAAGAGAGGCTTCTGGCAGCAAAGGTCAGGGAATTCAGGGGCAGGACTTTTGGTCCGAACGTGGCAACCAGGGAGCAAAGCAACAGTCAAGGGGAGGGGCTACCTATGCAGCCCCCAACAGCTACCAAACTTTCTAAGTTGCCCTCCACCCAAAATAATACCCCTGATTCAGATCAACCTACCCTAGTCAGGTCAATCTAAATATAACATCTGCATATATCCAAAAATAATCGGCTGCTTTCTGCTCTTCTTCATTTTGCAAAGCAGCCAAGGGATTAAGCTATACCTAAGATGTATAGATGACATCTTCATCATTTGGACCAAAACCCTGCAGTCTCTGATAGATTTCCATCAAAAATTCAACAATCATCACCCCTCCATCAGATTCTTTCTTGAATACTCAGACACCGACATTTCTTTTTTGGACACCATGATCAATATCCACAATGGTAAAATACAAACCACCATATATAAGAAAGTCATGGATCAACATACATATCTACACAGAACCAGCAATTACCCTAAACACACCAAAAAAGCTGTAATGTATAGTCAAGCCTTCTGATACCACCAAATTTGCACTGAAAATACCCATGATCGCCACCTCACAAATTTCAAAAGGGCTTTCACCCAAAAAGGACACTCTTCCTGAGAAATAGATCATACTTTTGAAAGAGCCACTCAGATACAACGCAAAGATTTGTTGTAGTGCAAAATCCCCATGAATTGCACACCCTTAGTTATGACACACCATCCCTCCCTGGAACTTACACAGAAAATCTTCACACAATTGCAATCCATACTAGAAGACCCAATTCTTAAAGAGATTTCTCCAGAACCACTCCTCCTAGCCTTTAAACAAGCACCAAACTTCAGTAACTTCATCACCATAAGCAAACTACACCAAATGGATCCAGACCATACCAGGCCAAGAAATACAAAACCTGCCAACATCTCTCCACCAGTCCCACAATAACTATACCCCATAATGATTCTGGAATCCTACACCTGGCACCTCCAGAAATGCAGTCTCTCTCATACAGTGCACTAAATGTCCTGACAGAAAATATGTAGGAGAAACCAAACAACAACTGTGTACCAGCTGAACACACACCAAAAATCTATCCAGGACAAACATGTCCAATTACCTGTGGGTGCCCACTTCTCACAAGACAATCACTCCCTCTTTGATCTCTCAGTTCTAATCCTCAAAGGGAACCTACATATCACCTTCCATATATGAGCCTATGAACTTCACTTCATAAATCTACTGGACACAAAAAAATATCCTGGGCTTAATATAGACATTGAATTTAGGACACATTAAAACCTGCCTGACACTGATTCAACAGCTAATTGGCCTGAATTTACCATTTACACATTTTTCTTCCAACTTCCTCCCCTCCCCTTCTTCTCTACCCACTGTCTTCCTAATTTCCACCTATTTATTTTTCACAGACTGTCTCTTTCCTACCTTGGAGAACTCAATACTACAGCACAGAGTCTCCTATGCTTACCTTTTGCATTCTGTCAGTCATTACTTCCCCCTCTTTCCATCCCCTCTCCTCCCCTCCCTTCTCTTCTCTACCAAACTTCTACCTATTTACATTTTCATTGACCTCCTGTCACACTTTTAGCTTCTTTCCTAACTTTAGAGACCTCAGAACAGCAGCTGCCTCCCAATGCCTGAAGAAGGGTGCTTGTGCCCAAAAGCTTGCAAAGAACTTTTTTCCAGCTAGTCAGATGGGTCTAATAAAAGATGTCACACATCTATTCAAAAAACCTTGCCTGCTGACCACCTGAAAACAGAACGTTCTGTAAAATAGCAAGTGAAGTGAGCATGGTGTGATCTAGATTAATATCGCAATTTGTGCCAAGGATGTGAGTGGCAAGTAATTAACTGACAGAAAACTAGTCAATCATTGGCATTCATTGTAATCAATCATAAAACAGGATTTATTTAAGAAAACAGTCATTAAAATATTCACTCCCTAAAGAGAGTTATGATCTAAAGTATCCTTTTAAAGGTCACTAGTTTGAAAGTTTCAGTTTATTCAGGCATTAGCACCTGCTAATCAGAAACAAACAATCGCTTCTTACTGATACTTCCAATTTGCATTGGCAATCCACTTACCGAAAAGGCATGTCTGACATTGGGCACCTCATTGAAGGCAATAACCACAGGAACAATATCCAGAGCACTGAACTCCAGTATGGCCGTGTTGATGGAAGCAGCATCCTGTGATGGGCCATTGGCAAAAAATATGGCGACTCTCCTTGTGAGAATTCCCTGACGAATCCGCTTGAACACATTCCTTGCAACAAACCTCATGGCCGTGCCAATGTTGCGTCTGCCTGAGGACCTCTCCAAAGGAATGCTCTGTACTGCTTCTAGCAATAACTTATGCTTCTGGAATTCGGAGAATCTGATGAGATACTGCGTGTTGGTATTGTATGAAACAATGGAAACACGAGCACCAGTCGGGCAGTTACTTTCACTGATCCTAATCTTCTTTAGCAACGACAGCACAACATCCCTCATCTTTGCAAATGCTACTTGGGTCACATCTTCAGACATATCAAAGGCAAACACCACTTCAGTTGGATACACTGGACATTTGCTTTTATCTGGAAACAAAGGCAGTATGTGAGAAGTTTCCCACACAACCATTACCATTGTAATTTGTACAGTCTAATAAAGTAGTAGTACATAGAGTTATTTACCTGATGAGCAAGCTAGAATGAAGAGAGGGAGAGAAAAAAAAAGTATTTTCTTTTATAGCTGCCTTGATTATGTTGCATTTACATTTACAGTAACATGTTCCACACTTAAGGTAAAGAGCCTGACCCAAAATTCAGTGAAACTTCTGAAGAGGATATTGTTATAATAAGACAAATCATGCCTTCCCCTTTCCAGAGCAAAAATTCTGCTGCAGCCCAAATGATACAGTTTTGCTGGGTGGAATTAAAGAAAACCTCACTGGGTGGAAGAACCCAGGCACATGGAGGCTAGTTGTGCTTTCTCGTACAAGAGGAAGCTGAGCAAAAGAGTAGTGAGCTGGGCTAGGATGAAGTCTCACCCTCCCCACCCACCAAAATGGTCAAATGATTCACAAGCTAGTTATAGGAAAATACTTTCTGCCCTCCCTTATACAATGGGGAGACTTCTCCCCCTCCTTCTTGCTTCCTCCCTCTCTTCCAATACAAAGCTTAAGCTACTTGGGAAGCAGGCTGGAGACCAAAATTTATCCCAAACAAACACTAGACATACATGAAGATGGGAAACTTTAATAAGAAGTACACTGAGGGAAACCTGAAATCGTACTTTCAAGCCTACAAACCTTGTAGTCAAAATTTCAGCCCCTCAAGGATCCTGTAGTTAGCAGGGTGATAATCTACTGTCTTTTTTAAAGGAAGATTGGATAAGGTTGTTTTTCCTTAAAAAACAAATATTGGGGGCTTATAAGTAAAGTAGGGAGACATGCAAATTTTATATATTTTTCCCCATTTTAAAAAGACAAATTTCTAGAGTTTTACTTACCCCTTGAAGAATTTGTATGAAAATGTTATCACATGTGAAAGAGATGGCCTGAAGTCCATACCAATTCGATATCTTAACTATTTATATTATTAAGATGCCTTTGATAATTTTGAGGGCAGTTGAACAGGAGATTAAAAATGTTCTATTTAGCCATGGAGGCACCATATACAATTCCCTGAAATCTCTCCACCTATTAGTATGCCCTGCCCATAAACTGAAAGGACTATTTCTAAGGAGGAAAAAAATAGTTCAGCATCTACAGCCTATTCCATACTTGGCGTCTATTAAGACCAACAAAGGAGCCCATTGGTGCCAACTGTGAACTTATTTTCTAGGGCTGTGCGAAATGGCACCATTCCATTTCACCTTGAGTTTTGATGGTTGGATGGAACAATGTTTCGTCTCAAATTTCATTTTGAGTCAAAACAGCTGTTCCGTTCCATCGAAACAGAAAGGCTGGGCTGCCTGCTGCCCCCGACATGATCTAGTGCAGGGCACAGGGAAGCAGCCCAACTGAGCTGCCTCTCGCTCCCAATGTGATTAAGTGTGGGGGACCGGGAAACAGCCCAGTTGGGTTGCCTTGCCACCCGCTACTGGATCTTGCGCTGGGGATGGGAAGTCAGCCCAGCTGGGCTGACTTCCCATCCCCAGCCTATGGTCGAAATGTTTTGACTTTTGAAAATTTTGACCAGCCTTGCTTTGTTTCGAGGCTATTTTGAGGGCCTTTGTTTTGTTTTGATTTTGCTGTTTCAACCTCAAAATTGGTCAAAACAGTTTTGAAACGAAATGGCCAGCAAAATTTCACACAGCCCTAATATTTTTCTTCCTTGGATACCAATGAAGTGAACCAAGAGCTTAAACTTAGCTTCACATAAGCTGCCAAATAGCCAGAGTTGACAACTTTCAGTCACTACCAAATTTGCACCAAATTTATATCATCTGGCTAAAATGATGATTAGAAGTTACTGACCCATCTCCTGAGCAGTTTTTTTGTCCTGTATGTTTAAAAAGCAGATGTAGTGAGACACAACCTATCGGGGAAAAGAAATAAGGTACCCATTACATGCTCTGAGCAAGGGGGTGGACTAGATGACCTCCTGAGGTCCCTTCCAACCCTATTTTTCTTTGGTTCTATAATTACTTACGGCAATTTTCTCGTGTAAAATTGACAAGTTCACAAGGCTGCAGAAGGAAAGCAAAAAATAATTAGGGGCAAGAGCCTTATTCAGGTCCCAGGGGAAAAGCAATGGAAATCTTTCCTTTGACTTCAATGGAAGCTAGCTAGTTTAGGTCTCAAGTCCTGCCATCATTATTTACAGCAGTACAAATCCAGAGAAAAACACTGTAGTTACTCAGGCTTTAGACTGCTGTGCCCAATATTAGGATCTTAACCAATAACAGAAGCTGAAGTTCCCTATACTTGTTTCCTTAGCCACTTAAGCTCTCTCAAATGTTTTACATGAATACATTCTGAAATGTTCATCTTGTCTAATGATCTGTATGTTAAAATGTAAAGGAGAAAATTTGGCCTAGCCAATGCTGCAGGATGACCGAAGGAGGTACACTTCAGGTATGGTCTTCTACAGGAATTCTGTCAGCCAAAGAAGGCTACTATGGCATGGAAGAGCAACCTCCAGTGATGAGCACATCGCTTTATCTTTGAAAAGGAGCAACAGGTACTTGCCATAGATAGCATGTACTCTAACCAAAGGCATAACTAAAGATGCCAGTGTGCACCAAAAGCCAGGTGTGGAGAGTGGGTTACCAAATGCTAGATAGCAGGGGAAAAATGTCAAGAACTGGCACCCAGCTCACCCTAGCCTATTGTTGTTCATTACTGCCACCTGACCTGGCAGGGGTTGGACCCATCTTTATCTGGTAGACTGCATCCCACTTGGATCTCAGAGATCCTACCCCTTTACCTACTATTTTCTTTGGAAAAGACAGTGGTCAGCAAAGGCTTCTTTTACCCTCTATTACAGTCCTATATAGGATCTAGTCCTAAGTCTGCAGGGCGCCTCTGTAAACACAATCCAATTAAATAATACTGAACACCTGCTGTGCATCTATCCACATTCATGATGTATTTGTTTATCCCTTGGTTATTTACTTTACACAGAGAACCACTCTTCTTCAAACAATTAAAGGAAGCCTTTCTTCAGGAATTAATAGCAAACTTTATACTGTCAATATTTCTAAATTGGAAAAAAAAACAACCCCAAACTCCATTAACTACATGCATCATGCCCTAAAGAGAAATAAGAAGGCTACATACTGCCACAGCTGCAATGCCAAATGGTCCTCTGGTGCCCTGGAACAAATGAAATAAAGGTGTAGAAAAGATCAGATCCTCATGCTAAGAGTAGAGCATATTTGTAAATATGGGAGGATAATCTTAGAATATTCAGACATTTCTATGATGGTGCATACATGTGGTGTTTTCTTGACAGCTATTCACGAATTCAAACAATTACTCAGAATATTTCCCAGCATGGAATTATTTTGCAGACTAGTTCCTAATAAAGCTGAAGACTGATACTTCAACCAACTTTCTGCAAACGTATTTCCATCAATGTTACTGAAGTTAACCTTTTTTTCTACTTTAAAGGGTCATGACTCAGAACCATATTCTTTTCCAAAATTCTGGCTTGTAAAGTATGTAATGGCACACTGCTATCCGAACTTTCAAACCTTTCCCAGCCTCTTAAGGCTTGTTGCCTACATTTTCTTGTCTCCATGTTAGACCATGAATGTTGAACTCCTTATAGCCCAGGATAAATTTCAAAGGGATAGATGCCTGCACTTTTCCATTAAGTACTGATGAAAGAAGGACCAGAAATGGATTATGTGCAAATGAACCCATGCCTAAAAATAACTCTTAGCAAAGAAAACACAACAATGATATCAAACCAGCAGCTGGAATATGCTATAGCTGTAAAAGATTAAGGCAGGATCCTTGTGGAGAATTCTGCCTATAAAAAGAAAACATGACAGATTGAAATTGGTGATTCAAATAATTCTAGTCATTTAAGTGTCACTCATGACTTAAAAATTGGGAAGAAGGAAAACTTAATTCTAATAACTTATTTTAATCTTGATTTACATTATTACTTTTTAGATACTACCATAAAGAAACATATGCAACAGTGCAGATAGGAGCCTTCTGGGATTTTCAGAAATCCCTAAACAAGGTAAGTGTCTCTTAAAGACATCAATTACCTTTTGCCCCCAACTACAGATATTATTAAATAGTCATCTCTGAAGTCACTGAAAAATGAGGAATGGTCATGAATACAGTACATTTCCATAAAGAAAAAAAACTTTATGTTAACTTTAGGTCTTAACAAGTCATAATTTCATATTTAACTTTAAAAGGCTTTATTTTTCAAATTAAAAAACTTATATCATTTAAAATGAAACAACCTGTTTTGTGCTTTGAATGTATCAGATGTTTTTTAAAAAGCTTTTTATCCTCTCTGGAATATAACAGAGAATGGAATTTTGTCCTCAGTTAAACTCAGGAAATGCCATTCGCTTCAATAGGTTTTCCTGTATATTACTGAGGACAGAACATATGTCCCCATGCCTCCTGGCCAGTGAAATACATTTTATTTTAAGAAGCATTAGCATGCGTGCCATTACTCCCAAGTCATAAACATATTACTGATTTTTCCATGAGTTTAAATATGTTACCATTGGTCCTGGTGGGCCTCGTTCTCCTGGATTTCCCATTGGACCCTGAATGCCAGCATTGCCCTAAAAAGGGAAACTTGGGTCAAGTTTTCACGTTGGTTTAGTCTGTAT
>JAGPOW010000261.1:188411455-188426223 GCA_030014935.1 Caiman crocodilus
TGAGGAAAGACATGGGGACAGGACCTAAGGCATTGAAAATCTGCATAGCTCCACCAACATCCAGTTAAGGAGCTGGTGGTTTCCCACCTTTTGAATACAATAGAGTACTAACAATAGATGTCATCGATATCTCCTGTACCTTTCACAACAAGGCTTCTCCCTAGGGTAAGGCACATATAAAAGCAGATACAGCATCAGTTTTCAGTCTCCTTTTGAGCAGGAGACATTCAAACTCTAGCAACTTTATTTAGGGAAATTTTCTCATTTAAAGAGTACAGGTAAATAATCCTCACCCTTCTTCCTCTAACTCCTTTGGACCCTTTATTTCCTGGACTGCCTGGATTACCTTCTTCTCCCTATAATACAATTAAAATCAGAATCTCAGAGCTAAAGAAACAAACAAAACAATAGCCCCAACCCAAACAACCCACACAAACAAAATAGCATACCAAGCAACAATAACAAGCAGCAAAAATTATATATTTTATTGTACCTGTGAACCAGGCAATCCTGGGAATCCAGTAACTCCCTGGTATTAAGGAAAGAAGACAACGGTTGATAAGAAATTAAAATCTGCTAACCACCTGTTATTCAAAGAATCTCTTTTCTTTTAATTAAAACAAGTTAAAATACTTGCGGTATTTCAGCCTTTTTTATATTTAAGCAACTATTGCTTAACCAATGCTGTTCTCAAATGGCAATGTTTTAGCTTGCCAGTTTAAAACTACACCGATATAGCTATGTTTAACAGCTTTACTTTTCTTACCTTAATTGTTTAAATGTTACTTTTCCTTGAGAAAGCGTGGAATTCATTTTTTAGCAATCACAGGACCACAATCTCTGGTCTTACTTCACGTTCTAGCAATTGATTCTTACTGTTGTCAGCCTCTCACTTCTCAGTTGGGCAGTCAGAGATTAAGGGTCAGATAAGAAGCATTTTCTTTTTTCATTAATGCTTTCTGAAGGAAGGCCGTTATTTTACAACCTTGTCTGTACTGCTTGGATGGAGGTAAAATATAACAGATTTCATGACTGCCAATTCCAGCTGAAGATGATCCTTTCTGACATTAAAGTCACTAGCAGAATCCATTCACTATGTGAGATGGCCCCATGTTGGGAAGCTAACTTCTATGAATCTGGACATCATGATCACACAGCCATCAAAATGGCATTGCCCAGTAGATCCATGTAAACATGGATATTAGCATATTACAATGTATGTGATTTGCATGCTAGGGTTCATTTTACTACGATATTGAGCTTAACATAGTGAAATCTGGCTTGTGAGCCTGTGCAATTATAGCAATTCCTGTAGAAGACTGTAGCCAAGGGTGTGTTTTTTTGTCAGGAGAGTCATTTCTCTTTGGAATAAGTTCTGCCTCACCCTTGAACAGTGGTGAGGAAATGAAGGAGAATAAGGATCCCCATACCCTGGCATAGCCCACTTAAACATGAAGGAAAATAGTCCAAGCTAACTGAAGGACTAGGAAGTGTTCAAAACAGGAGGGGACAGGCAAAGAATAGATGAAGCAATGGCTTCCTCCACCTCACATGCTCATCAGCAGGGCTTAGTGGCTTCATATGGAGGCAAAGTGCTATATCCATTACAAAGGTATATCATCTTGCACCTGTGTATCCTGTTTCCCGCAAAGTGCTCTAACCACCAAACCAAGGGCTTGGCTTAACCCAGACCTCTCTCCAGACCTTCTCTTGAAGCTGGCCTACTGCACCTTTCATTTGATGTTCATTGACTGAAATAGATAAATGGTACTGGAGAGTCTGTGGCGTAACAGAATAAAGGGCTCAGGCTAGAACTAAGGGCTCCCTCCTTCCATAACATCATCTGTCTATTGAGCCACAATTCCCCTGATTTGTTCTTTTTCTTCTGGTCTGACACATCTGCCTCATTTGACTGTCTAGTGAGCCAGCTTCAAGAGAAGAGATAGAGAAGTCAATGTCTAGTTTGTGGTTTGGTGGTCACAGCACTTTGCAGAGGAATAGAAGATACAGGTTAAAACCCAATCTGGGTCAAAGGGGCCTAAAAAGCAGATTTCTTGCTCCTTGGGCAAGTGCTTTAATCACTAGGCTACTGAGTTAAAAGCTAGAAGGATCCTCTTATTTCAGAATAGAATTTCCAGAAGATACACATATAGGACAATTTGGTTTCACCATAAAGCAAAAAAGGATCATAAACTGTGTGCAGAGGCCAAAATCTACCTGCACCACTGCATATGTGTCATTTTGGCACATAAGATGAAGTGGGATTTAGCCTTTGGACTAGGATAGTGGTTCTTAAGCTTTTTAGTTGCAAGGAACCCCTCATTAGACTCTAGGCATCCCTTGGAAGGTGCTATCTCTCAGCTGACACTCATTTCTTAACTATAGAATAATTCTTCTGTTGCAAAGAATATAGGAAGTCCCTTGGAATTCTTTTTGGACAATTGTTATAATGTCATATTGTTCACAGATTTTATTCGTTTTAATATCCAGTGTTTAGTGGAAGGTGTCCAGAAACCTTTGCACAGACTTTTTTTCATACAGGACTTTGCACAGTCATAAATATTCAAAAGGATTGAAGCGAATGTTACTTCATTTTCATTTTTTTAAATTATCACCATGAAACTGTGAAGTGACAGCATTTTTCCCAAGTGTTGGCTGTAATTTATTACAGACCTTTTGTAATAAAATTATAGGCAATGACTTGGACAAATTATATTTGCTCAGGTCCTTTCCCTCAGTGTCAGTGTGAAAGTTCACAGGGAGGAAGTCAGCTCCCACAGTAGTGCAGGTCATTGGTCTTCACTGAGCATCCAAATCAATTAATTCAATCACTGATTTCAATCAGATGAGAACCTGGTCCATTCATTATTTAAATTAATGATTAAGTTGTTTGGAAATAAATACTAACTTATGACTGAAGGGCCTTTTGCTGATCAAGAGAGTGTCGGGGTGTAAGTTTCCACACTGCTCCCCCTCTGTTACACCCAGGCTCAGCCAAGCAATGGCTCACATGCCAACTGTTCTTCCAGTAGTCCAGCCAAAGTAACAGATCCTCCAGTATTCCCCTCTCTAAGTGAGTTAGCAAGGAAGAGTCTTGGATCTGGAACCTCAGAGCCACAGTTCCCTCCCAAGAATTGTCCTCTTACCATGACAGATATCTGCCACCACTTACTCTGGGGCTGGAGTACAGGTTTCTGTCCAACTTCTAATGACAGAGTCTGTCAAGTGCACCTGCACCAAAGTGAAGTTTCAGGGACTCAAGTGACAGAGCTGGAAATAAAAACCTCACCTGCAGATCTAAATTCAAGTGGCCTGATTCAGGGGTACACATGAAACGGAGTTAGAGGGAGATGGATTAATGTGGATGGACACTGAAGGGGTCATCACTTTCCTTTGCTAGTGAAAACATATCCAACTGTCACCGTAACAGAAGTGGCACTATCTGACTGGCATTATGCTGAAAAAGTTAGTTTCTGAGCTCACCTTTGTTCCTTTTTCCCCTGGAAAACCATAGCCATCATTGCCATCTAGGCCCTGCACAGGTTAAATAAGACATGATTTGTTATTTTCTAATGTAATACTATCTTCTCACATATAACATACCCAAGAATAAGGGACACCTTGTTTTAGAAAGGCAGAAGGAAGAACAAAAGATCTTTCCTTGTAAACTGTAACTGGATAGCGGCAGTGTCGCAGCGCACCTCACTGCCCCACTCCTAGTGAGAGGAAGGCTGCTGGGGAAAAGCCCCAGCAGTGATAATGAGCACAGCTGAGGGCTGCTGAGGCAACTGATGAGTCAGCTGACCTAAGGGGCAGGGCCTGGTTTGTATAAAGCCCAGAGCCGGAGTCAGACTGGCAGTTCTCTGCCAGCAGCTGGAGAGCAGGAGCTCTGGGAGACAGTCTGTGAGTGCAGCTCACGAGCGCTCCAGAGGTTGGGGGCAATGATGCGGAGGCATAGCTGGGAGGCCTGCATTGTCATGGCCAGGTACCTTGTGTTTTGTTATAGCTGGGAGGCTTGCATTTTGGTTTGTTAGTTTAGTTTGGATTACACTGGTGGTTTGGGCAAGGCTGTAGGGGTTGGAGGCGGCCTCAGGGGAGACCCACAGTAGTGTGGGGATCCCGGTGCCTGTGGGGACACAGTGTTCTTATAGGCACCAGAGAGGGTGCAATATTCTCACTGGGGCCCTGGCGCCCGGGAGGGTGCGATCTAGTGCCAGAGGGGGCGCAGCAACATGGGCATGCGGAGACCCCAGGCCTGAGAAGGGGCAGGATTATTGAGAAGCCCACGAGGGGTGACACATTGTGAGAAGCCCTAGACAGGGGGCACCGTTGTGCGAAGCCCAGGACGGGCACCACAAGACTGGTCGGAGGCTAGTGCGGCATTAGACCCCGGCCAGAAGCTGGATGCTGCAGTGGACCCCAGGAGAGACGGGGGTTAGCAGCATAGCACCTCCTAGATAAGGGCAAGTGCTGTGGTGGTTTCTGATCCAAAAGGGGCTAGCAACATGGTATGCCCGGCCTTAGAAGAGGGTCGCTGTGCGGTGGGCCAAGAAGACCGTGGATCGTTAAGAGAAGCCCTAGAGAGAGGGGCATTGACGAGAACTTGCGAGTGCCTTGGGCCGGACTTGGCACGGGTAGAGGGGCTTCAGGAGATCACAGCCCTCCTGTAGGACTCTGCCGTGACAAGCAGCTAGCTGTGTCTGCTTACTGTTCTGCTCCCTGTGGATCACAGACTTTACTTTCATTTTTGCCCAGTAAGGGACAGAAGTAGCTTTACCATAGTTCTCACATTTAATGCTTCAATTTTCAGCAGCTGTCTTTTGAAAAAAACGTGCATTACATGTGAGACAATACAGTACTACCTGTGAATTCAATGCTGAACTGACCTACAGTGCATTGACCCTTTTTTGTCCTCGACTGCAAGGGTAACTGTGTAGCTTGCAGTGTCCTCAACGCATTGTAGCAACAGTGGTAAAAATTATGAAGAGATATAATAGCCATTTACACTGCCTCCCGCTTGCACCTTTTCACTTTTCTCAGGGGTCTGATGGCAGAATTTCTTCTCTTCAACCAATAATAAAAATTTTGCTGCTGAGCTCTGAAAAGTTGAAGAGAATATCTCCAATATAGTGATGCCATCCCAAATGGCACATTCATTTTACTGACCTCTAACTGAGATTAACACGATTGTGAGATTGTGGCTCGAATGCAAGAACAAAGTATTTCACTCTTATAACTGATGGACAGTCTAAATGCAAGCATCACCTTTGCAGCCAAATAATTAGTCACAGACATGAAGGCTAACATCTATCTGTCAGCAGTTGAACATACAGCTCCACAACTGAAGTAACAAGACTCACAGGCAGGCCCCTTGATCCAGGGGGTCCCAATAAGCCCGTCTCTCCAGGAGCTCCAGGTTCACCCTATTACAATTAAAACATGAAAGATGTTGTTAAGTCAACATTTTGCTTTGAGTGAAAAGAACCGGATCATTAGGGTAGAAGTTGTACTTATGAGTTTTGCACATGACAGAATAAGTTAAAAGTTTTTTTGTGGGGTCTTTCAAGAAGAGGAACTGGAAAGCATGGATCAAACCAAGGCCATGTGCACTTGGAGCCAAATCCAGCAGGCTTTGAAGAAGCCATTTAACTTCCTAATGCCTTAATTTACCCATCTGCAGCACAGACTGCACATAATTAACCCTGGCAACAGCCCTGGGAATTTTTATGCTTGCACAATCCTGGAAAGACAAGTGGTCAGGAATGAAAATATTATTGTAATCTGGCACCTTTCGTCCTCTAGGTCCTGGATTCCCAATAGAGCCAGATTCCCCAGGGGGTCCTGGATTACCCTGAAATCAGAAACACAAATGAAATTTTTTTTGGTTTTGTTTTTTTAAAGAAAAATCTACTGGTTAATGTTCACTAGAGCTTACAATTGCTCTAGGCTTATCCTTTGTAGTTTGTCCATCTAGTGGTCACGCTTAATGTCTTTAGTAAGTTCTCTCAACCAACCATGCAAATTATTTTATTTTTTTGTCTAAACACTTCACAAAGTCCAGTATTCTCATATATTAATTGTAAAAGCATCAGAGAAGATGAACATACAGAAAAAACTAGGTCTGAAAGCTTGAGTGTCCTTGAAACACAGGTCTAAATCTTGATAGGTTTGACCAGATTCTGATCAGAATTATGCAGCCTTTCCATTTCTAGTGGGCATGAATTTGTTCAATGATTCAAATATATTCCAACCTTGAATCTTCTGGGCACTTCCCTGTAGCCACACCCAAATAAAAATATTCACTAACCATGAATCAGATTTTTCAAGCAATAGGATTAGTACAATTTCTCATTGCTACCATGAAAGAGGTCTGCAAAGCAGTTTATTTTCTCTCTGAAGTCACTAATCAACACCCACTTCACTAACTATCCCAATATTACCAAAGTTTACAATGACTAACTTTCTCATTTGGCCATTGATTACCTCAGGAATATACTAAAAATAATCCTCCATTTCTTCTTAGAGATCTTATTTATCAAGGTTCAAAATAAATTTAAAAGGAGATGAAGACAAATATAAGGTGCAGAATAAGGGGGTAGTATTTAGAACTAACACGACAGCCTGGTATGCCTTGTGTTCCTTGAAGTCCGCTGATGCCTCCTGGACCTCTTGAACCCTGTTAAAAGAAAAGGGCATTTAAAAAAAAAAGTGTAATGTTGCTAATTTGTGCTGCAAGGTAGACCCACAACTGCCTAAATGAAAGCACCTGGCCTGCAAGCCTCTCTATGCAAACAGACTCATTGAACGCATACATTCAGGACTAGGTTGTATGGAGCACCTTGCAGAATCAAGCTGTAAGTATTTATTCAAATATGTGCCATGGAAAAAGACAAGAAAAAAAAATCAGGGATCAACACAATTCAGACCTTTCTCATTTTTCCTGCTAAATGTAATATTGCTCTCATTCTTTGCAAACAGGACTTGAAAGCATACTAGGAAATACCTATTGGCATACAAGCATTTCACAATTTTTAACACTTTTTAATTCTGTGCACTGATGATATACATTTAAATAAAGACATTCTGAGAAAGTCTGCTTGATGATATTCTGTAAAAAGGAAAAGTAATGAAAATTTACAAGATAAATTATTTGTTCCTAGTATTCACTTACCTCTGCTGGTTTCAAGCTGCACGTATATGAACTCCAAGAGGAATGCAGCCTATTGACTTTAGTGGGGCCACGTAGGAGATATGTCCAAGTGGAATTTTTGTTCAGAAAATTTGAAATAAGCAGAACATTTTTCAAGAGAGAAAAAGAACAGTAAAAATAAAAGTATGTTTCCACAAAAAGCAGTATGCCAAGTAATTTCTTTCAGCATTTCTTTTTGCTACCTGTGGGCCTTGTGGTCCAGCAATGCCTGGACTACCTTCTTCCCCCAAATCTCCTTGTATACCCTGGCAGAAAGGGAGAAGGAAAAAAACAGAGGAGTGAGAAAGGCTGACTATATTTCTTATACAGAATGACAAATTAATTTCGAAGTCAGTGACACCACTAGTACTGAACAGCCCTTGTACTTGGCCACTGCAAGATGCTCAGAGCATAAAAGCAAACAGGAGTGGTAAGTGTCTCAGGTATTCTGTCCACTTCCAACCACTATGCAGGGCTATTTGCAGTCTATCCCATAATCTTGTAAGTTGTCCTGAATGCAAATAAATGTTTCATGCTTCAGTTTTCATTCTCATCACTAGAAAAAAATATATGTCAAATCTGTCTCAACTGAGGGCAAATTAGTTGTTCATTTTTAAGATCACCAGTCAAAAAAACACATACAGTGGCCATTTTCAAGAGTCAATTCAGCTGATACCCTGAAGAAATATCTTTTTACCTTCCTTCTCGTTGGGCCTGATAAAAGGTCTGGTTTAGCACTAAGATGTTTCAGAACATGTTGGAGTTGTTCATTTGGAGATTACAAACATATGTCTGAGGATTCTCTGGAAATTGGCAATTCTGGAGAAACATCTCTTAGGGAGAGTTGGAGTCAAAATATTTTCTGTCCAATTATAAGAAACTCTGCCTGCATGAAAGGACTGGGAAGGATATCAAATGGAATAAAGACATCACATGGATTTAATGAGTCCAGTGGTAGCCAAAGGCAGCACTGCAACACCTGACATCCGTTACAATGCTAGCTATAGAAAAGCAGACAATGTCTTAACACAAGCAGCCTCATATGAAATTGTCATCTAGATATTTAAACAAACAAGAATTTGTATCAGAGCATTTGGGATCTTTTCTGAGGCACACTGGTCCAATTTTTCTTCACGGTAAGGGTGGCCAAAATTTGGAATGGGCTTCCAAGGAAGGTGGTGCTCTCCCCTACCTTGGGGATCTTTAAGAGAAGGCTGGATAGGCATCTGGCTGCAGTTATCTGACCTCAGCACTCTTTCCTGCCCAGGCAGAGGAGTTGGGCTCAATGATCTGTTGTGGTCCCTTCTAACCCTAGCATCTATGAATCTATAATTCTATCTATTGCAAAGCCCACTTAAATTAGTGGGAGTCTTTCCACTGACGTCAGTGGACTCCAGATCAGGCCTAGAGATAACCCATTCTTTTCCCCTTACTAGTTCTCCTGCTTTTCTTTTACATCTCTTTTTTTATTCCTTACCACTTTTTCTTTGCAATTTACACAAAATTTAGTTGTGTTCACATTTGCAATACACTTCATCTCTTGTTAGGTATTAGAATAATTGTTTGATCTGTCCATTGGTTAACAATGTCTACAATATTTTAGTATGGCTCCCTTTATATTTGTTTTTAACCAAAAAAGTCATCATAAACAGAATTTTTTTGAAAAGATGCCTTTTTTCATAAAATGTAAACCACAATTTGACATGAAGCTACAAAAAAAATTCTCTGCAGAAAATGGTATGTTGTGCAACTGTGAAGTATTTTTTTTCTCCGCCATACACATTTAGCTCTAGTTCTGTCATTTTAGTACTTTCCGTAAGCTATTGAAAACAGTAGAGTTGCATGGATATTAGTGAAGTCAGTCTTACTCTACTGTTTGCAGTCTAAAGTCAGCTGATTTTAGCTGGCCCTAAGTGCTTTGTGATATACCAAGGGATATAAACCAGCAGGATTAGCACAAAACATTGACATGTGTCTTTATAGGAAGGGAGACTTTAGTTACCTGGCTACCTCACCTAAGAGAAATTTGTCACCACACTTATTCCATATAGCTACCACTGAAGGAATATAATGCAACAGAACTCATGTACTTGTTTGCTGTGCAGGTGAATACAGAATGTGGCGAGACTTGAACAGAGGCTTTACAATGTGTATGCTGTAGATCTGTGCCCCAATACAGATATGCAGCACACAGGTGATGTTAGAAGACACCACAGTTGTGGAGCTATGACTACACAGAGCTGCTGGGAAACTGTCCTAGTATGGAGGAATGCAAACAAAGCATTGCAGAATTACGCTGCCCTGAAGCTGCAGTAGTAGTAGTCAAGGAGCACCTCCATCATTGCTCTGTGCTTTGGTGGGGTAGAGAGGCTTTCATCCCCACCATCACCCCTTTATGTTTCTCTACTGAACAGGCTATTTAGCCAGGCAGAGCACAGAGTCTGGGCAGTGGAGAGAACCAGTATATTTTTAGAAGATAGAGCTGTAAGCAGGAAGTAATTAAACAAAGTCTGTGGAAAGTTCTTGGTTGCTGTAAACACCATTTCCTTCCCTGTATCTCTGAAAAGGGACAGTCACGCAATTAGGAAGCATTAGATTAGCAAGGGGGTGAAATATGAATGACTCGTGCCTCCTGAGGCTGGGGGGGGCAGCAGGGCAACCACCTGCAGGTGGCGGTGTCAGCTGTGGGGGCATGGCAGTGGCAAGCGGGGACCACCCACAATCGGCCACAGTAACGTTGGTAGCAAGGCTGAGCTAAGTGGGGACCATCTGCAGGTGACATGGCAGTGTCGGCAGTGAAGGAGGGGGGGTGAGCAGCAACAGCCTGCAGACACCAGTGGCAGCAACCAATCTCAGAGACACGTGCCCCCACCTGTGCCCCTGCTATGCATCACCTATGAGGTGAAAGAAGACTTCTCCATTCTGCAGTCTACCATTTTATAAAGAAAATTAAATGTTTTTCAATATAACAGTTTCTGAACCTTAATGGTCTTCAGCACCCCATAATGGATAATACAGTCAGATGGACATCTATGCCTGTATTCTCAGATCCGTGATGTTTAAATGCTCATGTACACGCCATGATTTTTGCCCCTTTATGCACTGCAACTGCATCTCTGTTTGCAGGAGTGGGATTTCCCAATACTTTAAAAGTCTTACTTGTACATTAAACTAAAACTCCTCTGATGTAGTTTAGTTTGGCTTGCTGGGAATTAAAGCATTGCATACATGGATGCATTGTATGCAAACACATAAGCACTCAAAGACACATTACGTAGCACATTACGTAGTAATGAACCTCTTTGTCCACCAGATGGTATTGCAACTTTTTTTGTAGTTCACCCCTTCAAATTGCTTTCGCTTTTGAATTGCTTATGCTTTTTTTTTTCCTTGTGTAGTTTGCTGGCTCCCTGCTTCCACAGCTGTGTGGCAGGGCACAGGTACAGGGTGGGTAGGGGCCTCAGGCCAGGGGGCCAGTGCTGGACTGTCCCATTCTCCTGCAGCGCCGTTCAGGGACCTGGCTTAAGTCATTTTAAAACCTAGTACATGTAAACACATATGTGATGCTTCAAGGCTTAATTAGTATGAAAACCTAATGCATGTAAACACAGATGCGACACTCCACAATAAACAAGTTTTTTTATACATCTATTTAATTTAATGAGAATTAAAATCCATGGTGTGTACAGGTTCCTTTGTCTGGTTAACTACAAAAATCATATAATTACTACTTTCTGGCTGACACCCTAGAGAAAAATACAAACTGAGTCTTTTGCAATTCCATCAGTGACCAACAAAAAAGCCACCAGAAAAAGATGCAACTTTCTAAGAAAGGATTTTTTTAAACCAGAAAGCAGCAATTTTAAAAAGGAAACTAAAAAAGGCAGCAGTACTGATTAGTATTTAATTTTAAAAATATGCTCTTTGGTAACGTTTAAAAAATGCACTTGAAGTAGCAAAAGCAGAGGTCAACTCTAAGTTCAAATTCTTTCAAATCATTTAAATAATTTACTGAAATATATCCATCAAAAATGCACAAGATACAGTTTGTCAAGTACCCCAGTTGTAGCCATATTGGTCTAGAGACAAAAGGAATCAGAACTCATGGTAGAGGTGATATCTTTTATTAGACCAACTAGATTTTTGCAAAAAAAAGCCTCTTTATTTGCAAGCTTCCAGGCACAACCACCCTTCTTCAGGCACAGGAGAAAAAAATTGTAAAAGTTCTCCTAGGTAGAAATGAAAATGCACAATTCAGAGGAGAGTTGAACACCAAAGACCCATGACAACAATGAGAGAAGCCTATATGCTTAAAAAGTAGAGCTTAGAAAGTTAAAGAAAGAATGGAAAGGTACCACAAATGAGAAAATTGGTTGAAATGAACAAGTAAGCCATGGAAATGAAAGAGGTACACAAAGACCCAGACTAGCTGGCTTAGAAATGGAATGGGTCTAAATTGCTGGGGCAGCAACAGGGACAGAATGAGGTACTGCTACCCAGCCATGCTTTGCTGCTGGTGCTCTGCCAGCTGCTCACCATGGAAAGAGCTGCAACAGGCTCTGCCTGCTGATGCTGGAATGCCTACTGCTGTCGCTCACTCGGCCTCTGACAACAGGGGGAGCTGGAGCAGCAGCAGCAGAAGCACAGCTGCCTTTTGCAGACCCCCTAGACATGCTCCATGAACCACCACAGAAATCTGAAGAGGCATGTGCCCACTCCCCCGCAATATGTCACCAACGAACCAGCAAAATTGCTGGAAACTGACTTTTATATCAGTGAAAGTTAGGAGTGTCCTTTAGGATACTTCTAGTGTCCACATCAAGAGGGCTTCTGGACAGGCTTTTTCTGAGACCCAAAAGCTGACTAAATTTGAAACAGACTTATGAAAAGCAAGTGGTGATTATCTATTTACACTGATATTTCCCTTGTAAGGGCCCAGGCACATGGCACATTTACATCAGTCTAACCAGACTTTACACTGGTGTTAAGGAGCAGACAGATTGTATAAACTCCTAAATAACTTACTTAAAGATAACTTTACTTAAATCCAGAGCAGAAATACCTAGGGAGACATCAGGAATAGAAGTATCCAAGGGTAAGTGGTACCAGTTAAGATGTTGGCTACCTCTGGATAGAAACAGAAATAATTTTTTCCAGGCAAACAGGCTGTCACTAGATTCTCCACCACCTAGTGGCAAGGGGTTGTTATAGTGCCTACTGTGAGCAGCTCCCTCAAAACAGCTGCATGTCTGTTCACTTTGTATTCCAGTACAGTTTACATTTACACACAAAATCTACATAAATCATATTGGTACAAATGATTCATCCAGGCCTATAGGCAGAAGCTCAGGCTTGAAATGTAATGGTATAAAAATAAAGTGCAAATAGCATGTACTGGTAATGGTTACTGACCTGTAAGCCTTGAGCACCTCTTCGACCTCTTTCACCCTACAAAAGAAAGGCAAGACAAATTACAACCAAAACTATAGAACTAGCCATGAAAAAGAACAGCCCTAGGTCAAACAACAAAAACACCTACCCTCGGACAAAAACTAGATTAAGGAGGAGTCAAGGTTGAGAATTCACATTAATAAAATTACAAAAGTACTAAAGTTATCAAAACACAGTCATTCAGATAATAGGAAATGTGACATGAAGATGCTTGAACCATCTTCAGCAGGATGATGTTCTCACTGTTAAGGTTAAGCAAAGAACAGCTCTGTTCTTGTCACTTTAGATAGTGGATGTCACTGGAGACCATATTAAATGTCACTGGAGACCATTTGGGGCTTCATCTGTCTGGATTAGGAGATACAAGTCAACAGCCGATCCATGAGTCTTAGGAGCCCAATGCCTTGATTTTCTGGAGGACTACAGCAATGTAGTCATATGAGGAAAGGCTGAAAGAACTAGGGTTTGTTTAGTTTAGAGAAAAGAAAACTGAGAGGGGATGTGATGACAATCTTCAACTACCTGAACAGCAAGGATGGAGATGGGCTTTTCTCCCTGACTGCATGAGACAGAACTAATAGCCTCAAGCTGCCAGCCATTTAGGTAGACTATTAGGAGGAATTTTCTGACTAAGAGGGTGGTCAAGCACTCGAACAGGCTACCTCAAGAAGCTGTGGAACCTCCATCCTTAAAAATTTTTAAGAGCAGGTTGGACCGACACTTGGCTGGAATAATTTAGTCAGGGTGAGCCTGCCTTGAGCAGGGCACTGTAGTACATGACCTTAAGAAGCCCCTTTTAGCCCTACACTCCTATGCAGCAAGCTTGCCTTCAATCTTTGCACATTTCTCAATCCCAAGTGAACTAAATAAACTTTTTAGCTTCCCATAAATAAAATTGGGTTTAGCAATGGAAACATCATTGCATCCTGAACTATAGATCAACTACCCCAACACTCTAGTAATAATCTTACATCAGAGCCCTTTGGTCCTAGCCCTCCTTGTACTCCATCTGTTCCTGGTTCTCCCTGTAAAACAAAAGGAAAATGAGCTAATATAAATATCACAGTCCTTTCACGTACCTCAACAAGACATGAGTAATGTACATTTAGTTTTTACAGCCCTTTTTGTAGCAGAAAGCCCCCTTTTCCTCTTGCCTGCATTTGCTCTCCCTTCCTTGAATATGTTTCTCTTTTTCTACCTTTTCTTCCTTCCTCTCTCTTTCACTTTAAGATAAGGAATTGTGTTTTAAATTTTGTATGTGTGCATTTTGTATCTCCCCTTGTATTTTGGTATTTTTATCTACCTGTGTGCCATGGCATTTGTAACTTGTATTTTATACTCCTCACCTTTCAACTGAATGTGTTTAGTTTCATAAGTAAGTTATACATTGTAACAATGTTAACAAGGGCAGGAATCAAACTGCCCTTTCCTGTATTAGGTGGGCCCCTGAAAGAGCGAGTGAATCAGTGATTGAATGTGTAACATGGTAGCAGACAGCAATTAACACCTGGGAAACTGCAGATCAAACAACGGAAGAATTCAGTAGAAGACAATGTAACAACTGGGAAATCTCTAAACATCACTATCAAGAGCTAGAAGCCATGGCCTGAGTTAATCAATGCCAGGGACCAACTTTTGGGCTGAATATCTCCAGAACAACCACTCCCAGAGCCTTATTCAAAATTCATCAACGGACTCCCAGACCTGCACATACATGCGGACAACCCCTGGGGCTGACAGATGCTATCCAGTAGCCACCGGGGAGGGGGAAGTCCCACGCAGGTCAATGACCCCTGGATTGGGCAAACCTAAAAAATTGGGGAGTCACCAAAGTCTGCCAAGGACAGATAAAAGGCAGTGAAAAGTGACCCTCAATGGCGCCTTCTTGATCTCCAACTTGACCAGACCTGTTCAGCGTCAGAAGGACCAGCTGGCAACCCCCTTCTGGAAGATAACACCACGCTGAAAGAAGCCTCGACTGGCCATCGACAGCAGACTCCAGCGCTTGTAGGATAGGTATACCTGACTCTGTAGCTTGCTACTGTGTGTGTGTGTGTGTGTGTGTGTGTGTGTGTGTGTGTGTGTGTGTGTGTGTGTGTGTGTGTGTGTGTGTGTGTGTGTGTGTGTG
>JAGPOW010000261.1:188426323-188456325 GCA_030014935.1 Caiman crocodilus
CAAGATCCCGTTCCTCCACCGTGCTAGTAAGAGAGGAGCTTCCCAGCCAGTATGTGTGCTGGGGGTTGCTTCTCCCCAGATGCATCACCCTGCACTTGTTCATGTTGAATCCCATCTTGTTCTTGTCCGCCCACTCATGCAGTCGGCCCAGATCCCACTGCAGCCTCTCCCTCTCCTCTGGTGTCCCCACCTCAGCCATGTGTGTGTGTGTGGGGGGGGGGGACCAGTCCCAAGGTTTATGATTTAACTCATTACAATGTTTCAATCCACCTAATAAACTAGAATTTTAAGGATCCCGAGTTGGATATTTGTAGCCAACTTTATTTGGTGAAGAACGCAGGCATTATTCCAGGATTATAACACTTTGATCCTTTTCCTAGAATATCTCTTCTTCTAAGCAATATCATTGTAACCAGTTGTACCATATAAATGTTTGACCCTTGTGTTATACAAAATATTTGTAATCAAGGGTATGTAACCAGAAGGAATATGATTATTTTGAGGTCCTACCAGTTATGACATGCTGAGTTAGACAGTAGCTTTGAAAAGTTTTCTCCTCTGTTTTTCTGAGAAACAAATGTAAAGGATTCTAGGGAAAAGATAAATCAGAAAGCAAAGACCTTTGTTGCCAGACACGATTAAAATACAGATCTTCTCTGAACCACAATTATGTAAAAATGGCCATTTTTTAGGTCTTGGACATGACCCAATAAAGTCCAATGAAAATTCTTCCATTGACTTCAGTGGACTTTGGACTACTCCAAGGATGTGTATATGCTCAAAAGTGAACTAGAAGTTCTCAATCTGTGACCAGATATTATAGCATTATGCTAACCCCACTGTCTCATAATTTCAATACCCAACAACTCTTTAATAAATCCTCCCTTACTTCTTGGAAATCAAGAGCCATTGCAATATGGGCTAGGCTCCTTTGGCCTTCTATTCAAACTACAGTATCACTTAAAGGTACCATAGAAGTCAGGGCACCCATTCAGATATCAAGGAAGTTTCAGGTTCATGACCTAAAGAGTTTCCAGCAAATTTAGAGCTATGTAAGCAGGCATTCAAGTTCTTAACTACAGATCAGAAAGGACTTAATCCTGTTCTGAAGAAATTTGAGGCAGGGTCTAAAATAGTTCAGACAGGAATGAACCTGCCTCTAGCAGTGGGATGGACTAGATGGATTCTAATGCATAGGTGTTCAAAGCACCTAAGATGTTTGTCCAGCAGTGTAGCTGAAGAAGCCCCCAGTATTCTATGTTTGTAAGTCTAGGAGAAATTAATTTTGTGGTGTCAATTTATGCCAAGAAGTCTCCTGTAGTAAAAAGAGGAAACAAACTGCACCATATCTTCCTTTTGTTCAAATGTTGCTACAGTCTTGGACAATGTGACCAACATTGCAAGGATCCCCTCTCTCATTGGTTTCTCATAATTTCCAGTGATAAAAAAAGGGTCTCAGAACCTGGTGCTATAAAACAAAACAAACAAGATAACTCAACTCCCAGTAGCATGCACAAGTTCCTTCTTCTGCAGGCCATTAGTGGCCCTTAATAGTTCAAAGCTGCCCATTTACCTGCTGCCCAGGTTTTCCTTTTTCACCCTTATGGCCACGAATATAATTGTTAGTTCCCGAATCCCCCTAGGAAAATCAAACAGAAGTTTAGTATTTTCTAATACTTTCCCTTTGCTATTCCAACTAAAACAAGCAGGATAGATAAACAATATTATATGTTTTTAATTGTTTTTAATTGATAAAAAACAATTTTTAAAGAACTGTTTTAGTATAAAATGTTGGCAAAAAGCCTTCTTACATCTGCAATTCCATAGAAAAAAACAAAAAACTTTTTTGCAAAGCAACAGAAAGAAAATATCTTTATGAGCAGTGAATCCAAGCCTGTGATAACCAAAGAATGAGAATGACCGTGTAATGTAGTTACTCAGGATACCAGTGTATCCAGTGAAGGATTTTGAGGAAAATGTTATACTAAAATGGATTTTGCTAAGGATCTCCAGATCTGAAGAAAATACAGTTAAATTAATGAAGTGAAATGCTGGCCCCTCTCACATGACAAAACTCTTACCGACTTCACCCAGAGTTATTAGGACTCCTGACACAATATTCCTGTCATCACAATCTGCTACAGTAGTTAAAAAGTCAAGGGTCAGGGGCAAAAGTCTAGTCTAAGATAAGAGACATAGGCACTAACTCCATGAGTGCTCTGGGACTCAAGCACCCACCAAAAAAAATTAGCAGGGGCTCAGTACTCACAAGCCATGGATGTTTTGGCTTTATATGTTAGATCTCTGTTGGCTGCCTGCAAACGTAGGGAAAAAAAAGTGCTTTACTGGAAGCATCACATTACTTCACCACAGCTCTTCAGCATTTGTAAAGATCAGGTGCTTCTGTAAGGAATCTACAGTGCTTTTAGCTAAAGCTGACTAAATCAGCTGTTAAATAAAAGCACCAAAAGCATCCAATCTTTACAGGAGGTGGGCAAGTTGGGTTGAAGTAATGCACTGCCTCTTCTGGGCATGCATGGGGCTCGACGCCCACCAAAAAGTCAGCACGTATAATAAGAGGCCGAGGTCTCAAGCTAAGTGTGTTTAGCCAAAGACTGGAAACCAAGAGACAAGCTGAGACAACATTAAAAGGCTGAGGAGTAAACCAACAGTAGGAGCAAGCCAGGAGACAAGCCAAAGTCAAAAACCCAAGTTTGGAAGCCAAGACCAGGGACCCAGGAACCGGGGCAGGGATCAGGAGAGAAGGCAAAGAGACACAACACACTAGAAGCTGCTAACAGACTAGAAGCTCAGTGTGCGGTATAAGCAAAGGTTAGGTGCTAGGAGGTGCTTGGACAGCCTCCTAAATGAGGAAAGACTAAGCAAAGGTTGTCTTGGAACTTGGGTGGGGATGCATCCCCACTGATTAAGCTGGGAATCTAAGACTTAAAACTTATATTGGTCTTGCATGAACACTATACACTAGCCAGAACCACATGAAACTTTTGGTTGCCTAGAATGGAAGGCTGCAAAACACATCTGAAAAGACCCAGACTCATAGTGCTGGGGAGAGCAATGACTCCACTGCATTCTACTCCCTGCTACCCAGAGACTGCAGAAGCCTGTAAATAGGATTAGGGCCCAACAGTTGGAAGGGAGGAGCAGCAACAGGAAGAGGAGCCAAAAAAGCAGCTAACTCTATAGTACTACATAATTCTAGAAATCAGCCTTTTAAAGGGGAGAGTTTCAGTTCAACCACCAGTAGGGGCTGCATGACAAAATGGCTCCAGATAGATCTGTGTTGGCATACAGAAAAAAGCAAAAGGATCAGTAAGGGGCTCTGGGCCTGTGCTCCTGGCCACTGCCAATGCATCAAGATCTGTTTGTATCTTGGGACATCCACGGATGTCAGGCACCAAGACACTGGCTATTACAAAATCTGAACATCACATGACAAATCCAGACACAAAGTGCTATTCACATTAATGAGAGGTTTTCCAGTCTAGCAAAATGTAAGGAAGATGGAACAGGTGGTCTTTTACTTACGTGGTCTCCTCTTAGGCCAGGCTTTCCACGCTCCCCTGATTCTCCTCTGGGGCCTTTTCCACCCTTAAATCAGGAAGGAGGCACAAACAATTAGTATACAGTAACCAAAAGAAGCTATAGCACAGTTAAATTCAGAGGATCAGGGTGTTCCATGCAATAAAGTACCAGAGTTCTATTTAAATCATTGGAGTTGCACAGATATATACAAGTTATGTATTTCATAAGTAGAGCTGTTAATAAATCGCAGAGATTACAGAGCTGGCACTAAATTTTGGAAAGATGACAATGGCTGTCATCAGTCCTGAATACTAACTACTACTGAACACAGTTTACCCGTCTCCCTGTGCTGCCCTTTTCTCCAGACGGTCCAGGAGACCCTTGTTCTCCCTAAATCCACAAACAAACAAAAGAGAAAAAAAAAAAGTAATGTTTATTCTTTTAGATAAGCTTCATTACTTGAATGCTGTAAGTATGACTAAAGTTTACCTTCTCTCCATCGATGCCATCAATGCCATCAATACCTCTCTCGCCCTGTTGGTATAAACAACAATCTTTATGTTAGCATTAGTGTGCTCTTTTCAACCAGGACCAAGTCTTTCTGAATGGAAGACAGAGCCTTTTATGAATTTGGAGAATTTTAAAAGAATAAGGGAATTTCAAAAGAATAAGAATTAGAATTATGGACCACTGCCAGAACATGAACTCTGTTTTGCTCTGTGTTATTTTTTTCACATCTCTTTACCAATTGCTACATCCTCAAAAGCCAGACAACTTCCAGTACACAAGCACTGACATTTGATCCAACATATGGAAATTCTTGTACTTTTGGTGAAAGTTTGTATAGTGTAATGAGCTCTTTTTAAGCCATTTTGTAATGTGGTTGCCATACTTCAAAGCTGGTAACAATAAGGGCAAAATAGCTACAGAAGAATATTATAACATTTAGGACAAATTAAGGCACCATTTAAATAAAATTGTAATCAGCACTGATTTTGACACTTTGGGAATATACTTTAATTCCAAACGTGAATGTTTTATAGTTGGTAGAGTCAGAAGGGGCCTGAGCAGATCATCAAGTCCAACCCCCTGCCATGGGCAGGAAAGAGTACTGGGGTCAAATGACCCCAGCAAGGTGTTCATCTAGCCTTCTCTTAAAGCCCTCAGGGTAGGAGCCAGCACCACTTCTCTTGGAAGTTGGTTCCAGATCCTAGCTGCCCTGACCATGAAGAAGCATCTCCTGATATCTAGTCTGAATCTACCCTCTGCCAGCTCATGACTGTTATTTCTAGTCACTCCTGATAGTGCTCAGGGGAACAAAGACTTCCCTGATGCCTGCTGGTCCCCCCTGACTAGTTTGTAAATGGCCACTAGATCCCCCCCTCAGCCTTCTCTTGTGGAAGCTAAACAGGTTCAGGTCCCTTAGTCTCTCCTTGTAAGGCCTGCCCTGCTGCCTCCTGATCATGAGAGTGGCCCTCCTTTGGACCATCTCCATGCTGTCCACATCCCTCCTGAAATACAGTGCCCAGAACTGGACACAGTACTCCAACTGAGGTCTGACCAGTGCTGCATAGAGGGGGAGGATCACCTCTTTGGACCTGCTTGACATGCATCTGTAGATGCATGATAAGGTACGGTTGGCCTTCCTGACCGCATCCCCACATTGTCAGCCCACGTTCAGTTTGGCATCAATAATGACTCCAACATCCTTTTCTGCCTCTGCACTGATGAGAAGGGAGTTCCCCACCCTGTAGCTATGCTGTTGGTTCTTCCTCCCCAGGTGCAGCACCTTGCACTTGTCAGTGTTGAAACCCATTCTGTTCTCATCCGCCCACCCCTATAACCTGTCTAGATCTAGTTGCAGCCTATTCCTCCCTTCTAGCGTGCCCACTTCTCCTCACATCTTAGTGTCATCTGTTAATTTGAACAGGGTGCTTTCCCCCCCTCATCCAAGTCGCTGATGAAGATGTTGAACAGTGCAGGCCCAGGGACCGTGCTCTGCAGGACCCCACTGCCCACATCCCTCCTGGCTGAAAATGACCCGTCCACCATCACTCTCTGGCTGTGGCCCTCCAGCCAACCAGTGGCTCATTTGAATGTGTAGGTGTCGACGCCACTATCCCCTAGTTTTTTAATGAGAATGGGGTGAGAGACGGTATTGAAGGCCTTCCTAAAGTCCAGGAAGGCTATGTCTACTGCTACCCCTGCGTCTAATGTCTTTAACTGCAGTTCATCAAAACATTTTTAAAGCTAAGGTAAGGGCTGTTTAATTAGTGCAGAGACATCCTGGGTTTCACTATTCTTTCTTATGGGTAGCAGGAATTAAAAGCACTGAGAAGTCAGTTCTAGTGAAGATCCAACAACCCTTCTGGCTGAGTAGGAAAGGGATTCCAGAATGTGAAAGCTGTCCGCACTGCTTTCCAGAACTGAAATTCTTTAGATAGCAATAGTAAAACTAAGAAATTCACACTCACAATTTCCCATGCATTACTGCCCTGCTATCTTTGTCTATTGTTTTTAAACTGTCATATTTCACCTAAAATTAGAGCAAAGAGCAGTGGTCCCTTGAAGCCTATTTCCTGTAAAATAGTAATAATAATAGCCTATAATGTGAACCTACTGTGAGGAAAAAAAATTAGGCTTGGGAATTCCTGAAGAATTACAGGTATGACCTGTAAGAGCCATCAAAATAGTTTTCTTGTTGTTAAAACAATACTACAAATAAAAGAACTTGAAGCAACTCCTACTGTGTTTCTATGAAAATTAAGAGTTTAGTTAGATGCTTTCAGATGGAACAAAGAATAAAATGACATGGGGCAACGCATTGTTTTACTACCTTGAAAATTTAAATGGCTAGTAATAGCAATACATAAATAACCTAAAATGACAGTAAGGGCCTAAAACAAAGGCTAAGAAGTTAATGATTTGGGGGGGGGGGTTATTTGTTTATTGGACCAACTGTATGGATATGAGATATGTTGGGCAATCTTCACTCCAAATATACTACAAAGAAGTCAGTAAGAGTCTTGGGTTGATAGAGATCACAATTTCAAAAGCTTTGTAGATTTTATTTTTAACTTGGCTTTGGCAGTAATTAAATGCATTACAGAATCACAAGGCACATAATCACAATTAGAAAGGGCTCTGTAAATACTGTAGGAAATAAAGAAATTTGTTCCTGTCATAACCAAATCAGTTGAGTGTCCAAGTCACAATAGACCACACAGAGCCATTACCCCAAATTTGGTCACATTCCACTTCATTAGTTATTCCTACCTAGCAGTCCATTATTGGCCACTTCAGACATATAAAAGTTCATGCAGCTTCTGCCCAAGTCGAAGATCTCCGAGCATACAACAGAGTAATCACGGAGAAGGAAACTTGGAGGACTGATCACCCACCAATATTTCCCCATCACCGGGTCCTTTTGAGGTACCCTCACTATCCTGCAGGTTCCTTTTCATTCAAAAACTTGTTTACTAGCAACTTGTTTACTTAACCATGACAACACAAGCAAGCTACCTCGAGGCCTGCACTGCCATCCCACGCAGCGTAAGTAAAATAATCTTTTTAAAACCAATAAGCTGTCTCGCCTCTCCATCGCTGGCCGCCTGACTTCCAATTAATTTAGCAATCCTCTGGACGGCTCCAGCCGCCCGAGACAGTTCCAAATCTTGATAACATAATCCCAGGTTTATTAGTTCTTAAATTATTGTTTCCTGCATAAATATTCTAGAAAACATTTAGTGATCATCCAACGAGTGATCATTATTTTGTTCTTGCTTTTTTGTTGTTGTTATTTTTTCTTCCTACTTTGGCAAACCTGAGCCAAACTTTGTAAGTAAGTACAGCTGTTTTCTAAATAACTACCTTGAAAGGATGCAAGATCCCAAAGTTCTGTCTCAACCATTCAAAGTTACAGGCATTGAATCCTTTTTTCTTTTTTTCTTTTCTTTTTCTTTTTTTTGCGGGGGGGGGTGTGAAAAGTAAGTTTCAGTTTTCAATGTTTTAAAATAACTTTAGTGGACACAATGAAATGGCTTACTGAAGCACGTGTTATGGCTAAGCTGGAAAAGTACATCCTAGATAACAGCACTAATGATGAGAAATATATATTCACCAAATGAAATTTCATTATGGTAATCAAAGAAAAGCAATTAAGGTTAAAAATTTAATTAAGAATCATGGATCCGGTTTTGTTCAGATTCTTCCCCTTTATTCAACACTGGTGAGGCCACATCTGGAGACTATGTTCGTGTTTGGGTCCCCCCAGTACAGAAAGAGTGGACAAATTGGAGACCCAAGTCTAGCAGAGGCAATGAAAAAGTTTAGGTGGCTGAGGCACGTGACTTGCAAGGAGCGCCTGAGGAAACTGGGCTTATTTAGTCTAGAGAAGAAAAGACTAAGAGGGGATTTAATAGCAGCCTTCGACTATCTGAAGAGGCGTTCCAAAGAGGTTGGAGCTAGACTGTTCTCAGTGGTGTCAGAACAGGTACAATGGTCTCAAGTTGCAGCAAGGGAAGTTAAGTTAGATATTAGGAAAAACTCTCACTAGGAGAGTAGTAAAGCACTGGGTCACATTGCCAGAAAGCTTGTGGAATCTCCATCCTTGGAGAATTTTAAAACTTGGCTAGGCAAAGCCTTAAGTAGGGTGATATAATTGGGGTGGTCCTGCTTTAAGCAGCGGGTTGGACTAGATGACCTCCTGTAGTCCCTGCCAACCCTAATTTTCTATGATTCAAGGTCATGTTTGCTAGTGAAAGTTACTGTCCAGTATTAGCAATTCCTTGACCATACTAATTACCTAAGCTGACTTTGCTGACATCTCTGAAAACAAGCTAATAGTGGTCATTTGCTTCCAGGACTTGTTCATGACTAATAGTAGTACTTCTTTGAAAAAGAGGTAGTCAGAAGGCTTGAATAGCAGAGCAAGTGTGAACACAAGTTAAAAGGCAGCATTTCGCATTGCAAGCATTTACCCAACTGTTAAGACTGTTTGGATAGTGAAAAAAAGCTTGCAAATTAATTATTTTATTCCATAAAATAAATTTTAACATTTATATTAATCAGTTTTTAAAATGATTTTTTCCAGCAGCTTTTCTTACTCCATGCTGGTATTCAAGCTACTCCAGCCAACTATGTTGCTCAGCCCAGAAGGAATCTGAAAGGAAGTCCTTAAGATTTGGCATTCCCACTTCACCCTCCCACCCCATTAGAACCTGCTTACTGAAGCTAGCAGAAGGTCCATTAGCTATGGCTGTGCTCTTAGTAGCCATGTTTTGATTCTTGGCATAGCAGTAGCGTAACTTGACTGCATGAATGAGGCACCAGCCCCAAGCATCAATTTACAGGGGGCACCAAAGTGTCAGCTCCCTAGATAGTCCATGGTGCTGCAGAATTAGGAACAGCCCCACACCACAGCTAGAGCAGCAGCTGTGTGTGGGGCTCTAGGCCACTGCTCCGGCCCAAACCTGAACATAGCAGCAACACCAATAGCTGAGGCCAAGCATAATGTTCTGCATAGGAGCAGCTGGGGACTGAGTCCCCAGGACAGATAACAGTGACTCTCTCCCTGTCCTGCCCACCCTCCTAGCAAAGGTTTTGCCCAGAGCCCAGTAACCCTCCTTCCCCCCTGCAGGGTTTTTCCCAGGAATCACAACCCGCTAATTACACTTCTGTGAAATAGGAAACAACTCTGGCATATCAAAATACTCATAAATACTGACTTCTGTGGTGGCCATATTAGGTCAAATTTGAGACTACTGCAGTTGTGGAAAAATGCCATTCAAATAATGGATATCTTCATCGGCTCTTAACAAGTGTAGGGAAGCTCACACCCAAATGCAGGTTCATTAAGTTACAGTGACTATCTACAAGATTTTGCCAATTTTACTTGGTTTCTGATGCCTTTGCCTTTGATCTTCAGCAAGTTTTCCTATATCCATACACACATGATTGTGCTGTATTAGCTACAACGGAAAGATGATTTACTAGTAAAAATTGATTCCATTTAAGAAGAGGTACCTGGCTTCCTCGATAGCCTCTTGCTCCCTAAAAAAAAAAAACCAAAAAAAAAACCATTATAGTTGAACTACACCAGTTCAACTCAATTCCATTCAATTCCATTCAGTTCATTAAGGATACTGGGCTAAATGGCATGCTCCCGAAAATGACAGAACACACATATGACTGTGATATAAATAAGGTTGAACAATGTAACTGATATACAAATATTATACTAAAAATAGAGCCCACCAACACAAAACATTGTTAATATAAATATAGTAGTAAATCAAGACACGACTCTACAATATTGTTGTACATAGATCCCCAACTGAGACAATAAAATCAACTGTTATGTTAAAATACATCACTCATAACAGTAAAAAAAGGCTATTTAACTCTAATCACCTCAGCCTTATGAGCAAAAATTGCAAGACGGTTTCCTAAATTTAGATCTGTTTGCTCTGGAAGCCAGATTAATTTCTCTCTATTTGAAAAACGTATCAATTTTAACTGCACCGGAGTAAATGATGTACTCCCCAGAGCTGACCAACTATCAGGAAAATCTTTTTGCTGTCACAACAGGCAGGTGCGAAATACAATCAATGTGTATAGAACAAACCAGAAAGCTCCCTGGAACCTCGAGGAAAGATTGATCCCTTCAAAACACAGCTGACACTTCAGTTCCTGTTACAGCTTCAATGAAGCTGTAGGTTCATTGAAAGACCAGCTGCTCAAGTGACTCCTCAGCCACTGTAGTAGTGTTCTTGTTCTAGCAGTAACCAGCCAAGACTAGATAGTTGTTTAGTGCTCTGTAGGGTCTCCTTGGTATTCTAAAAACTAGATACAGCTGTCCCAATATGCTTAGAAAGCAAAAGAAATTTATGTAGGGACTGATTTGGTATATGGAAAAGAACAAACAAAATAAAAATAAAAGATAAGGAATGCTTTCAAGTAACAAACTTGCCTTCAGACCTCTAACACCCGGGCATCCTTTGTCTCCATGAGTTCCATTGATACCCCTAGGACCTCTTTCTCCCTAAAAAGCAAAAGGTACTGTTAAGTTTCCTATATTATTTAAAAGAAACCAAACTATGTTACTTGATATTTGTAAACCTACAATTAAAGCAAGCTGGATTTCTTTAAACATCACTGTTTTCTGCACTAGAAACTTGACCAATTGCCTATTGAAAAATCAGTGGGAATCTTCATTTTGCCATCACTGGATTTGGATTGTATCCTACAACATTTTGAATTTCATTCCAAGTATCTGCTTATTAACATTTTACTCTGTATCCTGGTTCTATGCACTTATAAAACATTATGCTTTGTCCCCAGGTAAACATTTCTAAGTCTAAGATTTCAAAATTTGATAGTCTAGGGTATGGGATTCTTTGCTGCTTTATTTTTTAAACTTGCACTGAATATTTCTTTCCTTTCATAGGGACAACAACCTAGAAACCTTTGGGAAGCTGGCCTTGTATGTAAGAATTAGAACTCAGAAGATCAGAGTTCCGTCCCCATCTCTAAAACAGCCTCCCTCTGATATCAGGAAAATCATTTTGAAGTACATTTCCAAAGTAGTTCAAATATACAATAAAGCTTGCAGACATTCACTATCTGTTTACAAGTAATGATATATAATTTCTGAAGCTTAGACATAGGCAGACTGAAAATGTAATCCCTGCACATGCTATTATCACCCAATGAAAATTTGAAAATTCCAGCTGTGTTCACTAGATTCCTGAGGTGAATATAGAGAACTTATTAGGCTTACCATCACGTGCAAGCACACAACACGGTTACTATAAAGTAATTAATCTCAGATTTCACTCTGTAGTAAGGAGTAGATAAAAGACTAACTCTCCAAAGCTAGCTGCTTTCAGAGGTTCCAGGGCATTAGGTGACAGATGATCCAGTTTGCATTGAGTAAAATGTTATCCCTAGATGTATCTGACCAAGGAAGAGGACATAGGACTGCTACAGCAGGGTAACATACTGACATAGAATTGCTCCTCGTTTTCTGTGAAGTAACTTTATCCCAGAGCAGTATGACTTGCACTGGTGTAAGCTTGCATATCATGTTTCTGCTCAGCTTTTCAGAGTAAAGACAATTTATCCCAAAGTAAACATGTCATTTGTCTACACCCTTAGATTTCTGGTACATCCTGGTACTCAAGGGACCTTGAGGTGATGGAATATGTTCCCTGGAATGGCCTCAGCTTCCCCTCCTTTATTCCCTGCTCCTTTTGGGATGGCTGGTATGGTGGCTATCTTGGCTGACATCTCAGTTTGTAACAGGGACTGCCAGAATTAATGGCATACATATGAACTAAAGAGCCAGACTTCTGAGCAGAGACCAAGAAGAGACACGCATAATCTTGTACAATGTAAATAAGAGGGAAAGGAACAAATACTGTCCAGGGGGTCATGTTGTCATATTTGCAGTGCTAAGAAAAAGAAGTCCCTACATATATGAGAAATGCAGTAGTACATGTCCTTTGCATTGGGGATCTGATGGGGAAGGCAACTTTTCCACCAGCCCTACTTCTGGTTGCTTTTGGCCACACAGTCTTGGCTAGAGTCAGGCCTAGGCAATGTGTAGGTTAGTTGACTATAACTATTCTGGAACAATGCATCAGTATGATTCAGCGCTTAGAGAGAATACACCAAGGGTGTAAGTTAAAGAAGCCCTTAGACAGCTTCCACCAGTTATAAAACTGGGCTGACAATGAAACAGGAAATTTTGGCCCTCCCTGTAGCTCCTGAGTAGAGTTTGTGGAATGATCATAAAGTCCTGGTCCTCCATACTCACTGGAAAAGAAGACTATACTAGGGGAACTGTAATAAAAGTCAGACAGCCCCTGCAGCAGGCCAGGTCACAGCCTACACAATGGTTCAAGTTTTCTCCTTCCCTCACACTACATATTTCAGCTACAAGAGAAAACTGAGTCCATGTATCTTCAGCCACACTCTGTTTAGATGCACTGTAGAGTACCACATATGGACAAGTGAAAATATAGCTGTTTATTTAACATCTCCTTAAGATGAAGGAACAGCATTTACTTACAATTCCACCTTCCTCACCAGGATGTCCAGGGGAACCCCTGAAACCTGAAATTCCCTAAATGGAAGTGAAGAAAACAAAAGAACCTTGTTCAGATTTACTGTTTATCCAGAGGGATCATTTGCATTTGACTTCAGTAAAGTTGCTACATCTTTCTCTGCCAAAAACCTTTCAAACCAGAGTTAGAGTGAGGAAGAGTAATGTGGGGAGGGAGCAGTAACTGGTAATTACACAACGAGCACTGATAGTCCTGCTTGTGAAGTATTACTTAGAGTAGTGCTTAAATTGCCTTTGTGGAGGCATCCCGCTGATTATCAGAGATGAATGCTTGGTTTGGTCTTAATTAAACATTTTCATTGATGAACTGGAATAGAAAACAAAATCTAACAAAAATATCTAACAAAATTCACAAATGATATAAAGTCTTAAGGCATTACACATAAAATGATTTAAAAGTGTTACTCATTGATTACTTGCATTTGGGGTTAATTTAAAACCTGAAAAGCAGATATGCAGAAATAGATGTAAAAGTGGCAATAGACTATAAATGAAACAATGTTCAATACCATACAGAAGCAGCAAATAGCTTACACCAGAGGTTTTCAACTTCTTTTAATAGGCGTACCCCTGGCAGCCAGAGAGGGTGTTGGGGGGTGGTGCATACCCAGACATGGAGCAGCAGCAGTGCAGGGTGGTGGGTGGCAGCAGCTGCTGCTGTGTGCTAGCTCTCCTGACCTGTGCAGCCTGCAGAGGAGTTCCACTGCCCTCACTGCCACCTGGCCCTGCTCCTGGGAGGTGATGGAGTGGGGTAATGGGTGGTGCCACTTTGTCCCCACTTACTTTCTGTGACCTTCCCAAGTACCTCCAGGAGTATGTGTACCCCCCAGTTGACAACTTCTGGCTTACACAGTTCAGGGCTGAATATACTGAGGCATCATGTGACAAGGACAGGGTGTTAACATCCTTTCTGGATAGGAACAGAGGGCATTTGTACACACGCTTGCACCCCAGTCCCAAGTGGTTTCAAAAGTGCCTGGCACTGCATTTCATGTAATTGGTGAAATGCACATCGGTGCTGAGAAAATGGCAGTGACACACTTTTGAACTAAAACACCTCGAAGGTGTTTTAGTTCAAAAGCACACCGCCACCATTTTCTATGCACTGACACACATTTTGCTATTCATACAACTGCACATGACACCAGTTTCAAAATGGCTGAAACTGGTTTAAGATAAACCTGGTTGAATGTAGTATCAGACTTAACTGATTTAGGTCAAACCAGTTTATGAAACTTCTGTCCCAGACCCCTTCCTGGTTCAAGTTAAGTCACAGTCCCCCAGCATCCCAGGATGGTTTGCAGCCCTGGGCTGGGCTGTCTGCTCCAGAGATTAGGGTTGGCCCTGCTCCTCCGCTCTCTAGCTGGAGCAGTGAGGAATGTCTGACAAGGTGGTGGGGATGAGAAACCTGGCTGAGGAAAGGAGGCAGACTTGCTGATTCCCCAAGGACTTTCTGAATAGCTGGCTGTAAAGAGCCACTCTGCTTTGAGGATTACATAAGACATATGCAAGTCCTTCTCTTGTCTTTTTGGTTTATTACATTCCACTTTAAGTTAGACTAAGCTGTGTGTGCTCTCACTGTGGTTTACTGGGCTGTATTTTAGCTTAGGCAAAGATTATAGGTTGTTTGTTGTTGTGTGCTTGAGGTTGCAAATTGCTGTGTTCAATACATGCTTACTTTAGAGAAAGTACAATTCTTGTTCAAGCTTTTATGAATTCAATACCCCTACCTTTTCCCCTCACCTCCTCCTTTACCTGGCAAGGGCTGCATTCCTCCTGCTTCATTCAGGGGGCAGCCAGAAGCCTGGCAGGCACTGCCCCCCCCACCCCACCCAGGCAGACCCAGACTGGGGTTCCGTCATGGGTGTCTGGTGCCTCTTGAGTCAGGGAAGGCACCAGCCAGTGACCAGGGCGGGGGGGTCCCCTGGCAGCCAATGTCACTGACTGGGGAGTGGGGGGCGAAGGGGAGGGCAGCAGCGGCCAATCTCACTCACCATAAAAGTGGTTGCACTGCTTCCAGAGCCCCTGTGGCCACTTTTGCTGGCTGCACCGCTCCTCACCCAGTGCTCCCAGGGCGGGGAACTGGTGCTTCTGCCTGCCGGCTAAACAGGGAACATGACCTGACAGGGGGTGCATGTATCACCCCTGGGTCCCATGTGGGCCAGGGAGGGGATTTAAGCCTCCAACATAATAGCCCCAGGCTAGGCCAGGCCATGACCCCTCTGCTCAATCATGGAGGGGAAAAATCCTTGGAGCTTCAGTCCCTTCACTTTGGCAGTGGCTAGCAAGTGTGCTGTAGTGCCCCTAGCTTCTGGCCTGAGCTACTACAAGCATGTGGCTGCATTTCCTGAACCTAATGTTAATGGCTGTTCATTTGCTTCTCAGTTTAATCTCTGCAACTTAGACGAACCTGAACAGACTGAATCAATTCAGCCTTGAGCTTTTTGACTGTCTGTACTTGGCCTCTATGTTCAGCCCTGATGTGACTGTATCTTTAATATTCTAATGCGATGCCAAGAAAAAGCTAAAATACTGACAAAAAGTAGGGGTTTATAAAAGAACAGAAATAATATGATCAAGGAAATGAATAAACTATTTTAAAAAGAAATATTAGAAGAGAATACCTTGCATTATAGGTGACCAATAGGGAAATAAAACAGTGAAGAGAGATTTGAAGAAAATAAACACCAAAGACAGAAAAATTATTTAGGATGGTAGAGGGCTATAACAAGACATAATGGAGTGAAATAACTAGAGAAACATTTTAGCCTGAATATTAGGAAAAATCCCAAATAGTGAGCTTGTTTAGTTCATGGGACAATCAGACAAAAGAAGTGGTAACTGCAATATTTGGGAAACTTACAGTGGCTGTCAGTTTTAATTTCTCACACAAGAAATCCTATGCTAAGTAGGAAATCAGAGTGCTCAGAGATGGTGCAGGACCAATTTGTGGCACACCTGCCAAAACCACCCACACTTGAGCACTCAGTCTCCTGTGGACTTGAGAGTGGATATGGGAGACAATCCTGCAGCAGCTTCACTGGCACACTTCTAGCACTGAAGCATATCCAGTGACTTAGATAGGTAAATCCTTCATAGGGTATGTTTAGCTCCATCTCTCCAAGACTTGCCATTGATTTAATAGAGATAAGCCCTAAACTGTAAAAATCAATGCTCACAGTCATATGAGCACTCAAAAAAGCAGTTCAGGGATGAAAAATATGGGACCTGATCTCTCTGTACCTCAGTTCATCTACCTGGAAATTCATTACAATAGCAATGATGTGAGGGTTACCACACAATACTTGTGAATGAATAGCCTGTGCTTCAGATGTATGGTACTACACAAGTTCTAACTATTATTATTAAATTGCATAGTAAATAAATACAATGGCAATAAATACAATAAAATGGCTGCTTTTTTTTAAGGCAACAGCATTTGCCTAAGATGTATGGCATGCTCCACAGAGGAAAAGCCAAACTGGCAAAGCTCCCAAAAGCATTTGCACTGGGGACAAATGTGATCCAGCAGCATGAGGAAAACAGATGTTTTCTTTTAAAAATGAAACAAAGCAGAAAATCCTTGGGCAGCTGTTAAAGAAAGCTCTTGTGGAAGACTGTACTGCCATGTGCGACATCTTTTGGGTAGGAATGCAGATTTGGGATCGGTCTATCAAGACCCACATGCAGCACAAGTAACAAGATGGTGGAAGTACCTTGAAAGAAGAGCATGAATGTTCACACTTAACGGTAGTAAAACATCCCATTAGCAAATGCCCATACAGATCTTGGTTAAGACAGGTTGATTTTCTTCAAATCCATCCTACGAACATATTGCTAATTGGTCTAAGGAGACTGCTCAGTGACCACTTGCATTAGAGGTCTGAAATGCTTCCTGTTTTACTGTGAACTTTACTGGTCAATATTTTTCATAACAATTATACTAAGATAAAAGAGAAAAACGATTGACCTTTTGCTTCTTCTTGCAATGACAAGATCCACAAATATTCCATGTAAGCAGCTGCCGAACTACTATTAAAAAGTCTCACAAACCAAAACCTCTCTTACCAGTATACAGTTAAGTACTCTTACCTTCTTTCCAGGATTTCCATAGATACCATGAAAACCAATTTCTCCATAACATTTACAAGCAAGATGACAGCACTTTCTTTCAGCAACATGTTCCTGCAAAAACAATTAGCAATATTATAGTTAATCTAACAGACTGTAAAATCCTGATGGGTTTTCTTCATTGTTTATTTCACAAAAAAAACTTACGAGTTCTCTTTGCAAGAGTCCTGGATGGTCTGAAAATCTAATGCTCAGGGGGTGCTTATTGCCAAGTCCTCTGCCAAATTCTATTTCCTGTAGGTCGCTCAGATTTGGCATGTTGTCCAAGCCAACCATTAGAAGTGCATCAAGGCCTTATAAGAGCAATAAATGTTAAAACATAACATGTTGTTTGTTTTAACAGATTAACTACACTGACTGCAAAATATCATTTACTGAGGTGTCACTTGATAGATTTCATGTTCTTGTCCCTAAGTGGTTGGTCACTCATCTTCTAAAGTCAGCAGCTGTACCTTAGGGATGAACTTGCCCCAGTGATTTTCTCTCTCTTTTTTCTTATTCCCCCTCACCATCATATGCATTAAACTTCCACATGTTTAAAATTGACCACAGGACACTTTATCTAAACCTCATTAGACAAGGTTTAGATTAAGTGCCTTGTGGCCATTTAAAAATGTGCAGAGGCTTAATACATATGATGCTGCAATGATGCTGGAGCATTCTAATTAGCCAAGGTGCAACTGCTCCAAACTGGAACTAGCACTAATGCTGATCAACATTTGAGCAGCTCAAAGTTTAACATGTAACAAGGCCCACAGATGACCGCATTGAGAATACAGATAATGGTGAAAATTCCTTTATGAACACATCTGTGGAAGGAATAGGACTCATTAGGGGAGTGGACACCCTATAACTGGGGAGAGAGAGATTGCTCATGCCAATAATTTTTGAGCAATGCCAGAACTATGCAGATCAGTCTGCACATACACATCTGTAGTAGGAAAGAAATTTATCCCACCTTTGTAGAATACAGTACTGCACTGTCTGTGGCATACCGTACCTTTGAGGAGAAGGGAATCTGCTGCTATTCTGAGTACTTCTACAGGATCATCCAGCCCATCTGTAAATACTAAAAGAACCTGTAAAAGAAAACGTTAAATTACCAAAGGATTAAAAAGAAAATATTGTAGCTATAGTTTAGTTAAAGATTGTACTTTAATAATAAAAGCTGTTTGTGGCTAGGGACAGAAGTTACACATAAACCAGTTTTAGTGATCAGAAACCAGTTCAGATCTCTACCACAACAGAAGTTCAGTACACTTAAAAAACTTTCAAAATGGCCAAAAACAGTTTAAGATAAACCTGGTTGGATGTAGTATCAGACTCAACTGATTTAGGTCAAACTAGTTTATGGAACTTCTGTCCCAGACCCCTCCCTGGTTCAAGTTAACTCAGAGTCCCCCAGCATCCCAGGATGCTTTGCAGCCCTGGGCTGTGCTGTCTGCTCCAGCAGAGCAGGGGTGGCCCTGGCCCTCTGCTCCCTAGCTGGAGCACTATCATTGCTCCAACTAGCTAAGGAGTGGGGATGGGGAAACCTGGGTCCGGACCCCAGCTTGGCAGGGGGCATTGCATGGCAAGGCAAGTAGAGAGGAAGTAGCCCCTGACAGGCTTTTCCACACTACCTGCTCAAGCAGAGAGCGGGGGCATGGCCAGGCCCCAGCCCAAGCTGACACAATGAGGCAGGGGAGGGGATAAGGTGAGGGAGGTTTAAACCTCCTCCCTGGCTTGAATAGTGTCTTCTCCAGGTGGGGGAGTTAAACCCCACTACCCCACACCTCAGTGTACCAGACTGGGCTGGGACCTGGCTACACCCCCTGCTCTCTGCTCAAGCAGAGAACAGGTAAAAGCCTGTTGGGGGCTGCCCATGAGGCAGACCCTGAATAGGGTCCAGTGAGGGCCACGGAGGGGGTTTAAGCCCTCCTCTCCCCCTCCACTTCAGCATGCCAACCCAGGTTGGGACCTGGCCATGCACCACCCCCTGCTCAAGTGGGGAGCAAGGGAAAAGTGTCAGGGGCTGCTCCTCTTTCCCTGTCCCCCACACAGGCAGACCCCAGCTGGGATCAGTGCAAAACAGAGTTGGAGTTTAGCCTCTCCACCCCCCATCATGCAGTGGGCCGGGCATGGCCTGGCCATGCCCCACTCCTCTCAGCTTGACCAGGGAAGGGGAAAAAGCCCCCAACTTCCCTCTCTTCCCTTCGGCAGTGGCCAGCAGGATGGAAGGTACGCTCCAGCACCTCCCAGCTTATGACCTGAGCCACTGAAGGCATGTGGCTGCATTTCCAAATGACAAGTGAATTTCTGTTCACTTCAGCCTAGAGAGTTTAGACTGACCTATAAATATTGAATCAATTCAACCTCCAGTTTTCTGACTGTCTGTACTCAGCCTTTAAGTGTCATTTTAAAAGACTTGTTATGATTACTAGGCCAGAAATTATCTGTACTTTGGCAGCAGTTCAATTTAAAAGAATCTGGCTCACAGACTGCCACCAGAGCTGTCCCTAGGGGTGTGTGGGGCCTGGGGCATATCAGCCCATGTGGGGCGCAGGAGGGGGATGGCGAGAGGCTGAAGCCAGCAGAGCAGAGTGGGAGGGTGGCAGAGCTGGTGGGATATGGCAGCCGCAGTGGGGCCTATGCAGCATCGACCGTGGGTCCCCAAGGCATGGGGCCCGGGGTAATCGCCCTGATTCCCCTCCCCACAGGAACAGCCCTGACTTTAACTATCATTGCTACAACCAGCTGTAGATTTCATGCATGTATCTAACTATATTCTAGGCACGGGGACAATTCCGTTGTTATTCATGCTTAGAAGAAACTTCACTGAAGGCAACAGAGGTCTCCAAATGTAAATGAAGAGGAACGGAAAACAGAAAGTGTTTCTTTTCTTTTCTTTTGATAATAAGAAACCAGCAATGTGGACACCCATGTTTCCACTAATGCGATCTGACTTTATACTGGTGTAAACAAAAGGAACAGACACACAACATGCAGCCCTACACCAGTGTAAATTACTTTTCTTCGGTTTCCCATGAAAAAAAATACACAATGAAGTATTTTTCCCATGAAAAATATTACACAACAGTATAAGTTAGACCAGGACATGTGTGTCAGTTTCAACTGATTGTCCCCTGGTAGCAGTTAGCTCAAGCTATTTCCTGCTCCCCAACCACCCAGAAGTGAAGAACTGTGGTTAACAGTCCATAGTCTGCTACTCAGGATAAGCCAGTCACCGGTTTGCTCTGGCTTCTAGAGTTAAATGCCAATTATGCTGGTGTAATGCGATGTGTCTGTCTCTGCACTGCAGAACTGAAAACTGTCTAACTAACCCTATTAGCCCTGGGCTCGGTTGTCTGGTCTCCTTTAGCCCACTTTACACTGCTCAGGCAGCAGATAACAGATGGATTCAACTATCTCTGGACTGCAGGGAATTCCCTTTGCAGAAAGGAACTCCCCACTGATGCATGGATGACAGATGCAGCTGGGCCCAGGTCCTGTACCAACCATCCCATGCCCCCAGCAGGGGAAATGCAGGGCAGAGATAGGGACATGGTATAGTAGACAAAAACTCCATTAAAAGTGTCCTCCCCCCACATAAATTGGAGCAGGCTTCCCAGCTGTTCAGAGAGATCAGATGCAATAAACATATACTGTTAGTGTGCAAATGTATCACAAGGTGTTATAAAGAGTACAGTAGGACTGTTCAGCTCAATGCTTTCCATTCTACACAGTTATCGCTTGTTCTGTTTCCTCAAGTGTTTACAGAGGTATTAAGCAAGATTCTCACTGAAATAAAGCTGGGTCTTGTTTGACTGAAGATGTTGGGACAGGTCCTGCCTATTTGCTGTAAGTTGGAAAAAAATTATAAACAAGAATAAATCATATCTAGCTGATGAATGCTACAGAATAAACATGTTGCTGTTCAGTGACCTACAAAAAATGAGTTTGTGATCTCAGGCCTGTTTATGTCTTGACCACAAGCACCAGCATAAAGGGCAGTAGCTGGCATCCTTCTGACCATCACTGCAGCACAGCCATGGATTAAGTGGGCATGCAGTAATCACCATTCCAGTTCCTAGAAGGAATAGGGCTAGGGTAGTCAGACTGGTGTGCATTGTACTTGTAGAATCCTTATTTCTGATTTCTGAAGGTGTATGAACAGGGAAAACCCCAGTTTATTTTCCACAACGTGTTAAAAGATTTGACAGCTGGGGAGAAAATGTACCTGGAAATTGAACAAATTTGTTCTAGAAAACAAACCGCAATAAGGAATCTTAAGGAACCTAAGGATTTTCATGATGCACAGGCTAGAGCTAGAGAAGAATTACAGTGGAGAAAAACTCCACTGCATCTTAAACCCATTTGTACATCATCTCTTCCAGAGAAGAATTATAAGTTAAAAACTTCTGAGAAGAAAGGTAAAAAGAATAAAGTTGGGAATGTGCTCCTTCTACATCTGTGTTGATGAGGAATTGCTGAGCAGATGCTGAAAACAGGATTGATATTTTTCTCTGCAAGCAGGCTAATTTGCATTTTCTGTTCTTGTACAGCTGTGAGAAGAGATCTTTTAGCGAGCACTCAAAATTAAGCTAAAATATATTCTAGACTTGAAATAATTTACAAGAAATAAAACAAAATACACACAGAACATATGTATGATATCTTATGAGGACCAAAGTGCCTTTCCTGCTCTAGGATTTAATGTGTAAAAAGTATCTTATGTAATTGCACGTGTGTAAATGCTTTCTTCAAACACTGCAGTGCAATCCAGAAATATTAGGAAGTGAAAGAATTTCCATTCAAGTCAATGTAAAGAATCTATCAACTTCTGCATGGATTGACTCAAACCATTACATATTTGCCTTCCCTTTGTCTCATTTCAAACTGAGTTATTCACAGTGATCATGTGTAAATATATTTCCATAAACTAATTACTTGCAAAATACCAGCTCTGAGCCATCATTATTCAGGCTGTGTGATTAGTCATCTATGAAAAATGTATTATTTATGATCCTGAACCTATAAATAAATTCCAAGATAAATATACCCAGTGTGAACACTTGTGAGCACATGGAATTGCCTACATATTTGTCAATATATTCCTCTTCCAGGAGCACTCAGTCAGGTATAGAAGAGATTTTTTGTTCACCTGTTTTAAGACATCTGAATATTGTGAAAATAAATCCAAGGTTTTGGTTGAATGACCAGTTGTGAATCTTTTTTTCTTCTGCTGCAGAATCCACATAGCACTAAACCCAGCATATTCTGAATAATATAAATTTAGCCAATACTCAATCATACACACACTTCTGTTTACCTTCACATTAGCTGAGGCCACTTCAAAGGAGTCCTCCCAAAGTAACTGTAAGAAGCGTGCATTCAAGTATGTGTCCACAGTGATCTGTACAGCTAAGAACTTTTGGATTATCTCTTCATTATACTTTTCAAAATTAGAGTCAAATAGGGGTAGGCCAGTTGGCCCAAACACTTGGTACTTGAACCTGATGTTGAGCTGAGACTCAGAAGTGCAGCAGACATTAGTCAAGGACTCCACCTGTTGCAGAAATCTGGGCAGATCAGTTTGCAGTTGCTTTTTCAAGTGCAGAGCAGGTGTAGGTCTCACAGGTCCTGAAACATCAATTCCCACTGAAACATCTATGTTGCAGTCTGAGAGGGGGAGCACAAAAGTAAATGATGATCATTGTATCCAAATAATATTTTATGATCTTGCTTCTAAAAGCACCAAGAACAAATTCAATTTGCTAGATGTCAAATCTGGCATTTTAAATTAAAAGACATCCTACATTACAATCAGAGAGCCAGTGCACAGCTTCACTGATTCGTCAGCTAGGGATCTGGCCCTTGCTACTGTACATAGCACCACACACACAGTCACCAAAAATAAATTAATCATCATCACTACATATGTTGGGCCTTTAACTAACAAACAGCACACCCTATGGTTGAGCCACAAGGAATTAAAATCTAGAGCTCAAATTATTGAATAGTTTGCTTATAACTGTGAGCTGTGCCATCAGCTCCTATGCACTGTTATTGTGTGTGCTCATTGACAGAATCAGATTATGCATTGAAGCAGAAGAATCAAATGCAAGGTGACAGAGAAAGAAGGAAAGGGAATATAGTACAACAGGAATAACATGCAAACTCCTTAGTGACATAGTTAAAGCAATACAACCCCTCCTATTGTGAGCAATGCTACATTGTATATGTATGTGCGTGTATTCTAGTAGTGTGTGCACAGAGAGAAGGCTGTGTATTAGGGCTGTGCGAAGCTTCGGTCCCCGATTCAATTTGAAGGAGATTCAGCCCAATTTGGTGGCCAAATCTCCAAATCCGAATAGAATCAGGAGACCCTTTAAATCTCTCTGAATTGAACTGGAGAGATCTGGAAAGATTCAGCTATTTGGACACAGATACAGCTTTAAATGTTCCTCTACATACCTCAAGGTACCAGGCAACTTATGAATGCTGTAATGGTGGCCACGTGGAGCATCTGACAGGAGCACAGGGGGGGCCCCAGCAAGTTTGGCAGCAGACCTAGAAGTGGACCAGAAGCACTTCCGGTCCACTTCTGGGTCCAACGGGGAGCACACACGATGGCCCCCCCACACCCTGCCTGGCTCGGCAACTGGTGCCTCCTGGGTCTGGGAGGGCATCCAGGATCCCCCTGCAGCTGATCGCCAAGCCAGGGGGACGCAGATGGGCTTCCCCACGCACTCCCCAGTGGACCGGAACTACTGGTCCACTACCAGTTTCGCCACTGAGCATGCAGGGGGCCCCTATGCTCCTGTTGGATGCTCCTGTTGAGCCTCAGCATTGCAGTGTTCACGAGGCACACCTGCTACCTCAAAAACATTGAAAAATGTGTCTATGGCTGAATCACTGAGTCTCTGAATCAAGATCGAATCTTCACATTCGGATTCAGCCAAATAGAATTGGGGACACTGATCTGGACCAACTAATCAAATCACTATCCCTAATTTGAGCCAAATCCAAATAGAATAGGGCCTGTTTCGCACACCCCTAGTGTGTACGTATGTGCAGAAGTGTAACCCAGTACTTGAGTACCCTAGGTAGCAGTTATACAGGGCAATGTCTACGGCTGTGCTGCTGCCAGTGGTGGCTGGGCCAGCAATGCAGTTGCTACTATTCATGTGCCCCTCCAAAGTTGTCCCCCTTTGCTACACTACTGTGTATAAGTAACTATCATTAAAGCTTGTATATGTGCACAAAGCATAGCGCAATGTGCTACCCTTAATGCTATTAGGTGAGATCCAGTATATAGAAAAACAGATTGGAGAACTGGAAAAGGAAAACCCAGTAAGCCATATCATTCCTGTGCTTGCTTTCCCAACAGCTGAAAATATTGAATTGTATGTTCTAAAAATATTGGAATTGGACTGCATGGTTATGTTTATATGCACTTATATTTACTCAGACAGAATGGAATGACTGTTTCTTCTCTTCTTTCCTTTCATAAAAAAGGAAGAAAGACACAAATACAGATATAGTATATGCTACATCAAAAATTCCATTTAGAAGAACACTGCTGCAGGCAAGTGTTTAAAAGTTAGGAAAGGTCAGAATTCACATTGCCGGTGCAACTTTAAATTGCATTGTGATACAAACTTTCATGACACGATCACATACTACTATTTCCCCATTACCCCCACCCCATTCATTGTACAGAATAGGTACCTATTTAATAATTCTTAGGATCACCATTTAGTCTGTGACCTAAGACCTTATTTTCTCTCTGCAATTAATGTCCATGCGTGTGCGTGTGATGCATCATTTTCCCATAGTGCTTTAAAAACATGAATGAATGTATTTTCAGAGCTCTCAGGTTTGAGGTAGGTCTGTCTGCTCCATTTTACACATGAGGAACTGAGGCACCAAAGATTAAGGACAAAACCATAACAGTCACTGTCTTTGCAACTCATAACATGGGCTTAACCCTCTCTCACAATCCTCCATTTTAGTAAATTCACTTCAATATACAGTATAAATATGTAAATGTAATCATGCTTATAAAATAATGCTATCCATGTGCTTCTATATATCACACATACCTATTTCATTGATATACAAAAAAACTTGTTTATGCACTGAGAGCCATATTCACCTATGGAGCAATCTATGGACTCGCCTATGGACACCAGGAATCAAAAAAAAAAAACAACCCAAAACCTTACCCATGTTCCGAAAAGATGCATGTGTGAAAGTGCTAATCAGCTGTTTCAACATGCAGGTACTCTTCTGTATGTAAAATGTTTGCTTCACTTTTTTTTTTTTTTAAATTATCCATCTATACCTCTGGATATAGATGGATAAATTATCCCCTCACTCTACTGCATGTGCCTTCTTATCTGCACATCCCAGTACTTTCCCAGAAGAATTCAGTGTGTTTACATAAATGTTTTCAAAAAAATGAAAATGTGAGGTTTTAATCAATTTAACTGTACGAAACATAGTTGAAAGAAAAGCTCAAGTAATATGGAACACGATGGATCACAAGAAATTAACTTGCCAGGGCTACTACTGTGCAAAACTCTCTGGGGCCATTTCACTGGGGTCTTTACAAAACAGAGGCAAGATATTCCCCACCACCAAGAAAACTGGCATTTTATAAGGAGTTTATTATGTGGTTCCTCCTACTAAGAAGTCCCTTGCTGTCTAATGAATTCACACCAGGAGGAGTTGTGACATTTACTTTTCTCTAGTAATCTCTGACTTAGCTGTTATTAGCATAGGTGGTTTTTATTGCAGCACTGACCTGTTACATATCTACGATGGGAGTTTCAAGCCTACTGAAACCATGTGCCAAAACCCCACTGAAATTAGACCACTGAAAATCCTAGCCCTAAAAAACAGGATTTAAGTGGGTTGGCTTGATTATTTTTTTCAGGGACAAATCCTGGCCCCTCTGTCAAGAGCACTTAATACAATTGCTCCTGAAAGTCGGGAAAAACCCCTTCGGCTACATTTTGTTCCACATTCCTCCTTATTATGGGGGATCTGTTACAATTAGGATCTATAGACACCCCAGCCTCCCTCTCCATTACCTTCATGCATATACAGACATCTTGGACCAAAGCCCAGGGAGCTCATGTAGAAAACAGGTTTTATTACTAGGCAGCAAAGATCCTGCTCAGTCTTCTTACACTGCAGCCTCTTGTAAAACACCTACAATTTTGTGTTCAGGACCTTGTGAAACCTACAGGCTTTCTGTGAAAGAGCAGGACTTGCCTGTACCTGAAGATAGCATCATGTTTCACAAGTGAGCACTTGGGTGTTAGTCCTAATTATCTGTTCATTCATGGCTCCAAAGGGGAAAAAAACTTTAAACAAACCAGCCTAGTATACAGGAAGCAACATAATTGTCAGGGGGAAGATACGATGTAAGGGCCAGATTCCAGTCTTTTCCCAAGGGAAGAGAAAGCACAGCATTGTTGCAAAGACCAGGCCCTCAGTTTTATGAGAAGTATGACCACTACAGTATTTCATATGTTTGCCCTACTAGGTAACACAAAATAAAATCCTATCTTTCTCTATGGCAACTTATGTTCATAAAAGTCTTAAACATGGTGATGTTAATAACCCAATCCTCTTCTAAATCTCATATGTGACTTGCATCTCTTCCCTCACTCTTTCCCTAGCCCTCCCCTGGAAGCAAAGACCCAGCTTAAACTTTTGGTGTGCTACATAGCAAAGGCAAGTGGGGAGCAAGCACTTATTTCCTTGAGCAGGGGCTGCTGCAGTTGTGGTGGCATGGGTTGCTGCCACTTCAGCACAAGCGCCACAGCAGCACAAACACAGGCTGCTGTGGTGGAGGCAGCACAAGTTCCCCTGGGGCTGTTATTCTGCTGCCCTGCTCACCCACCCACCATAAGAGAGGCCTCTCCCCACAAACTATGGAACACTTTCACAGCTGCTACACAGCCATTGCTACAGCAGCCACAGGAGTATAAAACCAGGAGCTGCAGTTTTTGTGCTTCCCACATCATGTAGGGCCTTGGCCAGTGTATCTGGATGGGATTGTTTTGGGTGGTATCCTACATAACCTTTGAATGCACTGGTCAAATCAATGATATACTCTTCAAATTTCTTCTGCTTTGTCAAGGAGGGAACACACTATAGGTTTGTAATCTTCCCAACACTTGTCCTTCTTTGGGGAAATTCCACTATGTGTAGAGACTGCCTCAGTTGTGGGAATGGAAAAAGGAGGGTTTCACTTCAAGTTACTAATGGCTCCTGTATGAAAGTGGGAGCTTTGCTTCTTATGTTGGCCAGCTACTGCCACTCCTGATTCCACTGAAGTTATAGGGCCAGATTCAGTAATATGTTGCTGTAGGCCATTCCAAAGTCAGGCAATTTCTTTTTTTTGATGTGCTGCTAAACTATATGTTATTGTCAGAAACATATTCCTCCCCAATGGTTAATCACAATGTACAGAACATATGATGAATCTATAGACAGATACAATCAATAAATAGATTACCATGACTTACCCTGGCTTGGACGATCGCTACTGTCACAGACTTCCTTGACAATCGTCCTCTCTATGTGTTCCAGACGGGCAAAATTTTCCACCAAAAACACCCTTTGTACATTACCAGCAATCTGAAGCAGTTCGGTTGCTCTTAGAATCCCAATGCCGACTGCAAAGACGTATATTCCATCATTCCTAAGAGCCAATGCTGCTTCACTCACTGGATCGCTAGAATATCCATCAGTAATCACAATGAGGGTCTGGGGAATATTTTGGTGTTTACGGCCACCGTTGGCAGGCTCAAAAAGCCTCTTGACAAACCTCAGTCCTTTGCCAGTGAAGGTGGATGATTTAAACTGGCGAATGCTATCAATCTGTTCTTTTATGGCAGTCTCTGAGTAAAATTCATTGAGATAAAATTCTTTCTGAGGATCTTCACTATATTGGACAACTCCAACCCGTACTTTGTTCTCAGCAATGTGAAAACGGCTCACTATTTCCTTCATGAAGGACTTCATAGTAGAAAAGTTTTTAGAAGATATGCTTTCTGACCCGTCAATCAAGAACACAAGGTCTGCTGCTTGATTTTCACAAACTAGGGGGGGAAATGTACATAGTTATATATTCATATACACTCGAGGTTTCATCCACTTAAATCTTTTTAAAACCTGCTGTCTTTGGCTGAAATTTACTTCCAGGCAGAGGCACCGACTCAAGGTTAATTCATTACATTGGTCCCACTTAGGCTACGGACAGAAGTTGCACATAAACCGGTTTAACTGATCAGAAACTGGTTGAAACCTGCAACAGAACAGATGTTCGGTGCATATAAACTGCTTTCAAAATGGCTGAAACAAGATTAAGATAAACCTGGATGGATGTAGTATCAGACTGAACTGAATTATGTCAAACTGGTTTATGGAACACCTGTCCCATACCCTCTCCTGATTCAAGTTAAATCACAGTCCCCCAGCATCCCAGGATGCTTTGCAGCTTCGGGCTGTGCTGTCTGCTCCAGTGCAGCAGGGCTGGCCCTGCCCGCCTGCTTTCAGAGAGCTGAGGCAGTAAAGCCTCTACTCCCTACCCTCTGCCTGTCAGCCCTGACGGTTGGGAGGCAGGGGAACAGACCCCAGGCCCTCCTAGCCTGGGTATGCACAGCACAAGGGGAGGGAAAGCATCTTCTGTAGGGCTTATCACCCTCCCCTCCCCCTCCATAGACTCTCAAGGTGGGCTGGAATTGCCCTATCCCCACCCACTGCCAGCAGCCCTTGCATCTGAGGGGCTGGGGTAGCACAGGAAACATCTTCTCCCCCTCCCCCCCAAGCTGACATCTACAAGGCACTGAGAGGAGACAGCTTCCACTCCTGAGCTTCTCAATCCCTGGCAGCCTAGAGAGCCAGCTGGGATCCCTTAGCCCAACATACCTGCTTTTCCAGAGCTGATGCAGTAAAAGCCTCTGCCTGTACCTGGCAGCCCGGCATGGAAATAAGCCCTGCAGAACCATATTGAGAAGTGGGAGGTGGAATCCCCTCTCTGCGCCAGAATCAGAGTTCAAGGGATCTCCTCTGAGGCTGCAGGATCCAGCCACCCTCAGGCTGGAGGGACCATTCCCTACTCCCACCTGTGGGCATGGGGCCAAGCCCTGAAGGACAATATTGAGGGGTGGGAGGGAGGAAGCCCTTCTCTGCACTAGGGGCAGGACTTGGGGGATCCCCACTGAGACTGAGATATCCAGGCTGGAGGGATTGTTCCCCCTTAGGGAAGCATAGCAAGGGGTTGGGAGGTATGTGCTGGGCCCTATGGGCTGCATTCAGGTGCCTTTGGCAGTGGCCAGTAGGCCCCCCAACTACTGGTAGAAGCCACTGCAGGGGTCTGGCTGCCTATCCAGTGTCAAAAGTGGACATCAATTCACTTTATTATCAGTTCAATGTATGCAGTTTAGAGAAACCTGCAAAGACTGAATAAATTCAGCCTGGGGCTTTTTGACTGTCTGTACTCCGCCCTAAAACACAGAAATAAATATCACCCATTTAGAACAATAGAAACATCTGGGAGAATCCACTTTCTGGATCCATTATACACAATGTCTGTGACTTACCGGACAATGAAATGAGGTAGCTATGAAGAGCGTGCCTCCAAAGCCAGCCTCTCAGCTGAAGAAAGCTAATTATCACCAAACCACAAGTAAAGTTCAGACAATCAATGGATAGAATTGCTTAAAATACCATCTCCATCACACACTGAAGGGTAATAGTCAGAAAAATCACTTGCAGTGGAAGAGACATATGCTGAGCTGCCTGATTGGACTTGCAAGCTGGGAGCTGGAATGTCTTAGTCTACTGGTAATTTGGACAAGCTCTTGCCTGCACTTTTTTACTTCAGAAGCTAACTCAGATGCCTGGCATTTATCACTGGTACCTTCTATTCGGTGGGCTTGGTAATTCAAAATGGAAATTTACTAAAAATACTTGTACGTTCCAATGAACTTGATAGTGTGGCATGACAGCAACAAGGCCAGGCTCCAGACCCTTGCAAAAGCAGTAGTAACATGGATAAATATTTACTGTAAATTGTTTTTTATGTAAGTTCTGATAAATAATAATGTTGCTTCCCTACCACAAACCTCATCAAGATACTACAGATGCAGCTAACTCACCCTAAGTCAGCTCAGTGGTTCTTCAAACAAAGTCTACT
>JAGPOW010000261.1:188472953-188486078 GCA_030014935.1 Caiman crocodilus
CCTAACATGATACCTGTAATATATGTTCAATAGATACTGCTCAGGAATCTTTGTACATACTGTGTAAGGATGAGATGATGTGCAATAAAGATATATATAAAAAAAAAGAAAAGAAAAAAAAAGAAGATAGGCCAGATGTTGTAGGGGCATGTTCAGTGTGGGCTGCATTCAATTATCTTCACAGATTTTTTCCAGGACTGTACAGTACTGCTTCTGACAATGGTTTAAAGATAGGAATGTATTTAATGGGTTTTCCTGTAAACAAATGTAAGATGAGGGGCTTTTTTCTCATGCTGATGGGGAAAAGACCTCACCTTATATTTGGGTAAATAGGGTTTGTTATTTTATATATATACATATATATATACACACACACACACACACACACACACACACACGTGAAATATAAAAAAATAAAATGTGTGTGTATATATAACATACTATATTACATACACACACATATCTGTAGTACTCCAAAAAATTAAATGGTACCAGCTCTTTCACAGATACTGAGTTAACAAGAAGCGCAGGGCCAAATCTTATTTCCAGGAAGGGCAAAGGAAGGTTTGTTATTGACCTCAGTGAAAACAGGAACAAAGCTATAATGTATTACCAGTTGTCTGTGCATCAGTGAAACAGAAGGCAGCTGCAAAGAGAAGAATAAGAAGTAGTTTGCAGTTATCCATTCTGAGATCTTTCCTAGAAAAAAAGAGAAAAAAACCCCATAAGAAACACAGAATATATCAAGATGCCTCAAAGAATTCTTAATCATGAAAAAGATAGCTTATAACTTCTTAATGAATTTAAGGACATAAGCTCTGCAGTTTATTTGTCCTGTGCTTTGCTCTTTAAAAAGCTCCTACCCACCAAACAAACAACTACTTTCAAATGCAGATTGATCAATATTTGAATCAATAATAATAAACTAATTGGAACAAGAATGGGCAAATTCAAATATTTCTGTGTTAAAGAAAATTCGGGTACAGATCATTGCTGGCTCAGAGTATCCCCATTTCTATTTCTTTGTCATACTTAAATTCTGATTGCTACAAACAGTTCTTTAACTTCAAATTTTCCTCCTTTACTAGAAAGAATGAAGATTTAGGAGTCTGAAATCAATGTGTCTAGCTCCCTTATTTGGTTAAATATTTGGTTAATTGTACTTGGTGGCCTGTGGTTTAAATGGATATTATAAAAACAGGGTCAAGTTTAGAAATGGGATATGCCAGTGGAGCGAATAATTTCTAATGGCAAAGACTTCTCCCTTGATGAATATGCATAAATGCCGTAAGTGAAATATTTTGCAATTCAGTACTAGCAAATAACCCATCTCTCACAAGAAAATTACAGCCACATATTGAGCAAAGACACTGAAAATAAGTAGTTTGGGGCAGGAAAAAAAATCCATGATTTTTAAGACCTTTAGAGTTTATGCAGTCTAGTAAACGAATAGTTAAAGGAACAAAAAAGAAATACTGAACCACTGCCCAGAAGGCTAAGCTTGCAAAAGTAGATAGTTCTGAAATATTTCCTATGTTGTTTTTTCTGTGAAGTCTCTGAAGAACAGCATCTTCCTCTGTCCTTGCTGACTGGTTTCAGCTGCCTGTTCTCTCATTCTACCCTTAAGGTCTGTCCTGGATCAAAACTGAGCAGTGCAGCACACAGCACAGATGGAGTATGGAAGAATGTATATCTGGTAAAACATAAAATAAGAAGCCTGGGTTTTTCTTTAGAGTAATATGAGCAGAGGAGAGTTAGAGAGGCAGGTTCCATCAAGAAAAGAAGGTAACATAAGGTGCAGAGGCTACTAATTCTATGGCCTGTATTATACAAAACTATGAGATACAATGGTCTCGTCTGGCCTCCACATTCTCCTAAGTCTTTGACTTCTGTAGTATGATTGTCTGCTGCATTCAAGCCTGCCAAAGCCCTTCCTCCCACCAGACTTATGGGGTTGGGAGAATTCAGCATATCAGGGAAGAGAGTGTCTATGGTAAAAGGTAAAGGATCTAGGAGCTCCCATGCTCTGATCCCCTCCCAGCTTTGCAACTAGTTTAAATCCAATTTCTCGTGGCTGCTAATGCTGCTTATATGCTTATACAGGCTTCCCAATAGCAAATACCCCAAAATGAAATGAGATTTAGGAAGAAGCTGACTAACCATCCCTGCAAAATGCAAAAGAACAGGCAAAGATGGGAAATGAGTTCCCTACTAATACCTAGGCTCCTCAGGGTAGGAGCCATGGTCCCAGCTTCTCCACTGCATCATGCCCTTCCACCTCAAACGGAGTAGCAAGGAAGAAATTCCCATAAGAACAGCATGAAAGTTTATGAACTCTTTATCTGTCTCCCCAGGGGTTTTCTGTAGAAGGAGAGAATATGGTTCAAGCCTTTTCTGCAATCCTTGTCTGAGGTAAAATGTAGCAGCATTTTATTGTTATTTTCACATTGCTGTTTAATGTAATCTTTTTAATGGATAAAACTCTCACTACAGACGTATATTTGTCAAGACAAATCATAAAATTTCAATACATCTACCACATGCACTAGACAAAAACCAAAGTACAAAACCCTAAAGACAAAACAATTTAATTGATACGATAGTACAATAGCAAATGTATATATAGTCTGCCAGCATCCTGGAGATACAATTTTCCTCTGCATTAATGTATGGACAGACAGTCTGAGCTGAATGCTCAAGCAATTAATCAAAGTACGGTGCCTTCTTTTCTGACAAATGCATCTCTTTACTGCATAGTCAAAATTGTATCATCATACAATAAACTTCAATATTCTTAACTTTTTGTCCACCTTAGGACCACCAAATTACCTTCAATTCATAGATGTTAGGGTCAGAAGGGACCTCAATAGACCATCGAGTCCGACCCCTGCATGGCAGGAAAGTGCGCTGGATCTAGATGACCCCAGCTAGATGCATTTCCAGCTTCCTCTGGAAGACCCCCAGGGTAGGGGAGAGCACCACCTCCCTTGGGAGCCCGTTCCAAGACTTTGGCCACTCTAACTGTGAAAAAGTTCTTCCTAATGTCCAGTCTAAATCTGCTCTCTGCTAGCTTGTGGCCATTAATTCTTGTAATCCCCAGGGGCGCCTTGGTGAGTAAAGCCTCACCAATTCCCTTCTGTGCCCCCATGATGAACTTATAGGCAGCCATAAGGTCCCCTCTTAGCCTTCTCTTGCAGAGGCTGAAGAGGTCCAGGTGCTCCAGTCTCTCCTCATAGGGCTTGGCCTGCAAGCCCTTAACCATATGAATGGCCCTTCTCTGGACCCTCTCCAGGTTACCCACATCCCTCTTGAAGTGCGGAACCCAAAAATGCATGCAGTATTCCAACTGCGGTCTGACCAGCGCCCGATAGAGGGGAATTATCACCTCCTTTGTCCAATGCCTTGCCAGATCCCATCATCCTTTCTGGGTACAAAGAATTCCAGGATTAAGGTCACAGCAACAAACTTTAGGTGGCTACTAGTTGAGAAGAAGTGGTTTGTAGGCGAACGGCAAATGGATACTGCAGGACAGGAGCATAAGATGGTAAGGAAAGCCAAGTGCCATGGTCCTGTTGTTTGTAAGAAATATATGCAGTTAAGTGTTAAACAGTTAGCTAACCAGGGCGATATGGTTTGAGTCAAAGAAAGAAAGAGAGAGCATGCATGAAAGCACACATGCAAAACAGAATCAATTCTACACTTTTGTCATATAATTCAGAGTTTACTTCACACTGCACTTTGGTCAACCACTTGATGAAAGAGAATTCTGCCCATCATCTCCTCACATGAGGTTGCAAGACTGGGCACTAGTAAACCTATTCTACTTCTTGTCCTACTTAATATCTCATTCATAAGAAACCTTTGCCATCTGCAAGTAAGCATGGGTCTCAATGAGAAGGACAGCCTAAAAGAAATAGTCATTTTCTTGAGTATTATAGGACCTAAAGCTATTAATGTTTTAAATAGCTTGCAAATGAAGTAGTATGAAAAGACAAGCCGTACACCTGTAGTAAGTAAATTTTAGGAATTATCCCAAATAAAATGAAACTTTGGAATGACACAGGCTTTATGTGAGTATCCAAATGATGGACAATCTTTTGTTGAATTTGAGTGACCTCAGGTTAATGAGTCAGACATGTAATTATGGCATTGTGGTGGGGGGAGGGGGGTGTAGGCCCATGGGGAAAATTGTCTGTCTGGCATCTGGGAGAGGTCAGAGGGCTAAAGATAGCCTGGTCATGGTGGGAGGAAAGCAGGGGTAGAAAAAGTAAGGCCCTGAGGCTGGGGCAAGCAGTGGGGCTTTCCTCTGAATATGTATACATGTTTGGATTAGATCAGGTGTGGATTAGCCACGGTTCACATCCTAGGTGAACTAAAGTTAGATCAGGCTTCTTAGGGCTGTGTTGCACGGAACACTTTGCATGTATTAAATGCTCTTAAAATGCCAGTGCCCATGTATTCAAACATGAGTGCTTTCATATAATATCATAGCAAAGCTTTTTGAGCGTAGAGCAGCTCCAGATCCTATTATACAATATGAGTTAACATGGGACTGTTTCATGGAGATAATACAGTCAAGAGGTCTGATGATTGTGGGTCCCAGCCACAGAACTGCATGCAAGTTTGGAACTGGCTCTGGTAGGACCTGAGGTAAGACCAAAAATCAGCTGATTGTTGACCCCAGATATGGGACTGCATCAAAGTCTCAGATGGACTGCTCTGGAGCCACTGGGCTGGGACTAAAAATCTCTTGTTTGTCAGTCCCGGCACCACAACAAGACTGGTGTGATATGTGGGCTGAATCTGACAATCTTTGATTGTAGTAAGTATGACCGTGGGGCTACTCAGAACACATTCTAATTTTTAACTTGCTATAGTAATGCTTACTACAATCTCAGATAAAGCATGTCCTAAGTGTCCCAAGCAGCAAGACTCTTACTTTAAATAGATGAAGGAGGCATCATCTCTCAGTAAAGAACTTCCATTATGCAGAGTACCTTATGATAAGGTATCAATAAAACCTGTTTAACATGGAATTATGTCTTTGAAGATCATGACTAAAAATGTTTGAATAGGAACTGGGGCATGAACTATGAGATTATCTGTAACAGGCCAGCAAGCAAGCAAAACTTTCAGTTAAAGGACTTACAAATTGCAACAAAAAAGTGTTCAAAAAGACTTTCATTGCACATGATGCTTAAATTGTACAACAGTTCTGTATAAAGCAGACCAGAAAAGAATGTCCATCTGGAGAATTAAGACCAGCAGAGTACAAAGTATGGCATGACTCACAGATAAAGGCAGGAAACAATACATTATTGTTTTCACCATAATTGAACATATTGTTGTCGGTATCAAGTGTTCATTTGGTAGGCCAACTGGTGAAGAGAATATTAGGACAATTTTTATCATATAACAGTAAGAACTGCAATGATGGTAATGAATACAGTCTGGCTGACAAATCAACACTATTTATAGTATGCTTAAGCTAAATTTCTTTAGAAAGATAAACAGTTTACTCTGATTATCCATCTACAGCAGCTTCCAGGATTTGATGCCAGTGGAATGAATGTGCAAAGAAGCTGAGTTTATATATTGCCACAAAGCTTTCACCATGTGTTATGTCCTTTGTAACTGACTCCAAGTCAATTGACTTTTTTCTGTTCTGAGAAACCCCACAATAATTTTCCAGAGTCATGGGAATATTGAAGCCAGAACTCGGCACTGGCAAGGGTCTTGTGTACAGGCCAGACCCTTGGAGACATTTGGTCTGTCTTATTCTGCTTGCTGGCCTATTAAGCATCTGGGGGTTCCCCAGGCAGAGAGGAATTCCTGTATGGTACACAGCTTGCATAGGAGGTGCGCTGGCCTTGAAAGGACCAAAGAAACATATTCTACCACCTCATGATAACCAGGATGGTCTCAAAGGTACTGTTAGATTGGTAGTAATGTGTGTTGCTCTACAAGCTGATCTGTCATGTAGGGGACTGAACCAGCTCTTGGTTGACAATAGAATGGGGAAATAAAATGGTGCTTTAGAGCAAACTTTTCTCCAACCTTATATACCACACCAAGAGCAACTCTATCAGACCTATGGATATGACCTCCTCATCTCTTAAAGGTTCTATAGTTCTGATATGATACTGAAAGACGTGAAAACAAACTCAAATTTTCCTTTCATAGATCTCTTTGACAGTTTAACCCAGAAGAATAATGTATTCTGGAATATTGCCCATAGTTAATAACATCAGACAAGGAAATAGATGTAAAGGTACACGGAGGCTGTCGAACAGCAGCCATTAGCTGGCCTCTGACTTGCAGCATTTGAAAGGTTTCCAAAGCTCAGTGGCATCCACTAGCATGCTTCTCACAAGGAACTAAGCAAAATAGACTCTGCGGCTGTGTGGAATCTGAGCAGAATCTGGTAACAGATGATGATAATGTGAAAATCATTCCCCTAAGGATTCAAACTGTTGCCCCATAGCACTGGCACTGCAGAGCACAAGAACCTGGGGTAGCTATTTACTGTAAAACTTTAATCCAATACATTAGGCTTTTTCATATTTCTAAAACAAAACATGACTCATGACCTTAATTCCCAGATACAGACTAAGAGCTGGCAAGGTTTTAATAGAGAACTACTGGGAAAAGATTTATTTTTTTTTTTAAAAGTCACATACAAATCTAGTTTTATTTCAGCTTCATACCAATTCTGCCAAGAGCCACAGAGGCACTTTGATAAGTGCCTGATTCCAAAAGCACCTAGCACCTTAGACTATGATAACCTGCTGATTCAGGTCTCACTGAACCTTTGTATGGCATTCCCTAAGGAGAGAGCTGATCTCCCAGTCTGTATGTTCTCACCATTATGTCGCATTACAGCTGGCTTGGTTTTAACCTCTGTTATTTTGTCATAATAAAAACTAAGCCATGTGTGGTTTCAAGCACTACTTTATAGTATTGCAAGTATGATTACCAAGTGGCTGTTGAAAAGAAGAACCCATGACTGCCAGAGAGAAGATGAACTGAAAAAGACCTGTTTCCCCTTTAAATTACAGGAATAATTGGATTATTTATATAAAGAAAAGCATCCAAAAATCTATCACCTCTTTCTGGATGCAGAGACACTCCCGTTACAGGAATAATTGGATTATTTATATAAAGAAAAGCATCCAAAAATCTATCACCTCTTTCTGGATGCAGAGTGAGACACTCCTGTCTCCAGACAGAACTCAAAAATGAAAAATACTAAGGGAAGCTATGGATGTATTTTAATGGGGAATGCATTATTATAAACAAAACCAAAAAAATTAAATAAAATATAAGCTTGAAATGTGGGAAAAGTTGCAGGGGGCAGGGGGGGAAGCATTAACAACCATGGTACAGAGAGGGTCAGCCTTAAAGGAAAACTCCAATATTTTCAAAAAACCAAAACAATTGTATCTGAGTACTTAAGCCTAAAAGTTTTCATGTTATCCATTACAAGATTTACTTAGGGTTACTGGCCCCCTCGTTTCTGTGACAGTGTTCTTGCATGGTAGCTCCACTGATGGTAGAAGGACAGCAAGCATCCTGAATCAGAAGTCTTTGGCAAGTCAAAGAATATGCTAATCTGCTGAGCAGGTCAGTAATGAGCTGTCAGCATTTTAAAAAGGGCATTAGTAATATTTCCCATTTTGGTCTAGGGAAAAAAATTCAAAATTCACACTAGTACCAAGTGTGTGTACTTCTGGGATTTGTATTATGAGAAATTAAATAATCTATTTGGGGAGGGGTTTCCTTCTGTGAAGAACAGTTTCAGAACAGTTGCCAAAGTAACAAATACGATTAATTTTCATTTTGCTAAAAATGTTTATACTTTCACTCTGAAAAAAAACACAAACAAGTGCTTATATTCACTTGGAGGTTTGCATGTATTTATTTTGATCTGTCTTTTTACTCTAATTTCTGTTCATTACATTGAAATGAATGTTTCATTGCACTATTTGTCTGCAATAAACAGATTCAATTATACCATAGAAAGCAATACATCTGGAGCAAGCATGGCATATTTATAAAATACTCAGATATTTTGCATGCTGCCATACAAAAACAAAGGCTATTCCAGGGTCCCAAAAGCTGTTCTTGGAGAGGGATATAAAACACTGGGACATCTGGTCTGTTACTAGATTTGCCCATCCCTTTGGGGTACACATTTATTAGAGCTCCATTTCTGTAATTCTATCAATGTGCTGCTTGTGTCACTTGTGTTTCTATATGGACTTGTATCTCTCCCTCCTGCAAGTCCTCACCCACAGTGGAGCTACCTTGTAGACCTTAGTTTCCATGGGGCTGGGTTTCTCCAGGTACCAAATCAATCAAACATATACAGGTTAACAGAGCACATCCGAGTCAGGCCAGGTTGCATGGAACACATGGATCCCGGCTCATCACACCCCTTATTTCAGCAGGACAATAATAAATGCATTTAGACACATACACACACTAACGGTACATCTGAGTAGGCTGGGTCAGATCAGCACTTTCAGCTGATACCCTCATGCACCTCAAAACTCAGCATGTCCCAATCTCTTGCCATAAGCGTCCTAGTAGTAACTCCCTTGATGAGCAGACCTCACCAGATCTTTGGGCTTTACAGAGATCTTTGGCTTAGGTAAAAAAAGTGTTGCTACAGAGCAGGTGAGGAGGTAGAGAAGAAGAAAGAGTTAAACAAGGATCAGAGAGAGAGAGAGAGAGAGAGTAGAGCAAGCTGCTTGACTATAAAAATAATTTTATTGCCAGTTATATGCAATTTATGATGATACTAGTAGTAATAGCCATACAAGGATAAACAGTTACAATATTACAGTTTCAATGAGGTATTTGAGGAAGTGTATCTCAAGGTTGACAAGCAAAAATCAGGTTTAGAAAGCTGTGCCTAGGGTAAGAGAGAGGAGGAGAGAGAGGGTTTGAACTAAGTCTGAGGTTTAGAAAGTGGGCTTAAACCAGAGAGAGAGAGAGAGAAAGACACACACACACACACACACACACACACACACACACACACACACACACACACACACACACACACGAGTTGGGGTCTCACCACTCCAATTTTCCCAAGTGTTTGTTTCCAGCCAGAGCCCCCAGTATGCTCATTGAAGGTATTCCAAGCAGAAAAGGAGTGGACCTGGTGCAGCTTTTGGAATCGAACACCAGGACAGAAACGTAAGCTTGCTTGGCAGTTTTTGTAGGGAAATAACAGTGGCACATTAGGTTTGTTTATGGGTAAACGATGGCTCATATGCTAGATAATAGGAACTGATCACTCCTGGCTATGGGGGGCATTACTCTGTGGGAGCTCACAATGTAGAGAGACAGATTCAGTGTGTTAGGTACCAGTAAAGGAGTCATTACTAGAACTGGTCTGGTAAAAGCTGAGCTGGGCGTGTGCATACATTGGTTGATTAGCATTTGGAGCAAGGATCCCCCATCATGCAGTGCTTCCCCTGCTTCTCTGGTCCCAGCGTTTAGTGTGGTCCCTGCCTTGGAATCTCTGTTCTCCATTCTGAATGCTAAATGATGGGAAAGGTGCCTCTCTTTCCCATCTCTGATGCAAACAGGACTAGGGGAGTTGTCTTAATCCTGTCACCCTTATCAGGAGGGGTTTAGGCATGTCTCTCACTGCATCTTCATTGCCTTGTGTAAGTTTTTCTTCTGACCAGTTGTGGTTCAGGCAAAGGTGGGAGAGGGGTGGAAAAAAGAGTCCTTCGTGAGTCAGACAGGCTGGGTACTGTGCCAGGATTCTCCAGGAACACAGAGCTGACACGTAACAGGTCACTTGGAGGGGAAAATCATGTCAGAGAGAAGAGGCATCCTGATAATTTTTCCTTTTCAGATTAAATAGCATTTAGTGCCAAGTCATTCTAAAAGGTAAAAGATTGCTCTTCTTTATTAGTAGCCAGCATCCCAATGGGAATGAATGTTACTGGAAGTCAGGAAATAATCCCAATGGGATATCTGAATTCTACCAGGGGATTCATGTCAGCCCCATCCACCAGACCAGCAGGGACAGAGATGTCTGACAACCTTCTTAGATTCTCCCTAATGAAGAGAAAGCAAGAGGGGAAAAGTTCCTAGAGGAAAAATTGGCTTGCCTCAATACTGGAACATTATTAAAACACTGTGAAGAACATTATTTAAGGAAATGAAACAATCCAGTTCCTTCTGCTAAGCTTCAAATCATGGCAAACCAAACTGTTCCAAGGCACAGTCCCAAGGCATAACTGGGAGTAGGGGAAGCAAGGCAAGGGCTGCCTGATAGTCTGCTTGGATTTTCTCCAACAAGGAAAAAGTAGGGGAAAGGAGTTCCTGAAGAACATATTGGCTTGGCTCAGTACCAGAACAAATTTAAAACACTGTGGGTGCATCTACACAAGAGGTTTACTGTGGAGTAGACTAATTAGCTCTGCAGTAAACATCTTCCAAATTACACATGCAGGGCTCTTAGGCTGAAGTAAACGAATCAACTCTGAAGCAGGGTAGTACTTGTATATACAAGCCTAGCCAGCCCCTCCACAGCCCGTTGAGCCAGATCAGAGCTGGCAGGCTGACTCCCAGGGCTCCCCCGACCCAGCTTAACATGCTTTGGTCCCAGGTAGAAACAGCACCTAGAAGCAATGAACTCTGGCAAGATAAGCGCTGGAGTTTATGCCCTGTGAAGTCTATATTATTTATCTAAGGGAAAGAAACAATCCAGCTTCTTCTGTTATTGCTAAACTTCAAATTGCAGCAGACCAAAATGTTCTAAGATGAAGCTCCAAAGCATAACTGGAGGCAGGTGGAAGCAAGGTAAGTGTAATGGCACACCCTCTAGGGAATCTTTGCCATGGGAAGTGCAATCACATGCCCAGTAGTGTATCTGAGAGGGATGGGGAAAGACAGATCAGCCCCTAGTGAGCCTGTACCAGGGCTGCTACAGCCAGTGTGGCTAGTCTGTCTCAGCTGCAGCAGCCCACACCCATGCTGCTACAGCAGGAGCTGAAGATTGTAAAGAAGTAGGGCAAATAAGGCTCCTCTCCCCTGCTCCCAGTGTCTGGCATAATCCTGCCCCCACCTCTTGCCACAGGCAATGAAAGAGCTTGCTATGCCAACGCCAAGGTAAAAAGTCCCATGTATTGTCAAAAACCCAGCTCTTCAAGTGCACAATCATTTGCTCAACAGATAAGAACTAGTGCATTGGATAATTATGTATAAAGAACACTAGGATGATTTATGCTAGGGCAGGAGCGGTGTATAGCTCGAGAGGTGATGCGGAGATGCATTGTCTCTTTGACAGACAGGAGCCTTGCTGGACACTCTGGGAAAACAGCTCCTTGTTCTGTGTATTCAATACAGGTGCTAGTGTTCTTCTCACTGCAATAGTCCTGGCTGGGGGGGATCAGGACTACTCCCACTTTTACATTACAAAAGCAAACATCGCTCCAACACAAACACTGTGCACATCCCTGCCTTCTACAGAACCCGCAAACTGTCCCAAAAGGTTGACTTAGGGAAGTGATTCTCAATCTTTTTAGACTCCAGGCACCTCTCAGGAGACTCCAGGCACCCCTTGGAAAATGTCAGCTCTTCATTTTAGCTTGATTTTTTACTACAAAGAAATAAGAGCAATTCTTCAGAATAATAGAGCAATTCTTCTGTTGCAAAGTACTCAGAAAAACCTCAACAAGTTAGAAAGGTTTTTAACACTATGGATTCCTGTTTGAAATCTGTGAGTTTATCTTGTTAGTATTGTTAGATGTACAAATGCAATTCACATTTATGGCACCCTTGTAAGGATCTGAAAGCACCCCAAGGTGTTCACAGCACCCCGGCTGAGAACCACTGACTTAAGGTATGTGCATAGTGAGGGCATCTGTATGAGATCACTTACTGCAGTTGCCCAATTAGCTGTGCAGTAAAGCATAACTGTCTACACCTACAGTAGCTGTAGCCAAACCCCCAGGTTGGGGGGGGGGGTTGTTTGTTTTTGTTTTTTTTAAATATAGACTTAAAAATGCATTCCCTCCCCCTCCCCAACCATTTCTGACTCTCTCTGCCCTCTCTATCCCTTATAAGTAATTACAAGTAGTACTAGGTAAGCTAAGCTACATTCTTGTATGCTATTATTGTAACAAGCCCCTTTTATATTGTAAATAGTTCCTATTAGGTGCATATTGATTGTCACTGTTTTATATTGTATTATATTATGTATGTATGGATTTTTACTGTTTTATATTGAATTTATATGATTTAGGCCGATGCCTGTAAAGTAATGTCAAGTTTCCATTTTGTCTGTCAAGCATCCATCTAGTGACCTCTGCCCAAGTGTAACCTATGTTGTAACTGTGATTCATGTCTAACCAGTCTCATGTAAATTGGTTCCTGAATGAATGGGAATGAATGAGGGTGCTTGAGATACAATGACAGCAGGCCTCTACTGAATGATCAACTCAATGACCAAACCATTGCCTCGCATTGACTCACACAAGAACCATGGACCTCACCCAGGAAGAAAACACAAACCCAACATTTGGAAGACAAAAACTCTACAGAAACCAGCAACCCCACCATTGCATCCTACCAGACAATTAGGACACTCAGATCCACACATAAGGTGAGCAGGACTGTCCTTGCCTGGACATGTCCCTCCCAAAGGAGACAGGTAGGGACACTCCCTCCGTCTGGAGCAGCACTGAGTCACGCCACTTATCTACCCAGAGGCCCTGCCAGCGACCCCCTCAAGACAACACCTTGCTGGAGAACACCCTGACTTTCAGAGAATTCAGAAATGCTACTCATCTCTTTCTTCCTCTAAGATTTGTTCTGTATATAAGAAAGTATCTGTGGCAGCAGTGAGGAACATGAAAGAGTAGTCATTTACAGAGCATGCACTGTTATGGCACTTTTAAAGTTTTGTTTTGTTTTGTTTTTTTTAAATAATTTTACTAGCGTAATCAAACCTAAAAGTGTTCCTAGAAATTGGGAGAAAACAGAAATAAATGTATTTAACAAGGGCCATAAGAAACTATGGTGAAATACATCACCAAATCTAGCAAGGATCAGCTCACAGCCCAGAATAAGTAAATATCACCCACTTTTTCCCCC
>JAGPOW010000261.1:188486178-188502368 GCA_030014935.1 Caiman crocodilus
TTCCCCATCTCTACCCTGATCTTCCGCTTTCTCCTCCAGCCTGTGACTCTGCTCTGTGTCTGGCTTTGCCGTCTCTGCCCCAACACCTCCAGTGCTTTTCCCTGCTGGCTCCCCACCCTGGCATCCCCCACAGCCTCCTGGCCCTGTCTCCTGCTCCTGATGCTCCCCACAGGCACCCCACACAGCCTCCCAGCCCCATCTCCCACTCCTGCCACTTTTCCTGGTGGGGCCACCTCTCCCCAGCACCTGCACCTCCCTCCTGGCATCTGCACCTCCCCCCAGCATCCTCTCTCTGCAGCCTCCCAGCCCTGTCTCCCACTCCTGCTACTTTTCTCAGCCCCAGCTTTCTCTGCCCATTCCTGGCTGCCCCAGCTCCACCCACAGCCTCTCTGCAGCCTCCCGACCCCTGGATGGGTTCCCGACCTGGCCTCCAGCACCCTCCCCAAAGCCTCCCAGCTTACCTTGCTCCACCAGCTTCACTGCCAGCTTCTCCAGTCTCGGCTCTGCCACTTTTCCTCACTGAGGCCCTGGCTTTCTTCCTCGTCTCTGCTTGGAGTCTCAATTAACCTCAAGCCCTAGTGACCGTGAGTAACCCCAGGGCACATCAACCTCAAGTAACCCCAAAGGCACCTCAAGTAACCCTGAGCACCAAGTTACCCCAGACACCACCAGTGTTCGCACACAGCCACAGCAGAGTGTGTGCGTGTGTAATTTTGTATCACACTCTCCTGTCTAACAGTGCAATTGGGATCCCAAGTGTTGATCTGGCACACGTCAAGTCAACAAAACCAAAGAAAACTAATTAACTGCTGTAGGATAATACTGCCCAACACAAGTAGTGTCCTACCACAGTTATTTACTCTGCTGCAAAGCAGGTGTACACAGTGATGAGAGCTGGCTGGGGCAGAAAAGCGCAATAATGCAGAGGCTGCCTGCTGGCTAGCCCCATGCTGAAACATGCCCCAACCCCTCTGCAGCACACTGAGTAGGAACAGATCCAAGCTAGGAAGCTAATCACCCTGTACAAGCCCCCTGCCAACTGGGGCTGCACCAACCCTGCTCAATATGCTGTGGTCCCAGGTGCTTATATAAACACTACACCTGGGAGCAATAAACTCTGGCACAAACTGAATCCAGTTTACTGTTTCACCCTAATTTCACATGTAGATGCACCCAGTGTAACCTTCCATGCAGCATAGGGAGACCAATTTACAGCTGGCTCAAGGACAACAAACAGTCTAGCCCAGTACAATTTACCTTGTTAGCAAAGATAACTCAATTAAACTGGCACAGACTGAAATCAGTTTCAATTTGCAATGTAGACACACCCTAATTATTGTCTTCAGACAAACCCTGTAGAGCACTGCTTCCCAAAAAACTTTCCTCGGCAGGACCTCAATTATGGCCACATTTCCTCAGAATGGTCACTCACTCCCAACCCATAGCCCCCTGCCCCATTATCCCAGCCACTGATGTTGCAACCCCATTAGTTTGGGAACAGCTGCTGTAGAGCTTTAGCTCACATTCCTGATTAAGTGGCCAAAGTTGTTTCTGCTCAGAATAGCACTATGAGAAAATAAGCATCTGTGCAGCAATGTTATTAGAAAGTTAACTAAAGTCAGTAATTTATTGGTGTATATGAAAGACTGTGGACCACAGTGGAATGTTTGTCAGCTATAACCCTGGCTCTAAGTTTATTCTCATGAAGTTTTTGAAAGTTAAATTATAAATAGCATAAAACAGTATAACTTTTACTGTGGGAAGTGTTTTATATAAAGGATAAATGTATATAAATTCTCTTACAACTGGAATGCAAGATTGCCTAATACACAGGGTTCAGATTATGGGGGAGCTCTGGTGGACTGAGCCCTCCCTTAAGAGACAAGAGTCCCCCCTTGTAAAATTTGAAAATCATAAGCCGGGGAGCGGCCTCTGATTTTATTAGGGCATTGTGATGGGCAGCCCAATTTTTTTTCAAAACCCCAAAAGTGAAAGTATAATTTGAGCCCTGCTAATATACTACATCCCTGTTCATAATGCATGGGAACTAACCTGTTTTGTACATTAGAAACAATACAAGGAAGACATGGCCAACCTGGGAATACAGTCTAGAAACAATGACCGCAGCCCCTAATGCAATATTTCCTAAATGGTCCCTGCCCATAGACCGTGAAGAGACCTTTAGCCAGGGCACAGATGTGTAGCACACATTGAGAAAGTGATGTCTTTAATACTACACAGGGGAACTGAAAAGAGGGTGTAGGCTAAGCCCCACCTTCAGGAAATTGAAACCAGATTTCAAATGCTTGGAAAATGATGCTTTAATAAATGGCCTATTAGGAAGTATCCTCAGCTTTCTGTCCAGCAATCAACAAAGCATAGTGCTCTCCACCTGCAGTAACCTGCCAGTAATTATGCAGGCAGGTCCAAGGCAGTGGAGAAAAAAAAAATCATTAGCTAAATGCAGGTTTTACCACAATATATGAGTGGAAAGGGTAGATGAGGAGCCATCTTCTTTCCATAGTTCAACGCAAGAGGCTCTCCACACCTGACTATTCCAGAAAGTGCAAATGGGGGAAAGCATGAAGAAGTGATTGTTAATCAATCAAGAAGTTACAGTAGTGAGATTTATGAATGCTTTGCTCCTCCCAGATCTTATGCCACTAGTTGCCAGCCTAACGGCATGAATACTCCTGGACTTCTTTGTAGAAATTTATACAATTCAAAGAAGAGACATGTGAATATTTGATTTTATATTCGGTGATTAAATAAAAAAAAAAATCAGTTCAGGTTGAAGTGAAAAAACAAAAAACAGCTTATCATTTGGAATCAACCCAAAACTGAATCCTGTTTTTCAGCAAGTTTGAATATTCATCAAAACATTTAATTATTATTTGCTGAATGAGTTTCACCAGGTCCTTTCACAAGTCCTCTTACAAGTTGATCCTTTGGTGATGTATTTAACAAGGGCCATAAGAAACTATGGTGAAATACATTTATTTCTGTTTTCTCCCAATTTCTAGGAACACTTTTAGGTTTGATTACACTAGTAAAATTATTTAAAAAAACTTTAAAAGTGCCATAACAGTGTATGCTCTGTAACTGACTCCTCTTTCATATTCCTCACTGCTGCCACAGATACTTTCTTATATACAGAACAAATCTCAGAGGAAGAAAGAGATGAGTAGCATTTCTGAATTCTCTGAAATTGCATCTAAATGCATCACATCAAGGAATCCTTACAGTTATCATTTATTGCACTTTTTAGTGAGGAATGTACTAACTTTACTTCCAACTGCTGCATCATTTTATGTGTATGAAAAAGGAAATATATTTATTGTCAGAAACCAACACACAATCAAATCTTATTGCAATCTTGTGGGGGTTTTTCCCCACACCATTACATAAAGTTAACTTTATGGAGTTACTACTACTTTCTCTACAGCAGGCACAGAACCACATTCTGGCATTTCCCTACAATTACTGTGCATATTTCTTGCCTCTAATTTGCATATGCAGGGTATGTTCATGCTTGTGCTTAACAAATATGATAAAATAGCTTTTACCTACCTAGTGAAGGACTTCAGTTTGGTCTCCTTAGCTTTCCCATATCACCTTCATTCTTTAGGAAGTACTTTGGAAGAACTTCACCCCTAGAGTATAAGTGAAAAGCTTCAGTCCACATCTCCAGTCTTTTACATCAGTTATCTCTTTTCTTCCCTCCCCCTAAAGCAAATTCCTGGATGGATTCCTGGAGTGCAACTATCTTGCTTAGAAGTAAGAAAACCAATAGAAGTCTCCTCCCTGCTATTCCCTCCTCCCTCATTTTCAGTGATGCATTTTAATGCTAAAAGTGACAATTCACATACAAAGCTGATGAATGTGATTGTCTAAGCATCAGCTCTTCATGTAGATAAGGACAACTTTGATCATGAGGAGTCTCCTTATCTGCATGGACAGAAGATGCTTGAAAAATTGCTTTTGTTATTTTTACAGAAGCATCATCATTATTAAAGCATTAAAATAGGTCTTGCTGAGAAAGTTCTATCCTGCTAGAGATGAGGAAAGCTCAGTTTTCTGATAAATGAATATACATTAAATCATGCATACAGGAATTGGGAAAAACAAGCAGAGGACAGATAACAACTAACCTAATTGCCTAGAAGTCAGTGTGATGAGTGTGTTCTTGTTCCAGAGATCACTTTTCATTAGGTCTTCTCAGCAGGGTAGGAGGCTCTGGCTGTATGTGGTGAGACCAGGAAATGGAAGATGAAATTGGGAGCTTCCTCCTTTTCTAGCCAGATCCTGCCACATATCCTCTTGAGATAATTCATTTCTTGTCATCCTTAATGCCAACAATGTCATTAGGAAGTCAGGAAACATTTCCCTCTTGTCCATATGCAGTAATTTTCTGTGAATTTCATAATTATCTGCCAAAAATCCTGTTTAATTCAATGTGGTCCACCGCCTTAAAACTAGACCTGATCAAAAATGTTTATTCTCTTGTTGCAGGTGCAAGTGGCTGGGCCATCTGGGTCCCAACACCACATGGTTCCACTTTGTCCCTGGATTGCTGCATGCAGTACTATTAATCTTAAAGAAATGACACAATAAGTATAACTTGAATCTCTCTAATCTTGACCATCCATCTGATTAGACCAGCTGATAGAGAACAGCACATGGGCTACAAGTTCATTGAGCAATTCTTTGGACACCTATATATGAGCAGCAAGTCTGTTCTGACTGTAATTATAGCCCATCAGAGCAGACTTGATCAGTTGAGTCTGGTGGAACATAGTAATTACCACGTTCCAGCAGACTCCAGTGTCTCATGTATCAGTGTTCATGCACTGAAACATGGCAGCAGGGATGCCATTTTAACTAAAGCTCAGATGACCTCAGCAAAATGAGTGTCAAGATGCTTTTTAAAGGTTGCCAGAGTGGGCGACTGTACCACCTCTGGGGGGAGCCTGTTCCAAACCCTTGATACGCAACTCGTAAAGAAGTTTTTTCTTATGTCTAGTCCGAAGCAATCTTCAGTCAACTTGTGCCCATTATTTCTAGTCCTCCCCTGGGGGCTCTTGGTGAATAGTTGCTCCCCCATGCCCTTATATACTCCACTGATATACTTATAGGTTGCTACCAAGTCCCCTCTGAGTCTTCTGTTCTCCAGGCTAAACAGTCCCAAGTCCCTTAGCTGTTGTATGACCTGGTCTTTAGGCCTCTAATCATGTGCATGACCCTCCTTTGGACTCTCTCGAGCATCTCCACACCCTTCCTGAAGTGTGGCATCCAGAACCGGACACAGTACTCCGGCTGAAGTCTCTCAAAGGCTGAGTAGAACAGGAGGAGGCCGCATATTTTATCCTTTTAAAGTGATAGGTGGGTAACCATTGAGCCTTTGGATCATGGCATATGCAAAAGAAATCTAGTTAGGTGCCTGATTAATCTGCTTGAACAGAGTCCTGCAACCATTACACCAAGACTTTCAACACATATGCCTAGGCAGGAGTACAAAGGAGTGGGGGCTGCTCAAGACCTACCATCCCCTCTCTAAACCATGGAGAATCCAAATGTTCAATGCCTTAATGGTTTTAACTTCTGCTAAAGAGCAGCAGATAAGAACCGCTGCTGCCTGCCTAATGCCTCAGAGAGACAGGCTAAGAGACATTACACTGACAGAAGCACATTCTCCAGCTAAGGAATATCCACAAGGCAGGGGGATCTAGAGTTTTGAGGTGCCCTATACCCACCTTATTCTGGAGGTTGCAACATGGTGGTATTTTATAGGAGCTACCCCACCAGGAGTAGCCCCACCACATTACCATCAGGCCCTCCAGTCAGACGCAATATACGGTCATAGCCATGATATTTTGATGGGTCAGTCTCTATAATATCTTAGGCTCTGTATTCAATTTTTTTTCTGCTGTTCTTGCTAAAGAAGGGTATGTCTTTTAAGGTTTGGGGGTTGGTTGTGGAACTTGCAAAGATAAACAGCATCAATGGCTAATGAAGGAATACATACCTCTCTAAAAAGTATTTGGATTAAGGGTATGAGGTAGTAACTATGGCAAGTCCCTAACTTTTTCCAAGCCAGAAGAAACATGTGTCTAAAACAAAACTGGAGAAGCCAGCCACCTTGCTTGCACACTACTTGGTTTACAAGCTTCAAGTGCAGACCTTCTGTTTTTCCACATGGCTGAAGCAAGTGGCTCAGTTTGCTGGAAAGACACCATGTACCTTTATCCCTGAGCTGCTACAGGTGTTTCCTGATTTAGCTTGCTTGGTTAACCTCTGGGGAAACTTACTGCTGCTGGCCTCTGCTGTAATAATGGCTGGCAATAGGTAAAACCCCAGGTACTCGTTCCTTGGCTGCTCATAATGGGCAGCTTCCCTCTGCCCCCCGGGGCTCTCCCTGCTGCTCCTTCACCCTTAAAGTAACAGGACCCTCTGGCTCTCTGGTACAGAGAGGAACAATGGAAAAAATCCTGTTCACTCTCTCTTTCAGCATCTACTATCTACCACTGTGTGCCATTACTGGGCAGGATGAACCTATGGTTTGACCCAGTAAATGTCAGTACTTATGTTCAGACAAGGTGCAAGATCTATGGTTAATAAACAGTTGCAGAAAATAGGAAAAGGGATAACAGTGATATGTAATATGGATTTACCAAGGGCTATTATACTGTACACACAACAAATGATGTGAATGGGTTTCCTAACCCAGATAAATTGGGGACATGTTATGTATGCACATACGTTTATGTTGATGTTCTTATTGTTTTCATTCAGGTACTCTATTTACTTACTGTAATATGTGGAAGTATTCATTACTATATTTAGCATATCAAATATGACATGATAGTTAATTTCAGGAAGATTCTCACTGGTGTTCAAATTATTTTGAATTCACTCATATAATAATTTAATTGGCAAATCTGCTCCATTACAGCTTGCTATTTCCAGGTAGTGCATACCAAGCATTGAGAGGTTTTTATGTATTCATTCATTTGTGATGGGCTAGCTGGCAGTGACTTAGCTCAGGGGTTTTGAAAGGGCAAAAGATGATTGGAGGGCTTGGGATTCCCTTTCCTCACCAATCAGACCCAAGAGACTCACCCTCCATGTCCCCTGATTGGCCCCTTGGGTCACCTGGAGGGGTATAAAAGGGGCAGCACAGCTGACTCAAGGGGGAAGACTAGTGATAGATGACAAGGAAGGAGTTTTAAAGAGCTGGGTCAGTAGGGTGGGAGTAGTTGCCTTAGAAAAGCCTGGAGGAGTGAGATTTGCAGGCAGGAGTTGGACCCTCAGCAGTGTGGTGTGTGGCCAGTAAGAAAGGCTACCCCCTGAGTTCCAAGATTGTCTACAAGAGGCTGTAGCCAGCAGGAGAGGTTCCCTAGCGCCAGCAAATATCTGAGCAGTGACCTGAGAGGTTCCCAGCTCTGCTTCCAGCTCTTCCAATCAGAGGTCAGGCAGCTTCATGTGAGGTTGCAGCTCCAGGAAGGTCAAGACCCCATCTAGCAGGTTGAAGTAGTGGTAGTGTGGTAGAGTTTCTACCTACCACATAAGAGATCTGAGTTCAAGTCTCAGGCAGGGTGACTTGGGGTGAGTGAGCTAACAGAGGGAAAATCTTGCAATGGAAAGGGGCTATTGTGTTTTCTCCCCCTCCAGGTACCTAGGCCCTATATTTCTTGTCATTTGACCTCTTGTATTTCATGCCTCTTTATATTTCACCAACCAGTATTGTTTGTTCTGCTGTTGGTGCTTTACACTTTGATTAACCCTGTCTCTTGTCAACTGGATGAATATCTGTGATTGTAAGTGTCTAACCTTTGTTGAATCCTGCCCCCTTGGGGCACTGTAGTGTTCCGTATACCCCCTGGTTTATACCGATTATGTTCCCAGTATTGTTCTCTCCATTAAAAGGTATATGGTTAAGGCCCCATTGGTAGTCTGGCTCCCCTCTATAGGTGGAGGAGAGTCCCTACACCTCCCACAGTGCTTGTGCACCTGCTTTGATCCCTTCATTTGGAGAGGGGGTAACTCTTGAAGTACTGCTTAGGTTACACATCCATTAGATTTATACGTTGCCCTTCCCCAAAAAAGGCTTAGGGCTTATCCCAGGGGAAGGGAAGGGAGAGGGAGCAGAAACACAACTTGTCAAAGCAGATGAAATATTAAATGAGACCTACTCTTGGATAGCGCATGTTCGTCAGAAGATATCACTACTTAACCCTGCTTGCTAAATGTTTGCCCATATAAAAAGGTCTTGCAGCACTCTGGGATTTGATGACCAACAATGGGGACAGAGTTCCAGAGAAGAGTTTACTACTAGGAATGATCCACATGCTTTTGCCAAGTAAACTCAGCACACTGATGGTACTTGCAGAAGGTTGCTCTTAGCTCTCCTTCTCTTTTGTATGGCATTAGACATCAACTTTTGAAATCTACGAGTCACTGTCTAGTATAATCACTCAATGTGCAGATTCTATCTGCCCTGTCTGGGCATTTGTAGAACTGCAGCTTTCAGTCAAGTGCTGAGCTATTTAATGGACATTGCATTCATACAGGAGGCTGTTCAAGATGTTCATCTTGTAAAGTGTTGTTTTGAAGCATTCATATCCAGATCTCAATCTGTTCAGTTTGGTCCATGTTTCTCTGTCAAGGCTGTGTCCAATGAGGTTGTGTTGATATAAAATGCTGTAGGAATAGGTCTAACCTTTCCCAGCAGTCAGCCTACTCATTGATGCCTATAGATTTGGTTCAGCATCCCCAATCTCTTCCAGGAGCTTGTGGGCTTCATGTATAAATGGTTTACAACTTTAAGCTTCCATCTATTCAGGTCTTCAGTTAGCAGCTGATGGAGCAGGTTATTTTCACCATCTCTTGCCAGTAATGATGTTAGGATCTGTCGTCTTAGGCATTAGATCAAGTGATATAAGAGCATAGGAAATCCATCTGTGTGTTTGTGTGCAAGATGAGCAGCTTGTTATGAATCTCAGCAAACTGTTAAGTAGAGTGTCACACTATTTAGTGTGACAGCTTCTGGACCATACAGGAGCACAATCTGCTGGGGCATTGCAAGTGTGGTGGTTCTGAGCACTTTGAAGTCGGCACCCCATATCATACTGGCTAAACATCTTAAAGCAGCTACCCATGCAGAGACTTTACTGATGATCTTCTGAATATGATGCTTATAGGTGAGGGAATGGTCTAATGTAACCCCTAAGTTGGGGTATGCTTATGCAGGAGACTTACTCTGACATTTAGTGTGCTCTTAGCTTGAGGATTGTCCAGGTGTTAGAATGATGATACTGATTTATTGATGCTCCACTTTGAAATGCCACTTGTGGAGACAGTCAGCAATGAGGTTGAAGTTAGTACTCAGTAACTTTTCCAGTTCTGTCATGTCAATTCCTTGCACTACATACAATTCCTTCTATGGTAACATCATTAGAGTATATGTATCACTTAAATGTTATATAGGCGAATATATACTCTGGAAAGTATTGGTGCTAGCACATACCATTAGGGGACTCCATTCTTTGGTTTGTAGTCTGCTTTTTTCTCCTTGGCTAGCTGTGAGTTGGAATGATCTGCCAGAGATCATGTTCATGATGAAAGTATATACCTTGCAGTCAGGTATTATACAGTGCAGTTTATATTTGAGGCCTCGTTGCCATTCAGTATCATAGGCAGCTATAAGGTCAATAAATACTGCACATGTTTTCTGCATCACTTCTAAACTGTTTTCTAAGTCCAATATAAGTAATATAACTTGGTCAGTGGCACGCCACTCTTTTTCTGAAAGCCAGCTTGTTCTTTTCAGAGCTGGGGATCAATTATGTTCTCTATTATATTCAGGATTATGTGCTCCATGAGTTCATAAGTAATGAAGAATAGTGAGATAGCTCAGTAGCTCTTTGGATTTTCTGGAGGTTTATTGGGTTTAGGATTGCAATGATGTCAGCTTTTTCCCAGATTTTTGGAACTTAGTTACTTTCTAGACATTTATACATGAATTTCTGAAACCATCTTTTCATTGTCGTTCTGAGGCTGGTGACAAATTCTGGGAATACCTTACCTGGCCCAGAAGCCTTGCTAGTCTTGATCATTTTAATAGCTGTGTCGAACTTGTTGTCAGAGATGGAAGTAGGTAAATTAAGGTTGATATTAGGTGATTTTAGGTTGTTCAGAGGTCAGGTGTCTAATTGCTCTTAGCTGATCTTGGGCATCAAGGGGGAACATAAAGGAGAAGGAAATCCATCAGGTATCTACAGCTTAGCCTGTTTTATTTCAAGCAAGGTCTACTTTAATACCAAATAGCAATTATCTAATTAAATGCTTATATCTGTAGGTGGACTCAAAGGAATGGATACTTCGTTCCATTTGCTTTGCAAGATCTGCATGCAAGAAACACAAAGTATACGTGTTGATGCTATTCCCAGCGTAAAGATAATAGTTTACAGAAGGACCACACACTAGTAGTTAAACTACTTTTGTGACAGGGTCTTTATATAGTTTTGAAGGCAAATCTAATGCTTGAATTACACAAGAATAGTTCAATCTTTCAAAAATACAAATATTGGGGTTAGGATACAGAATTTAGGCCCCAGATCAAAACAGCACTAAACTCTGAAGATAGAACTTCAACTGGTTGATTCTTCAATTATCTCCAATTCGCCACCTCTTGGATCAGATTTGGAAACCAGGCAACAAAAATCAAAGTTTTGGAGATGGGCTTCTCCCTGTAATAACCCCAAACAAAATTCTGCAAATATGCTAAACCAATAAGAGAAATTCATAATGTAGATCCAAACTCTGCAGCTTATCCCAGGCTCTAAAATTAATACAAGAGTCGGTTGCTGTTTGAGAGTGTGTCTATAAATTGAAAATGTCCTTGTGTAGTAAGGACACTTGGTATACCTGCAACTTCATGTTCCAGTGTGGTTATAGCACTTCATATTTTCGCTAAATTTGTTTTAGTCTGTATAAAACATGACAGCTCTTAGTAAACAATGTCCTGAGTAAACTTCGTAAAGGCAGCCTCTGTGTCTTGCTGATTTTGCCATAGGATTGAGATTATAGTTTGAAAGTTGTTCAGGCTAAAAACAGTTCTAGTATGAGTTTGCATAGTGTACAGCATTATGATCCTGAGTGCTTGTTTCCTATAAATACTGTTAAACTTCTTCAAAGCCTGTGTGATTTTGCAATGCCTTAAAAGAGTCTGATTTTTTTTCAGAGGTTGATTCCAAAGCAAGTTTTAAGACTTAAGATTACTGAGAGAGAGCTGTTGTATTTAAGTTTACATGAATCATGACAGGAAGGAAAAAAAAACAATTATTCTACTTCTTTAGTCTTTCAAGTAAAAAGTGATTGGACACTTTTAAAGCAACAATGAAAAAACAAGTGTTGCATTATAAAAGAGTAGGGGAATCTCATATGTTAGCTGCATAAGAATGATTGGAAAGAATAATGCCTCCCATCAATTTTCCATCTCAGAAATACATTAGGAATGTAGCTGAAAATCCAACTGCAAAGGCAGGACAAAAGAGCAAGTCTAAAGCACCTCCTTTAAAATTTTAATGTGATTAAACAAGTTTCCAGTGTAATTGCTTTCAGCAAAGGTTGTCTGCTTCAAAGGTTCTCCAGTACTCATGAAAAAACTTAAAAAAAGGTAAATGCTCTCCAACACCTACAGACAGCTTGGCACATAGTGATCTATTAATTTTTAATTAATATTTGTAAATCTTCACTTAAAAATCTGCGATTAAAAAGAAAAAAACAATAAACCAATACAAAGAGAATTTGTAATGCCTGTAAATGCAAGGGGCGTCTAAAGATAAGGCAAAAGTCATGTATAAAGAATGCCTGAACCCTGGCTATGCTCAAAAAAAAATTCATTATGGCTGCATAATTAGTAAGAGTAAGATTGATAGTTTTGAGGAAAATGCCTTTCCCATTTTTGGTTTGTTTATTTATCTTAAAAGTTTTAAATATGAATACAATGCTCACACATGCAAGCAACTACGTACAGAGACCCTAGAATTCCTCTCACATAAAATGCTTTAAATCAGGAGTAGACAAGGTTCCTTGGGTGAATTTGGTATCCTTTATTAGACCAACCCAAATAGTTGGAGAATAGTTATTAAGCAAGCTTTCGGGTTCAAAAACCCTTCATCAGGCTAAGGAAGCTTCAGCAGTTGGTGTGCGCTCTTCCTGGATGGAATGAAAAATAAAGAAGCCAGGGGCTGGGCTGGGCTGGGGAGTCAGTTGCCAGGCTGATTATAATGTATCAAAAATCCTTAAATCAGGGGTAACACAGTCTAATTGCACAGACCTACATGCATGAAACTCTGGAGTAAGGGAGAGAAGGCTCCACCCACTGTTTCGAAAAATACCTTCCCCAAACTTGAAAAGACAAAAATTGGAGAAATGTCATTGTTTTGAAGTTGGATATACCCAATTCAAAGTTGAAGAAGAACAGAAGTGCCATACTGGTTCAAACAAATAATCCATCTAGTCCAGTATCCTATCTCCAACAGTGGAAGGAATGGATGCTTTAGAATGAGAACACTGAACGGGACAGCTCTACAGCAGTGGTTCTCAATGTTTTTAGACTCAAGGCACCCTTCAGGCTCAAGGCACCCCTCTAGACTTTGAATTAAGCAGTACTCCATCTCAAAAGTTAATTTATTTATTACAGGGCTTACCTCCTTGCAGGGGAGCAGGCAGTAGGGGCAGGAGAGTATCTAGACAGAGACTAAGCCTACCCTTATCTGCTTGCCTCCTAATACCTTGCTTATCTTCTCCTGCTTCCTGTGGCTCCTTTCAAAGGATCTCCTGGCACCTCAAGGTGCTCTAGCACCATGGCTGAGAATCATTGCTCTAGAGTGCTCTGTGCCCTATTAAATACCCTCCCTGACATCCACCATTATTAATTGGAAGATGCCAGAGAAAACCTCTTCAATTTGTCTAGTCCCTTTTTGAACTTGGCTACACTACCTGCCTCTATCACCTTCTTTGGCAATAAATTCCACAAGTTAACTACATACTATATAAAATAGTACTTGCTATTGTTAGTTTTAAACCTGTCCCAATTTCAGTGTTGTCCCAAAATACTAGCATTAGGGGACATAGTAAACAACAGTTCCCTGTTCACTTTGTCCACAGCCTTCATGATTTTATACACCTCTATGATATCCCTTTCTCAATCTTCTCCTTTCCAAACTGAAAAGTCCTAGCCTTTTTAGTCTCCCCGATAAGGCAACTTCTCCATACCTGTGATCATTTGGTTGCCCTTCTCTGTACCTTTTCTAATTCTACATCATTTTTGTGATGCAGAGACCAGAACTAAACACAATATTCAAGATGTGGGCACACTACAAATTTATATAATGACATGATGTTCCACATTTTGTTTTCAGTTCCATTCTTAATGATGCTCACCATTTTATTGCCTTTTTTGGTCTCAGCTGCACACTGAGCTGACATAAGTAGAGAACCATCTACAATGACTCCAAGGTTTTGTAATCCCAAAACGTATCCATTTAGATGTTGTTGTTCTTATGCCAATCTAGTGAGATCCTTTTGAACAGGACCAAAGGAAAATTTTCCTGCTGTCTTTTTGTATATAGAGTATTAGAATGCATTGGGGTTTTTTTGTCAAAGATCTCAAAGTTTATTATACATAGGTTTAAAAAGGATTTTCCCCTGAAGGAGACTTTAAATTATGAATATTTATGCAAGAGGGATTTATTTTTGCAAGTAACTTATTGCATTCTGCTATGCTGTTAACTACAGATGCTTTGATTCTGCACTGACTAGGTGCATCTACACATGCTAATTAATATGCAGCAATTGACTCCAGAGTTCATTGCTGAACAGGTGTGCATCTGCATGTGCGCCCAGAATTACAGCATATTAAGCCAAAGCAAAGCAGCCCTGGCTGACACGGGGCCATAGGGGTCAGCCTGCCAGCTCGGTGCTGCTCCCCCTATCTAAACATGCTGTAGAACAGCTGGCTGGGGCACAAAGGTGATTCAGTGTAGGCTAGCTGGCAGGCAGCCCCCACACGAAAGCACCCTCATGCCCAGCCAGCCCCTTCAGTGTCTACACATGTGCTTCTGCAAAGTTTGTTACTCTGCAGAAGGATAGTACTCCAGTAAATACTGGAATAAATTAGTTTACTCCCACCTCATAGGGGTGCACACATAGATGTTGAGACATTTGCTGTGCAACTAATTAGTCAACTGCACAGTAAGCATCTCGTATAGAAGCACCCACCGACAGCTACAGGAATTTGACCTCAAGAGTGGTTAACTAGATGCTTTTATAGTATAAGGACTTTTCCTTCATAATTTGCACCTGAATTTTGTCTTCATCCTGAGTCTATTATAAAATGCTAACCACATTTCAATATCCCTTGCCATGAGGTGTGACTAATACAGGACTTCACGAAAGGTTGACTGTTCTATTATACAATGTTTGTGAAAATAGGAGCTCTTGAAAGTGCTCCTTCTACTGTGCATGGATGATGGGGCTGTCTTTATAGAATGCTGCACCATCCTTGGACCTCAGAGGGATGGCTCCTTGGGTGCCTGGCAACTGCAAAAGCGTCACAAAAAATATAGAGATCTTTACATGGCCTTCATTGACTTGACTAAAGCCTTTGATTAAATCAGAGGCCCTGTGGAAGATTCTAATGAGATTTGGATGCCTGTCAAAATTTGTTACCATCAAACTTTATGACAATATGACAGCAATGGGTCTAAGCAATAGATCAGAAACAGACCCTTCATTATTGGAATGGGAGTCAAGCAAATATTATGTATTAGGCTGCACCATACTTTTCCATCCAGATTGCAGCTATGCCGCATCTCATTTTTGATAGGCTTCCATCCAGAGTCAGCATCTAGTACTGCAGAGAAGGAATCTCTTTAATAGCAAGTAGTTACATTCCAGTCCAAGACAGGGAGTCGGACCTGATGATCTGTTTAGGTCTCTTCCAACCCTAAGTAGTATGATACTATGTATATAAAAATGTCACTACCGCCCCATTGTAATTACCTCTCCAATAAACTTCAAGGTAGTAGAGAGAGGTTTTTTCTTCCTTTCCTTCCATTTAAATTTTCCACTTTTAACTTTTTCTGCTCTCCCTCTTCTTCTTGCATACCCCTGAGAATAATATATAGCCCAATTTAAGCAGTACTGCCCTAAGGGATAGTACAGCCAGCACAGTCTCCAAAAGCAATGAGAGGTTCAGTGAAGAACTGCATGGACCATCTCACCTGGATTCCATCTTCTGTGCCTTTTTTTTTTTTAAGTTAAAAGGCATAAACCAATTCTACGTGCTCCAACCACAATGAAAAGCAACGTAGCTTGATTGCCTTTTACGATCAGGTCACAAAAGCATTGGATGCAGGTGTCGCCGTGGATGTAGTCTTTCTGGAATTCAGCAAGGCCTTTGACACTGTCGACCACATCATCCTTATTAAAAAACTGGGTGACTGTGGCATTGATGCCTACATGGTCAGATGGATTGCAAATTGGCTGAAGGTTCATACTTAGAGGATGGTGGTGGATGGGTCATGTTTGACCTAGGGGGAAGTGGGCAGCAGAGTCCCCCAGGGCTCAGTCCTTGGGCCCACACTGTTTAATTTCTTTATCAGCGATTTGGACGATGGGGTGAAAAGCAACTTGTTCAAATTTGCTGATGAGGTGGGCACACTAGTAGGAAGGGAAAGACTGCAGTGAGACCTGGATAAGTTGCAGGGGTGGGCTAACAAAAACAGGATGCACTTCAATACGGACAAGTGCAGGTGCTGCACTTGGGCAGTAGTAACCAGCAGCACACTTATAAGATGGGAACCTCCCTTCTTGAGAGCACAGAAGCAGAAAAGGATCTTGGCGTCATCACTGACTCCAAAATGAACATGAGCTGACAATGTGAGGTTACGGTCGGCAGGGCTAACCAGAACTTATTGTGCATCCACAGGTGCATCTCAAGTAGGTCCAAGGAGGTGATCCTCCCCCTCTACACGACACTGGTCAGGCCACAGCTGGAGTACTGCATCCAGTTCTGGGCACCACACTTCAAGAGGGATGTGGACAACATTGAGAGGGTCCAGAGGAGGGCCACCCGCATGATCTGGGGACAGCAGGGCAGACCCTACAATGAGAGGCTACGG
>JAGPOW010000261.1:188537085-188553864 GCA_030014935.1 Caiman crocodilus
CCCCAGAACAGCCATGGATGGCGCTCTTGCTGGTGGGTGCACACCGGTGCCACAACAAAGGCTTCCCCAGGCACAAGCGCCACAGCAGTTCCTCCCCTCCCTGGCAGGGGTCCACAGGCATTAGGAGCCCATGGGGCATGCACGAGTCAGGGAATTTGGTCCTGGGGTAACAGTGGCAAGTAATTCCCCTCACAAGCCTCTCCCAGCCCAGCCATGCCCACACATGGTTGTCATACCTGCCTGCCCAACAGCCTGGCCCTGATTTGGCCGTGTCCCTCAGCGCAGCTTCACTGGGACCAGGCCACGTCCCCTCCTCTGATCCCTCTAAGGCTGAGTCGGGCCCCACCTCACTGCCCTGCATGTCAGATCAGGCCTGTGGGCTGGATCCAGCCCGTCAGCAGACTAAGACTGTACTTCTGGCCCACAGCAGAAAAAGGTTGGGCACCACAACTCTGGCACCCAGATGTAGCATCAAGGCACCTGCACACATGGAGTGTGGATTGGGGCTGGAATGTTTCCTATATATCATTTTTTAAAGATGTTCATGTTTTGTTCATTTCTGGATTTTTGATTATTCTTACATGAAAAGTAATGGTTGACTTGATCTTTATCCATCTGAATCAAGTTTTTAAATAATTTTAGATCAGAAGCCATCAACACAGGGTACTGGTGGAACAAGATACTGTCCCTAGGTCTGTGAACATATGAAGTGATATTTAAAAAGCTTCAATAAAAATTAGGGGGCAAATGAATGGCATGCCAACAACATAATGATCATCAGACAGTCAGTGACATAGACATCTACACAGAGGTTTGCACCCTTGCTTAGTCGAACAAAAAATGTGGTTCTCTAATATACAACCTACACTGTGGCTCTAGATCCTCAGTAAGCTCATTGTAATTCTGTAGATGCTGAAGTCCTGACTCAAAACAAGCTTTACTCACACAGTGGATTGTTCTTTAGGTCAGTGACTTTCCAAGCAGGCGTGAGTCCCCCTACACAAAGTGCATGATAATATTTGGCAGAAAGTGCTTCTTCATACAGCAAGCAGACTTACACATTTTATCTTTTCCCTTCCCAGGAGGCTGCACAAGCCTTGATTTATGCTGGAATGGCAGGCTCAAATTTGGAAAATATTCAAGAGAAAATAAATGAGTATTTGGAGAGAGTCCAAGCTCTGCATTCAGCAGGTGAGGGAAAAAAGCTTTCTAACTGTACCTTTGATTAAATTTGAGTGGAAAGAGTTTTTTTTGTCTTGTGAACCATCTAGCAGAGCAGCCATCTTTTTCCTGATTATCCTCAAGCATTTGGTTTTACTATGCAAGTCTGAAAAATACCAAACACATGGCTAGTAAATTGAATCATAAGGTAGAACTTTAATGTAGAGAACTACCAGTATTTCATGTGAGCAGTGGTGAATATTTATGCTCTTTTAAATTTATTGCAAAATTTATTTAAATGCATGTGAGAAAATGCTTTGTTGGAGGAGAACTGGCCCCTGCCCCCACTTCGCCTTGCATGCTTAAGCTCTATTCTGCAGTGAGTTCTGTATAGATGGGACTCCTGCCCTGGTGCAGAGCACTTTGGCTTCAGTGGGACTATGTAGTTGCAGGGGGTCCACTCTGATGTTATTGAAGGATATGTATTTGGGTCCAGACCTTAGTTTCATGAATCCTTGCAGCTCCCAGCAAGTTTTGCTGACCAAACAAGTTGCAACTTCAGACCATTGCTCCAAGGGAGGTTTAAGTTGGATGTTGGGAAAATCTGTCTCACTAAGAGTGGTGAAGCACTAAAACAAGTTACCTAGAAAGGTGGTGGAATCTCCATCCTTTAAGATTTTTACGGTCCGGCTTGACAAAGCCCTGGCTGGAATGATCTAATTGAGGATGGTCCTGCTTTGAGCAGGGCCTTAGACGAGATGACCTCCTGAGATCGCTTCCAACCCTCATTTTCTATGATGTATCCTGACAGGAGTTATTTCCACAAGTAGTAAAGAGTCTGGCGTAAATAAACAACTTGTCTTTGTTTGGCGCTATATTTTTGTGTTTATTTCAGGTCTAAGATATCCTGCATTACCATCACTGGCTTCTACAGGTGTATGAAGCTTTTTGTTTAAAATTGGGCTCTAATGTAAATGTGCCAATGTTGTGTTTTGGCACATGAGCAAATGCTACCTTTCTGCCTGGCTTGTTCTTAGTTGCTGTGCTGTATTAAATACTTATGCATCATCACAGCAAGCTAAAGAATTTCCTTTCTCATTTAGTTCAATCACAGAGCATCGACCCTTTGAAGTCAAAACAGCAATTGGACCTAGAACGTGCTCATTTCCTGGTTACACAGGCCTTTGATGAAGATGATAAAGGCAACGTGGAGGAAGCTGTAGAATTGTATACAGAAGCAGTGGAACTCTGTTTGAAAACAGTATGTTAAGCTACAGGTTAACTTGGTGGAATTATGTTATGGTAAGCAATTCTTCCATTTACACAAGTGATTGACTTAAACTGGCTTAAAAATGTAGTACCTGTATTTCTATTAATTTTTTAAAAGTTTTTAGACATTTTTGTTTTGCCTTTTGTTCTCTATATCCCACTGAAAGAAACATGGCTTACTCTGGTCCACTGTTGTTTGATCAGGCACTGTGTTTCAGTAGTGCAAACTGACCTAGTCCCCTCTTCTAAAGATATTGCACTTAAGAATTCCAGCAACCCTATAGGATTTTTTTTATCACTCTATGAAATTTTGGGGCTTGAGGCCAATGGAAAGCTAAAATTGTTTAAAAGCATGTTGGAAAAAGATGGCCCTTTCACACAGCAAACTACTGATGGATGTATTGTGAATATTAAAGGCAATTTTCCTTTTCAAGTAATGCTTAACTTAATAGTCCACTTCAGACTACATTGGGGAAAATATGTAGCAATGCTTGTAACATTAACACCATGCAAGCTAGTCCCAGTTGAAATTTCATTGTATACTAAAACTAGGCTATTTTTAAGCATTACTGAATAATATTACAGGTACTGCTTTTTTTTCCTATTAAGTCCAGTAGCCAAAACTAACTTATTAGAAGAAGAGCTCACCGTCATGATGTAACTCCACCAAGTCTGATTTTGTTCTTCTCTTCTGCCCACCTGCGTTAATATATTTTGATGTATCGGGATGGCCACATTACTGTTTTTCAAAATAGTATTATATGCTAAATTAAGACATTTTTGTCTGAATTCTGCAAATACCTATACACATGCCTGGCTTTACCTTGATAAATTGTTGCACGGAAGTCAAAGGGACTATACAGAAGAATCTAGTGAAGCATTTGGACTGGTGATTGCAAAATCAGAAGCCAGCTCAGAAACACTATGGTTTTCCAGTTAATTTGTTGGGTCTGACCTCTTTTTGCCTATATGAATATTTATATGTTAGAAAGCATTTTTCCTGCTCTGGCACAGTCCGTCTTCTGTTGGCATGCGTTGTCATGTAACTTTAGCGTTCTAATAATTCTTTTTACCTGGTCCTCTTTATCTGGTCCCTCAATTTTAAGTGTAGCTGCTGACTGAATTTCTTTGCCTCAGGTAGCCTATTACTTTAGAAAGGTGGTAGTTTCGTTGTTCATCCTGTCCTGATAGAAGGGGAAAAATACACTCCTCCTACCACAATAAGATTCCAGAATTCCTTCACTTTTCCTCAGTGCACTGATTTGGTCTAGTTTCCTTAGTTGCAAGGCTGTCTGTTCCCCTTGGGAGATCAGTCCCTCTCACTTTACCCAAGCCCTGTACTAAGAAGCATCCATCTATTCCAGCCAGGGCATTTAATTTTTCTCCTTCCTACCTTGATAGGCTTCCTTTCTCCTCCACCCACTGTAATCCTCTTCTTAAGGCTTTTCCAAACAACCACCTACTGGACATTTTTTCCCAGAGCAAAGATACCCCCCACCTCCTTTTTGTCAGGTGGGGAGTGGGGGAGGAGGAGGAGGTTGGGTTTCATGGGTATGCCAGAAAAAATTATTGCTTTTTATTCTCCTGTTCCTGTTTGTTCTTAGCAGGGCTTATTTACCACAGAGAAAGCCAGGGACACAGGGCAAAGCCAGAACTCAAACTGTGCTGAATGGACTCTAGGCTTCCTGGATCTCAAACCTTCTTTGAAAAGTTCCTTAGTCTCACTTGACCCATTTTACAGATTAAGTTACCAGCTCTCAGTGATTACCTACTGGAGCTTGGAATAAAGGCTAGATTTCCTGACTCGTCCTGGAATATTTTACATTGTGAGGAAGTATACTGTAGGTTAGACTAGATGAGCTCCAGAGGTTCCTGCCAACCATATTTTTATGATTATATATCCTATTGTTCATAAGGAAACTTGAAAGGATACATCAATTCAATAAAGTTTTACTATCACAGCATCTTTAAAAGGGAAAATGAATCAAGATAGCATCTACAGGGCAAAAAGAGCAACTTTTAAAGATTCACTTTCCCAACACACTTTATATGAAACTACTACTTCCTATAATTAGAAATCTTAAAGTGGTATATTGCATTCCAACTAACTACAGTGTATTCAGTTTAAGTACGTTGCATCAGGACTGAAAAGAGGTGATACACTTACCAAATTTGGTGCAAATAGTCAATGCTTATTAAGTATACAGCCGTGTAAGCGATCTAGTATAGACCGTTTCAGGGTTGTTTGACTCCACTCCTCTTCAAAGTTTCAGACAGTAGTCTTGGAACTGCCTAGCTCCTCTCATTTTCAAAGTTTCCAACAGTCAGTTTTGGTGAGGGTGTTATTTCACCATGGTATACATATGGAAAATACAACTGCTTGATATTTGGCTGCTGTTTGTACCTTTGGAATTTGCCAGGGTTTACAACCTGCGGTACTTACCTTTTCTTTTCTATAAAGGCTAATGAAACTTCAGAGGCAAGTCTTCAAACAAAACTGAAGCAGTTGGCTCGACAAGCGCTGGATAGGTGGGTACCTATGGCTGGTTTCTCCAAGTAGTTAGTATATGGTTAAAACATACTTCTAGCTATATGCTGTACTTAGGTCTTAAGTTGGCCAACTGAGAGCAGGCCCTGGGCCTCTCTAATAATTTTGTCTTGATTAGTACTGAGCGAGGGAGCCAGTCCATTGTCAGCACTGTAGCTTGGGTGCACAGAAAAGTGGAACACTTTACTCTGTAGTTGTAATAGTACTTGTGGTATTAGAGCCAGCAATTATTTGTGGTTTTAGAGCAGGCAATTATTTGAGCCTGTGGGCCACATAATCAGTTCTGGGAGACTGTTGTGGGCTGGTCAGCATTCCCCTACCTGCCACAACAGCCTAGAGCCAGTGTACCGTGCAGCTACTCCCTACCATCAGCAGCAGCGCACATCTCTGACCTGGGACCGGCCCTAGCCAAAGTGGACAAGCTGGAACCCATGTGCACTGCCCTAATCCTGGCCCTGTCCCACACCTTCTCTAGACTGCCCATCCATGTGAAGCAGCAGCCAGGCAGAAGCTGTTGCTTGGCGCAGAGAAAAAGCAGCCCCTCACTGCTAACAGGCCACCCCACAGCTCCTCTCCACCACCACCTCTGGGCTGCCCATTGGGGCAGCAGTGGCAGTGCAGAGAAGCCACAGAGCAGCCTGGGTGTGGGCTCTGGGTAGTTTTAGCAAGAAGGGCCCAGCAGTGGTAAAGGAGAGGGGCTGCTTTTCCCATGTGCCAAGCAGCAGCTTCTGTCCAGCTGCTGCTGCTACTCAGCGTGGGCAAGTGAGTCTGGAGCAGGCATGGAGTGGGCCAGGGTTGGGGCTGTGCATGCAGGTTTGCATGGTCTGCTCTGCCAGGCCAAGTCCAGAGCAGGTGTGGGGTGGGCTAGGATTAGGTCTGTGTGCGCAGATTCCTGCCAGTACCACAGGGCCGGGGCCAGTGGTGATGGCAGCTAGAAGGAGCTGCTGCCACCTAGGCTTCCTAGAAAATTAGTCCAGCTGCAGAGTGGGGGCAGGAGGATGCACCACAGGCCAGATGGCACCTGGGCCAGGCAGGACCAAGAAACCTTCCATGGTCTGGACAGAGTCTGTCTGTGGGCCAGATCCATCCCTGTCTACGTCTGTACTAGAGCCTAATACCTGTTGCAAAGATACTGACTGTTTAAGTCAGTGACTTAATGGAGATTGAAACATGGCTTCTGGTGTGCTAGGTTCTAGCAGATGTTTCTTTCAGAATCATAAAAGAAATCCATTTGTGTCCACATGAATATTTAAAATCCTAAATGCCTGGATTTTGATGGCAGTGTGTTTGAGTTCCAAAGTATTTATTAAGTTGTTGCACAGATCTTACAGTGAATGTAATTTTTCAAATTTTTGGAACTATTAAAATGAATTAAGCCAAAACTATTTGATAACTTAGTTGCTGTATTCTGTTCACCCTAAAAATGAAGAAAGTAGATTCTGACACAAGGAACTTCCTTACTATTTCATCTTGTGCCTGTACTGCTCCTGAAATTATTTCCTTAGCAAAAGCAAACTAGTACTAGATCATGTTTACATCTGTCCACCTGGTATGATTCATATGGAAGTACAAACAAGCAATTTAAACTTGAATTTGTTTTTACTTTACATTAAACTTAACAAACAACATTTTTGTTTGTAGAGCAGAAGCACTTAAAGAGTCTATGTCAAAGTCATCTCAGAAAGACAAGTCAGCTGCAGTTAAACCAAATCAGCCTGTTAGAGCATTCTTTCCATTGGGACCTGACTTTTCCTTGAATGATAAACCACAAACAGTCAGAGCAGTGCAAGCTAGTGAATCTCATGGTCAGAGATACACCACAGAGGAGATTGAAGTGCTCAGGTAACGTAAGGACAAACTATTCTGATTTTTATTATTTCTATCAGTGAAGTATTAGATTGAGAGGTGTTGAGGGGGAGGGAGCTGTTCCTTTGTATGTTTTAAAAAGGTGGAGAAATAGGGGGAATCCACTGTTGAAAGACCTCTAAGCATGAACACATTCTAAAACATCATAATAAAAAAATATAATGGCCCCTGTTCAGACTGTGCTCTCTCTAAGTCCTTGGTACTGATTAAATATTTTTGTGGGGTTGTTTCTTTTTTCCTGTAGAACATAGAAAGCACTCATGTTTAATCAGCTCTCATCATTTTTCAGGCATGACATCTGACACTTTTAATGGTGCCAGCCTCACAGTCCACATATACCACCCATTTAGACCCCACTCCCAGTTTCCCCACCTAACTCACCTATCATGCCTTGATGGAATTGCAGTGGTCGGTCCCTGGAGAGAGAAGGGCTTTGGCCCGGTGTAGCACCTCTCACATCTAAGACCTTTCAGTTTCTAATGGCACAAGGTCTCCTACAATTGGTCCTCCTGTCTGCAGTGACCTTTACCATATGTTAACCATCCTGACAACTTGGCTGTGTTAGCTTCTCTGGCCTTCTGTGCTAGGAGCTCTGCTTTCCTCCACTGCCAGAGCCTCTTAGTACTAAGGCCCCTTCCTTATATATGTTTGGGGGAGGGGCCTCCCAGTCTGCTTCTTCTCTCTTAAAGGGCCTTTCCCATTTCTCCTGGTACATGGGGTTTGAAAAGAGGCTTGTTGCTCAAGATTTCTAAGTAATTTCTCAGCTCTTTCCTTTCATTGCTTCTGGCACTAGTTATGCAGTTAAAAAGAACATATTTACTTTACTGAGTAAAAAGTATAGCTGAAATATGTGCTTAACAGGTATGTAGATAACTCATTCTGGGAGACTTTTTTTATAATGTAAAAATATAGAAGCAGACTGGTGGTGTTACTTAGTTACATGAACTGTACTGTTTGTCTTGTATGCATATACATGGAGTACATTGTTCTCTTTTGTGAGATTTCAGTGGAAGTAAGATCAGGCATCCAAACTAAGTAAGCTCTTTGGCATTCAACAAACAATAAAAATATATTATCCTCGCATCAAATTACAAGTATTGAGAATCCATCAGATGCGCCTTGCAAAGAGCATTGTCTGGACAGATGCTTTCCATTTACATTGTCAAACATAATATTTGCATATGAGGTATTGGTGGAAGTTGATTGTGCTTAACATTTTGCAGGATTGGGTATGTAAAACATAAATGCCTCATGAAAAGCTCCTTTAAATTTGATGAAGTTCTGCTGCTGTTAAGCAGATTGTAGATGTGGCCCAAGAGAGAGAACTGCATTTTGCATAAAAAAAGTTGAACATTTGTATTACCTATTTCTATTTTTATTACTAGATTTCCTTTTTTAATTTAACTAGCATGAGTGGAAATGTATATTTTAAAAAAGTTTTCAATTTTTTTTTTTCCTTTAGTTTTGAAAATACTTTACTGCTTTTGCTTGTTGTTTACTGCCTGGAAGTCCAAGGTTGTAACTGAAACTTAGGCCTGTGTCCAGATTCACATCCATTAGTACTGATTTCTTACAGGTGTACAGGAAGAGCTGCTGCCCCCCTCTTAGGCTAGCATTCTGTGTACTTGACTGACCTATTAAAAATACACCTCTGTTTTTTGCGTGTGTGCTTTTACCATTTGACTAAAGCAGTGGACATATGAATAATTGCCATGAGGTAAAAGGGGACAGGGCTTCACTTAACAGGAGCTGCTCAGTGTTAAGTGCTTGAGTGCCTGATTATGCCTGGTAGTAAGTTGAAGCCAATATGCAATAATTTACTCATGAAGAATACACTACTGCAAGTCAGCTTCTACCTAACATGGGGTAAAACAGGCCCATGGCCAGTTACTGCAGAGCAGCTCTGCCTCCTCTCTCCCCATGGTACTTTTTTGTTACAGTGTCTGTAATATAAGTGAATAGAAGCATTCCTCTTATCAATAAAAGAAAGAACAAACAGAAAAGCCATGTAGTCAAATTAATTTCCAGTCTACTCCAATAGACTGATCTAGTGGAACTAAGAGGCTTGGAAAATCATAGATCCTGCAGAGAAAGTTGAATATGACCATTGTGCAGAGGCCTGCTTGTCTGTGTGTGCTTGTGTGTGTGTTTGCAGATTTGGACAAGCCAACAAATACTCCAGCTTTAGAAATCTGTCTGTTGTGGACCTTATTTTATATTCAAGGGGTGGAAATCTGCCAGTCTGTAGACATGTCCTTTTGTTAGTTTCATTGTTACTTCCTGGATCATAGTCTTTGAAGGCTGTAAAATTAAATAAATTAAGATGTTGCACTTGATGTTTATAACTACTTGTTCTCTTATGTGCAGAAAGACCTCAAAGATAAATGGTATTGAGTATGTCCCTTTCATGAGTGTTGACCTGAGGGAGCGTTTTGCCTTTCCAATGCCATTTTCGTAAGTAAAATTTGGTACCTATACTTATTTTGCTTGTGTTTCCCCAGCTTTTTTTCCTGTTTTCCTTGTTTGGTTTCTTTTTGCAAACTCCAGATTTGTTTTAATACTCATTAAGTCATAACTCATGCAGAAAATTCACAGTTGCTGTTCAGTAGGAGTGGCAGGATATATAAGCTGATCTGATAACAAAGGAGAGTGGTAATTGTTATACCAGGGATGTTGGGGGCAAAACTGTGTCAGAGCTCAGCTCCCGTTTTCAGAATGTCTAGGGCTTTGGTTACCCTTGCCCCTCCCCACCCACCCCTTTTTTGCATGCCCAGGTCCTGACACTTTAATGGAGCCTGATTTTTTTTATTTTTTAAGAAAGTGTTAAAACTTTTAAGAAAGTCCTAGCTTCTGAAAATCAGGATCCTCTTGCCCCCCAGAGTTTACATTTGGGCGACCAAGACCAGCGGTGAACAGATGGTCCTGGTCCTGGTCTTCCCTTTGTACATTCCAGGCACATCTAGATAAGCATGCATGTGCAGACATTTGCTGCACTGCTAACTTACAGCACTGGGGGGGTTGTTACACCATGAGATCCCAGTGTCAAACCTATGCCAGAAAAAAAGTAATGCAGTGCACGTGGTGGCAGTATGCACTGCCCAAAACCAGAGCTTGGCTGGCTAGAGCCATGCCCCAGTTGCTAGCCATGCTTCATATGCCCGGATTGCTGCTGCTGGAGCCCCCAGGAAGCCTCCAGGACCCCTGGTAAGGCTGCCGGGGCCAGTAGAAGTGCTGAGTGCTGGCCCCATGCTCCTCTACTCCATCCAGGGGAACTTGCTGTGTGTCAGAACATACATGCAGGGGTGTGCCCCGGGAACAACTAGCAGTGACACATATATGTGCTGCTGCTGGTTGTCCTCAGAGGACGCACATTCTTGCTCATCTGGACATGCCTTGTGAGCTGCTGTATTCATGTTTATCCTGCTGCGTACTTTTTTTTTTTTTTTTTTTTTTAGCCCTGTTATATAATATCACGTTCAGTCTCTTAGGAAAACATTGGACTTGAGGTTTTTATTTGTAAAACTGATGCTTTCTCCAGAGCTTTTTCTTCAGTGTGGAAGTGTGGCTTAATAGAGTACAGGCCAGGCTCCAGAAACATGAGTGAGGGGTCATAGCATTGCCACTAGCCATGGGTGCCTGCATTTACTTCGATTTTATATAACTGGTCAAAGGACTTATAAAATGTTAAAGTTCAGTAAAACAATGAAAATATCAGGAGGTGTGGAATCATAATATCTTGTGACCTGCCAGGCTGGGATATGCTGTGAAAAGATGTTTCTGTTCCATTTTTGGCTTATTGAAACTATCTTTTATTCTTCTTGACTCCAGAGATAAATGTGGCAAATTACCACTGTCTCCCAAGCAAAAGGCAATTTTTGCCAAATGGGTACGGCCTGATGACCTAACAAATAACCCTATAATGATCTATACGGTGTCAAGTTTCAGCATAAAGCAGGTAAGCTGTTTCTAAAATGAGTTGTGTGTCAGTTATTTTGACTCCATTGCAAAATGAGTCTAAAGCCTCTTAAGAAATGTCAGTATGCTAATGAAAACCTAGCAAGTGGGAAAATTTTGTTTTGCTGCCTTGAGACAGTATATTTGATTTGGCTATGAATCGCTTGACTTGTGTTTAAGGCTGCAAGAATGAATGGAAGGATGAAGGCAAGAATAATAACTGGTGTTTCTCTCTTGGACATAAAGTGATTTGGAGTAGACAAACGTAGTTAGAGCTACTACAGACAGTAATGCAGTTCTATACTTTAAGTAACCGTCCTTCATACTTTCAAGAAGCAATAGCCATTGATCTCCTACCATGATTCTCAGCTGTGGTCCTGCATCAGCCCAAGCTGCTGCAAGATCCTTTTAGGGGTGTCCTCAAGTCTTGCACAATGTGAGTACTGTTGGATGTACAAACATCTACACATGATTCACAAGATAAACCCACAGATATTGAATAGGACTCCATAGTGACAGAAACATTCTGACCTGTTGTGGTCTTTCTGAGTTCTTGTCAATAGAAAAATTGGTCTATTAGTGTTTTCATAGTTAAAAAATGAGTGGAGCTAAAGCTGGCATTTTCCAAGAAACACCTTAAAATTAATGAGGGGGTGCCTTGAGTTGAAAAAGGTTGAGAAACACAGGGTCAAAACTAGGCAGAGTAGAGGGTGGTTTGACTTTTATAAAGGAGGATTGAAAATATTAACACTGAAAATTTTAAAATAATCATTTTGGATCAAAAGCACACAGTTTGTCCTGTCTTGTTGGATCTGAAACATCATCCTCCCCTGCAACCACAGGATTATAGCAGCCATCATTTAACTAACTTTAATCTTTCCACAGTTCCATGTTTCTGAGAGTATTAAGTTTGTACCCCAAACATTGGTTCCCTAGCATCAAGCTTTTATGTATATTAAAACTTACATAATATTTAACCTGATGTTTAAGTGACTGTCCCTCTCAATCGTTATTTAAGAAAATACAGGTTTCCCTCGCTTCATGCTGTACATGTTTTCCTGGAAACTGGCACAACTCAAATTTGGATAAAGGGAACCCACTTTACAATGCAGCAAGTAGGGATACGTTCCAAGACCTCAACTGTCCTGACCCCCAGACCCATTTCTACCACTTTTACAAGACAATTTCTTGCCTTGTACTCTCCAACAGCAAACAGTACACGCAAGGACAGGGCACTATTATAATGGGGATGGCAACTACAGAAACACGTGTTGCAGACTACAAGCGAGGAGCACAGATCCATACAGGAGACTATATTTTGGTGCTTGTCATTCCTACAGTGCACCATGGAAAGCAGTTTGCCTGCAGGTTTCCACCACACAGATTACGTAACAGTGAATTTACCTCACATATAACGAATTTTTGGTTTAAAAGGGGTCATTCCATAAGAGCAAATTTGTGCACACACGACCCACATAAAGTGAGGGGAAACCCATAAAAGTAAAAATACCTTCAATTTTCATTAATCGGAGACAGAGTTCCTTTGAAGTTGGCAACAGTTCTGTACTTAACCTTTTCTAAGTGCTTTTTCCATCCTAAAGCCATTATTGCCATTGTTCATAAACTGACATCAGTCAGAATTGATCAAGCCGGTCAAAATACTTAGTTGTACTCCTGTGAGAGTAAATTCAAATTTAAACTATGTAAAAGAAGTAAAAGTGAGACCTTTAGAAGTGCAGTGGGCTTCTCCTAACAAAAGCTTTGTTTGAAGTCCTTTTTAAAAAGTGAGTCTTTTCTTCCATTGGGCTCAGGTTGCACTAAATTGGTGATTTAAAGAAGAGGCTTGAGTGTGTGCAAATATATTGTTGAAGTTCAGGAAACATTTGTCTCTGGTTGTCCTCCAGTGAATTCATACTCCTGACTTAGTGCCTCCCTTAATTCAAAACTCCTTTTTATTCCTTAAAGTAACTGCTGCTTGACCATTTTGTATGTCCCTTTTTCACTCCTAGACAATAGTATCTGATTGTTCCTTTGTGGCATCACTGGCTATCAGTGCAGCATATGAGAGGCGGTACAACAAAAAGCTGATTACAAGGTACATAAAATATTGTTGGTAATGATGCATGCTTTTAAAACCTGCCTTATGGTTTAAGTTATAACTGCAATGAGACCATACTATGGAAGTGATCATTTGAATTTATATAAGTGTGCTTATAAGCATACATGAAGCTGAGGTACCACAGTTTTTATAATTAAGTAAAAATGTAAGATGTCTGGGTCAAAATTCTCAAGTATGACTACTTGGATATCTGATATTTTGGTACTAGATTAAAAGTGGGCATAACTTCAGAGCTGTTGAATACCTGCTGCTCTCCTGACCTGCCCTGAGATTTGTGTACTCCCACCACTTTTAAAAATGAAGCAACCTATGGGGAGATGTATAAAGTGAAGGTCCCAATTTATGATGTAAAATCCACTTGAAAAATTTGGGCTTTTTTAACAATCTCATTCTCATTTTGATATTCCTTAAGCATGAATTGTTGACTTGCTGACGTAGTAAAGTACAGAAACTGCGGCACAGCTGATGCAACAGTATTGTTAAGTGGGCCTGAGAGAACATTGTTTGTGATAGGCTTGAACCTGTGGTGAGCTCCACATGAAGTCTGTCCATCTAATATCTATTGTATGATCAGGGCTGATGTGCTTGGTGGTTTTTGTTTTTTTTTAATTTTGTGTTTTGATTGGTATTGATTTAATGCCTTTCCTTTAATGTCCCTAAGCAATGGCCTTCTGAAATTCTTTGTTCTTTGATTTCCTGTGGATTCAGGAACATGTATTTACCATTAAAAGAATTTGCTAATTTGTTGGATTATCTGTCAGTCAATGACTTGATGATTGAGTTGTTTCCATTTCTATTAAATGGAGAGTAACTGCAGCAAGTATAATGCTTACATATCTTGTTTGGGAAAAAAAAACCTCAAATCTATTTTAAAATATAGTTTTATACAGTAGTTCTGGTAATTTCAGATGATAGCATAAACTGTACATCCCAGGCATAAATCAAAATGTAATGCTTTTAGCCATCATGTAGATGATTTGGAACTATATAGTAATTTATACTTTTTTTTCTTTATAGCATAATTTACCCACAGAATAAAAAAGGAGAGCCGGAATATAACCCATGTGGGAAGTATATGGTAAAGCTTCATATCAATGGTGTCCCTAGAAAGGTAAATAGCTTTTAGAAAGAACAGCATAATTGTTATGTAAACTTGAGACTTTGGAAGTTCACTCATTTCACTGCAGAGCTGTGTTTTTTATATCTTGGCAAGAATCTTGGATACATGTACTGGAAAACATACTTTACCTTGATAAATTTATTTTGGTTTTGCAGCGTGTGATAGACTGCTGGTGTCCAGTCATGCTATTGTGCAACCTTGTACTCTGAGTTAGATGCATTGAAGGCATTGGAATTCTCTTGTGAATAGATTACATATGCTGCAAAAAATGGTCCATAAAAATGTGCTACGTTAATTGTGTATAGCACTTACAGATGAAATATCTGGATGAGGCAGAGATGTTTGTGAACCCAGTAGACGACTACTGGAGTAAAAATTGCCCATATAGAAACAATTATTCTGTCTAATGTATAATATAATAATAAGCTTATTCTGGCTGTGATTTTTCTCAGCAGCCAATCACAATGCTTACTGAAACAACCCAATCCGAGTGCTCTGGACAAACAGCATAAGTGTGTTGTTATAGATCCTGAGGCATTTCGAACAGATATGCAGATAAGTCAGAGTTAGAGTGAAGCCCTAGGGGGAAAAAATGGTAAGAGGCTAGATTTTTCTTCTTTTTTCCCCCTGGAACCTGCCAGTCTGTCTGCAGCCAGAGGGTGAGGTGCGGCACCCCTTGGGACCACCCAGCTGGGAGGTGGGTGCTGCCCGGGGAGGGCACTTCCACCACAGAGGGAAACATCAGGGTCTCCTGCAGCTCAGGTACTGCGCAATCTGCGGGCAGTTAGACTCCAAGAGCGGGGGCGAGGGGAAAAAAAAGAACAAGCCCCTCACCTCTGCGGATCCTCCCTCTGCAAGTTGCCACCAGGTCACACAGCCCCAGAGTTGAGGTGGGGCCTGGTGTGTCCCTCTGCGGCGGTGGTGCCTCGCAGGGCCACTCAGGCAGGGTGCTAGATGTGCAGGTGTAGCCCCAGCTTATGGGCAGCACGCACCAGATTCAGCAGTGCACAGAACGCTGGGAGCCCAGACGTGCTCGGGGAAGCTTGGGCTTGAAGGGCTTCCAGTGCCCTGTGCACCATCCCTGCCACTTGAGACCGCCCAGGAATGATCTGGCACCCCCAGGAGGGCAGCTGGGTGTGCTGGCAGCCAGAGGAGGCAGCAGAGACGGTGCATGGGACACAAGAAGTCTGCCAAGCCTGAGCTTTCCTGAGTACACCCAGACTTCCAGCTCCCCATGCCCCTTCCCCATCACCTTCTCCAGATGGAGCCCTTGTAAACATGAGGAATATCTCTGTAGTTTGTTACATAGGAACCTAAAATGCATGGGATGTATTTTAGTTTGCTCCGTACAATCATTTAAATTGTAAAGTGCCACCAAACACATACACTGTTATGCAGTGAAGTCGTTAAAAAGGGCAGTTAAACCACTAAAGGGGGCAGTTTCCTCATGTGTACTAGGGCCCTCTTATTCTATGACTATAAAGTGACAAAGTCAGACTTTTGACAAAATATGTATTTATATTCCTAAGCCTGTATTTACACATGGACAGCTTTATGTAGCCTTTTCGAGGGTGAGAAGTTTTGATTCCGTTAAAGTATTTGGTCATAGGATAACTACAAATCCTGCATTTGAAGAAATACTTTTGTAATAAAAATTTAACTGCAAATATTTTGTAGGTTTCTGCTAGTTTAAAGTGAGAGAGTGGTTCAAAACTAAATTAAATTTTCTCCTCTCTCTCACTGGAAAATTCAAAAGTGCTAAGAATGAGAGTTTTAGGTCATGGGTGCAGTGTACCATGTGTCAGGTGACAATCTTGAGCCACAGGAGGCTTCTGCCACTCAGAGGGCATTGGATAATGAAAGATGTAGTTTGGCCAAGGATGTGGCCTATAGGATATTATGTAGGCACAAGGCCATGAAACTCCAACTACCACGAGACAGTATTCCCTAGTAGGAGACTGCAGTAGGTGAGATTGACTATCTGTTCCTGTGAGTATTGTTTTCCATTTTTCTGCATCCCTATCATAAAATTTATTAAACATTCAAACTATAGCCTTAGCCCAGAGGTGGTCCCCCTCTTTGAATAAACTAATCATTTTTTCTGATCCACTCCAAAGTTCACTTCCTAGAATTGGGGCTTCCTGAGAGCCAGTCAGGTGCTCTCCCTAGTATGCTACACTGCTGTTTCATGACTTGATTATTTGGTTTTAACAGAAGAACAAAGGTCAGGTTTCTAGCAGTTTTACAGCAGATATGATGATAGAAGTTAGGAGTACAGCCTCTGAGTTAGAACTTCTTAGACCTTAAATACTGAGAGCTGCAAGTGAGAGGAACAATGTAAAAAAAAAAATGCCCTGGTCAGATGCAGTGCACTCTCCCTTTCTGCAACTGTGACACAGAGGAGACTGGGTCAGATGGACTTATGATCTGACCCAGTAAATGGCAATTCTTATGTTCTAATGAAGAGTTCTTATGTTAAGAGCAACTTAAAACTTTTGAATTATTACCTGCAATATAATTTCTGGTTTGGTTTTTTTTTTATTTTGCTTAGGTTATAATTGATGATCAGTTGCCTGTAGACCATAATGGAGAACTTCTTTGCTCTTACTCTAACAACAAAAATGAATTGTGGGTTTCTCTGATAGAAAAGGCTTACATGAAGGTTATGGGTGGATATGATTTTCCTGGATCCAATTCTGTAAGTATCTAGTTATTTTTGACAGGAGGTTTAAAAAAAAAAAA
>JAGPOW010000261.1:188554424-188567090 GCA_030014935.1 Caiman crocodilus
AAGTTTGATACCTCCATTGTTAGGTATTAGAAAAAAAGTTCATTAGCCTGTTTTAATGTGCATTAGCAAAAGCACGTGGGTGTTTCTGTGGCACTTTTAATGTGCATTAAAATAAGCTAATGCACATAAAAGCACGTGTATACATGTGCCCAGTGTAATTTTTGCATATAAGACACATTAAGTGGATTGCACAGGTAGGGAATCAATGCTCTAAGCATTTACTGTAACGGACTATATTGTGCAAAGTCACTATGTGAGTGTAAATTATTCCATCAAACAGCACAAATTTTTAGAGTCGTGGAACCTGTGCTTCATATAGTTTTCTTTAATAACCGCATTATATAATGCTGTGTCTTAATCTGACATGCAGAACGTACTTACAAAGAGAACGAGGTCTGTTTTGCGGAACAGAGTAAACTGTCTGTATTCATGCAAAGAAATGCTTCCTGCCTGTTGACCTTTGACAGCATATTTTTAAGTTTATACTAAGGTTCTCACACTGGATGGTACCTTGAAAAACCAGAATTCACTGACTGTTCTAGTTGCTCAACTTTCTTAATCTCTTGTTGATTATTAGGACAGTCTCAAATCTGGACTTGTGTAAAGAATAAAGGGGGTGCAAGTTTGTTCAAGTTGGTACCATTGTATTGTAGTTCAGAGAACAGAGAAGCTCTCAGTAAGAGAGAACAGCATAAATGTGTCCTCCTTTCCTGTCATTCTTCAATTTGCTATTTAAGGAAGCAGTTTGACTTGTAGGATTTGTTTTAATAAACATCAGAATTATCAAAGGCAGCACATAACTCCATTTGATTTGTTGTTATCCAGGGTTCTGTCTACCAGTATTGACTTGAGACAAGATAGGAATTGTATCCAAGTATGTCTAGACCTTGTTTTGGGGAAAAGTCAAAAAACAGCTTAGTCTTTTTGTTTGCAAATAATGTCAGTGCTAATTAAGTCACTATAGCTTTGTTTTGCAGGCCTCTCTCCCATTTATACCTCATATCTTGGGGACTGGTTAGAGCAAAAGCTAAATAATTTAAAATGCACATAAGCTCTAAACGGCTTATTTTGGGAACATGCATTCAGAGACAGAGCTGTGAACCAAATATGCCAGTGGATAATACTTGATTATCAAGTCACCCGTTTTGAGCTGATAAACTTTCTTGTGTAAGATGCGCTTCACATAAGAATTTCCGAACTGTATTAATTGAACATAAAGTTCCATTAATTCATTTCCTGACTTTTTTAGGAAGATACTGTAGTATCATCTCTTTTAGGAAGATGCTGTGGGAACTGTTGGCCTAATTCATTTGAAGAAAATAAGATGTATTCGAGCTGCAAAATGGTTCTGTTTGTAAGGAAACGTTCTTTATAAAATGATAACAGTTCTTTATAATATGCTGAGAAAATGTGTTTATTTCAGAATATTGATCTCCATGCACTGACAGGTTGGATACCTGAAAGAATTGAAAAAAAAAAAAAAAAGTGTCTAAAATCACAATGGTCTGTGTCCTTGGCATCACAGTCACTTAGCACGTGCCGCCTTAAGAGTCCCTCTCTCCCCTTCCCTGTGGAATTGACTAGAGGAATAGTCAGCAGTGACTTTGGCAGTAGAATTTTATGTGATGAGGAGGATTTTCTGTTACGTGTAGATCAAGGTTTCCTGCTGTTAGTAGAACTGTAAAAATTAGCACTTCTCTTCTGTTAGCAGCTTCTGATTTGTTGTGGGGAATGGATGGGCACAGATTTGAAGTCAAGGGGAATGGAAGCCAGTATCTTCCCCCAAGCTAGGTACTGGAAATAATATAAGGAGAAGCAGGGTTTTCCATGCATGGAACTGACTTCATAATGGAAAGAAATGTAGGAAACTGTCTGTAAAGATGCTACAGAAGTTCTTGATAATGGGAGATTAGTAGATCTGTGAGGGCTACAGGGTGCTATGCTCCTCCTAGGACCATGATGCTAGTCTTCAAATCTGGTACATCTTTCATGATAATGGCATCTTGGGTATAGTTTTCAACTGTACATTCCTTCTAGTACCCCTAGACTTGTGTGATTTTTCTGACCAGTTTCTATTCTGTATTATCACTGTACTAGAAAAGCGATCTTAGCCTGGCTAAAGATCAGACAAGCAAGATTTGTATATGCTTCCTTTTTTTTTTTTTTTTTTTAGTGCATTTTGCCACTGCTTCCTTCAGAGGATTTGTGATCTCCTTCCATTTCCAGCAACTGTTGATGCAATCTGAAAGTGTGGTTTTATCAAGTGTGTAGTGGATCAGTGGCACGGGTAGCAACAGTGAAGACACATCAGCACATGTTTCAGCATGAGCTGTATAGGATACTTGAGTTGCTAAACTGTACTAACCATGTCATCACACTTTCTCACTGTTGTTCCATGTGCTAGGTAGATTAAAGATAGCGTGGGTACCCCAGCCTGTGCTGCAGTCACATCCCTGGATTGCATCCCACCTTCTTAAAGTGTTGGAGGCCATATTTACACTGATACAGGCAAAAACCATGCAAGTGTGCAGATGGCCACCATGGGACTATGGGAAACATACCTCTCACCAACATACCTTTCACCTCCAGTTTTTTTTAAACTTCTTCCCTCAAAATAGCTACTTTTAGTTTGGTTGTTTGACATTCTCTGTATATCTCAAAAAGAGAGGATTTATATTATGAAGAATATCTTTAAAGAACAGCATAATCAGTATGAGGCTTCTCGAACATTGAGAAACAAAGTTGTCTTTTTGTTCTGCATCACGTACTTTTTAAATACTAAAAAAGGGTCACTTGGACTTTCTTTTCTTGGGTTTTTTCAATAGCACATACCTCAGACAAGACTACTTGTATCCTGCATCTGTAAAGCAGAGTCATGGTAACAGAAAAGATAGAAGCAAAGTTTAGTTTACAATAAGTGTAATGTTACTATATTCATTTTACATGTGTTAAATGCAACTAAATTCAGCAGTCTCTCTCTTTTGGCCAGATTTCATAAAGGAGATGTTCTTATCACAACAGCAACAGGAGTAATGTCTGAAGAGGAAGGGGAGAAATGGGGTTTAGTTCCAACCCATGCATATGCTGTTTTGGATATAAGAGAATATAAGGTATCTAGTAAGACGATTTTGTTTAATAAGCTGCCTTTTGGATGGTTCTAAGCATAACTGTCCAGTGAGACAGGATGTTTGATTTTTATCTCATTCAAAACTTTAGTGGGACAAAAACTAATGACATCCTATTTCTTAAGTCTTTAGCCAATCTCTTGCATAAGAATGTCCCAATAAGATAAAGCAAATGACCTTTTTTTTTTCTTTAACTGTTCTTTTAGGGACATCGATTCTTCCAGCTGAAAAATCCCTGGAGTCACTTACGTTGGAAAGGAAGATACAGTGAAAATGATATGAAAAATTGGACCCCTGACCTACAAAAATACCTAAACTTTGATCCCAGGACAGCTCAGAAGATTGACAATGGTAATGTGACTTACAGGGATGCTGTCACTTCAAATTCTACAAAATTCTGTTCGTTTCTTAGCTAGTGCTGGTTATAATATTAAAATAAGTTATGACTGCGAGAGACTACAGAATTTTTTCCAGTGTTTGTTTTAGGCAGTTGAGAGCTTAGAGGGTGTGGTGAGTTTTTTTTTGTATTTCCTTGTTGTTTTTCTTGGCTGTCCACATAGCAAGGAAAGAGAGATAAACTATAGCGAAAGAAGGAAATGAGATACTAAACCATCTAAATGACAAAGGGATGGAAGTATTTGATTATTTTAACCCACTACAGAATTAACTAATCACTCTCTGCAGCCTACCTGAAATCTAGTCAATGATAGCTTGTGTTCTGTTTTTAACTGTGGCAGGAGCAACGTCAGGTCCTCTGTGCTCTCCTGTCACCTCCTTTATTTTGCCAAGCTTCGGACTTGCACCCTCCTATTTTCGCCAGCTGCAACTTTGATTGTATACGAGTTCTTTATAGGGAAGCTACCTTTCTTTTGCTTGGCTACAGTTCTCCTGCTTCAGGTGTTGTGTCCCCAAGCCTTGTGGGCTATTCGTGTGTAACACTGTCTGGGCCTACACCACTCTGGCACACGGGCCCTCCGTGGCCCCATCTCTCACAGGGCCCTTCTCTGCAATGCAGCCCTCTCACGGGCTGGGGTCCTCACCCTACCGTGAGTCCCCTATGAGGCCTCCTCCATCTCCTTATAGCCTCACTCAAACCACCGGTGTAATCAATAGCAAATACAAACAACAACCTAAACATAAGCCTCTTGGCTATAATGTAAACATAAGCTGCCTGGTTATAACAATGCTCAGGCCTACTGGGTTTTTTCTCCTACCGCGGTGACCAATGCTGCTCTGGCCTTCAGGTTTTTCCTCACTTGTGACAAGAAGCTCCTTCTTCCTTAGCTGCTGGTTGAGGGCCTTGCCTCTGGCCTCCTGCCTGTGCTTTATATAGGGGCCAGGCCCTCCCCTTTCTTCAGCTGGCTAGGCAGGTGTAAGCCATTAGCTCCCTTTGGTTGCCTCAGCAACTGGCACCTGAAGGGTTATCTCAGCACTTCTAGTAACAGGCACCGTAGTGCCCTGCTACACTAACCTTGTATATTTGCTGGCCTTAGCATTTAATACATATTGAGAGGAAATATTGTTCACTAGTACACAGATGGATCTTCTATACGTAATCAAATTTTTCCCTAGCATTCATGGTTAGGTATCCATATATGACATATAAGTAACAGGTTTTCATTTCCTTTCCGTGAAGAGGTTTGAGGCTTGCAAGCTTGCTTTCAGTATTTTCTCCTTTATGCTATGCTTTAACAAATCCTTGGTTGCAGGCTGTTGCTGCCTGGAGAACTAGAAGTGGTCAGGATTTTTCTTTGACATGCCAATAGTAGTACTATGTAATTCCCTAGACAAATAGTTTTGAGCAATGCCAGGTGCTGTCTTAGAGCACACCTTCTGTAGGGAGATAGTGTGTTTTGTGCCTGGGAAATCAACAGGGGTTTTGCTTGTGATGAAGTAGAATTGTTGCCAGTACCTGAATGTCCCAGTCACTGTTCAGCTTTAGAAACAATACAGCGTTTCTTCTGTATCCTCATCTGCATCCCCTTCTGTTCAGCTTTGTCTATCATGTCTTTTTTTAGCAAAAAGATAGACACACAGGCTCTGAATACCATGGTACCAAGTATATATAGCTGGTATATGGTATAATGAGCCAGGTAAAAAAAGCATTGACTTTTTTGCAGAATACCACTATTCTGGCTGTCTGGCTTTGATTTTTCAAGAAACATAGCAAACTGATCGGTTACTGATGAATTATTGCCTGACAATCCATCAGCTTAAATCTGTAAAAATCTGTAGGCTTTGAAGCTGAGTTAAGGGGCGTAATTTTTTTCTGATTGGATTTGTATCTAACCAGTATCACCAGCAAATGTGCATAGTTATTTTCTTCAGCATTAGGATCTTGTCTGGGTACTGTTAGCATATAGAGAATGTAAGGTCATTTTGTTTCTATTTCTGTCAAGGATGGATGTGGTTGGGTGATGTGGGAGAACCTACTAATTGCGCATGAGTATTATAATAAAGCAAATGCCAGTGTACTAAAGAGAAGCCAAATGGATGTTGAGTGAATAGAATGTCAGGGAGAGGTTTCAAATATTGCCGTGCTGATGGACTTTCCTATTGGGTGGGGGGGAATTGTGTTCTGGATAAGTGGCAGTCCCTTCTAATTAGGGCGACCAGATTATGGTTAAGGAAATCTGGGACAGAATAAGGGAATCTGAGACGGGGGAGGCGCCACTGCATACGCATTCACACACCCTGACCCCATGGCTCCTAGGAGCCCTGAGGGCAGACTGGGACAGCACAGAGGCCAGGGCTGGGCAGAAGCTGGACCCAACAGGGAGTAGTCCCTCCTCCCTCATCACGTGTAGCCCAGGCCTCAACAGCAGCCATTCTGGCTCCCTGTGCAGGTTCCCTAGCCCTGGCTTATCCCACCCCAGACCTGAGGAGCAGTGCTCAGCCCAGCCTGCTCCCACTCACCTTCCAGTCTCTGCTTGGGAGGAGCTGGGCCAGGCACTGTGGGTGGCAGCAGCCTCTGCCTCTGCTTGCAGCAGCCAAATCCCAGGACTTCTGCTACAGTTTACACAAACTAGCCCAGCAGCACATGAGTAACATGTCCTGGATTTCTAGTTCAAATGGACTTTTGGTTGAATAGGTAGAAAATGGGGAACTGGAATGGTCAAACAGAAGGAAACCAATAGTGAAGGGCAGCTCAGAAGTCATTAATATACTCATTTCTTCGGAGGTGATGGGGATTCTCATGCTTCAGCTCAGTGTTCCAGAATGGACAATATCTTAATGGCCGAGGAAAACCAGCAGCCTTGCTGATAGGCACATACAGTAACCATGTAGGTAGGTCTTAGTACTGCTCCAGTTTACCATTCAAGCCTGTTCTGGAGGTTACTTTGACAAGAGGGAAAACATGTATATTAAGACTTGCAAGGAATTTAGGTTTTATACAGGTCCCATAGTCTTTGGAATGAGGGTCATTAAAAATGAATAAAACCAAGGTATTATTTTAAAACAAACAGTGAAAAATGTTTTCTTTATAGGGATATTCTGGATTGCCTGGGAGGATCTCTGCCAGTATTATGATGTTATTTATTTGAGTTGGAACCCAAGTCTTTTTAAAGAATCCACATGTATTCACAGGTTGGTCCACAGAAACTTTTGATGTTAAATTGCCAACATTTGAATGAGTTTGGTTTTTAGTGCATGTTACACTGATGCTTGAAACAGTAATGTTGATGGATTGCTTCCCTTCTTTCTGTCCCCGGGATGTGAGCATTAGATAAAGTCAGGTTCTGAACGGAAAGGCAGAATGACCCCATTTAACAGCTATAGTCTGGATTATGTTTGAAAATCCTGTGCCCCTCCTCTGACCTCAGAGGAGGTACTCCTGTTTAGAGATGTTGCAGGGTTAATCATCACCCTTGTGAGGGCACATGAATAGTAGAATTTTTACCTATAGGGACATAGGGAGCAAGAAAAAATCAAGCTCTACTGTGGCACCCCTACTGAACATAGCAGGGAAGCCCACAGTTGACCCTTGTGAAAAGGCAGAGCTCCTTAATAATTATGTCACATCAGTTTTCCTGAAATCAGGTGGGAACTGGTCACCAAGTCAGGGGCACAGGGAATATAACAATGACAGCAGTCCTCATAAAATCAGTCCAAAACAGGTGATGACACTCTTAGATCATTTGGATGTTTTCAAGTCTCCTGGTCCAGCGACCTTCACCCAAGAGTGCTGACTTGCCAAGCTTATAGCTGTGCCTCTGGCAAGGCTGTTCAAGGAGACATGAAACTCAGGAGTTTGTCCCCCCACTGCTGGAAAAAGATGAACGCGATTCCCATCTTTAAGAAGGAAAAGAGGGATGACCCTGCCAACTATAGACCAGTCAGTCTAACTTCAGTCCTGGGGAAGGTCTTTGAAAAAACTGTCAAGGATGCCATCGGCCACAAGCTCGCATCTGGTAGGGTACTGAAAAGCAACCGGCATGGCTTTGTAGAGGGGAGGTCATGCCTAACAAAGCAGGTGTCCCTTTATGACTAACACCTGGACATGGGACAGGAGGTGGACGTCATCTACCTATATTTCAGCAAGGTCTTTGATACTGTTTCCCATTACATCATCTCAGTTAAATTGGAGAGTTCTGGCCTAGACGAGGCTACAGTGAGGTGGGTTGGGAAGTGGCTCAGCGGCTGATCCCAATGAGTTGTAATTGATGGGGTGGCCTCATTCTGAAAGGCCATCTTTGGTGGTATACCCCAGGGGTCAGTGCTCAAGCCTGTTCTCTTTAACATCTTTATTAATGATCTGGATGTGGGAGTAAAAATTGCAATGATTAAGTTTGCGGATGATACCAAGCTGTGGGGCAAGCGTACATCGGAGAACAGGTCAAGGATTCAGGAAGACCTTGGCAGGCTGGTTCTATGGGCTGAACAAAACCATGTAAGGTTCAATAGAGACAAATGCCGGGTCCTTCATCTGGGTAGGAAGAACCCTCACTATATCTATACGATGGGTGGTGGTCCACTGGCTGGCACTGCATCTGAAAGAGACTGAGGGGTAACAGTCAACCAGAAGATGAGTATGAGCCACCAGTGTGATGAAGTCACCAGCAGAACAAATAGAAGTCTGGCGTGCATCAGCAGGTGTGTTGCCAACAGATCCAAAAAGGTGCTTTGCCCCCTCTATTCAGTGTTGGTGAGGCCACAGCTGGAGTACTGGGTCCAGTTCTAGGCACCACATTTCAAGAAGGATGTAGACAAGCTCAAAAAGGTACAGAGAAGAGCGACTCTCATGATCAAGGATCTGGGGGATAGGCCCTATGAGGAGAGACTTTGGGATCTGGATTTGTTCAGCCTGAGCAAAAGAAGGCTGAGAAGTGACTTGATAGCCACCTACAAATATGTCAAGGGAGACACCAGGACCTAGGTGAACAACTTCTCAGCAAAGTGCTCCCCACTCCCCCGGGAAGATGCCGATGCATTCCTTTTAAATCCCTTTGGCTCCCTGGCATGGTCTTGTCACATTTAAGCTTCTTGTCTCCCTCCTGAAAACTAACTTTTTTCCTATTTCTCTGAGCTGGTCTTGCCTTGTGTCATCTTCCCCATGTTGCCAGTCAGTGAGAATTTGTCAACCTTGTTTGCCTGTCTGCCAGCTTACCAGAGACTCTTCACTCCCTTCCTTTGTACACACACCAGGCTTCAGGAACTCATCTGCAAAAGTTGCTGCCTTCTCCAACTTTAAACCAGCTTGCAATAGTCCAATTCTGCCACACTGCCTACAGGAAGACCAATTGATGTGTATATTAAGTGGGAAAAGAAAAGACAAAAATTGTTTCTGGTTTCCCAGAGCCCCCGTCTGAACCTAGGTTGTCAGAGACTGTTTCTTGCCTCCTTGGAAAATACATCGTGTGCATGGCTGCTTACAAACAAATATGTAACAGGAATAATTGGGACCTGCTAATTAATGCAACATTAACAGTTTTGAATAAGAATTAAAGAAACCATCACAGACAACAAAGGCCTGCATCTTTGTCTCTTCTGTTTGTGAGGCTGTTTAAAAGAGTTTCAGTTCTTTCTGTTTTTCTTCCACCTGTAACATCCTCTTCTAAGCAAAGCATGATGGTTTGAAACAGTGATCCAGGCTGCTGCAACTAGTGAATGTTTTATGAAATGTTCTGAATAAAAAAGTGAAGTGACCATCTTTCCCCCCCCCAAATTAGCTATTGTATAATAGCTGGGTTACAGTTTCTGGAACGATATTCTGGAACAGTGGTTTTAAGCCTGTAGTCCATGGACCTCTGAAGGGTCCGCGAAAGATAACTGATCAATCAGAAGCACGTGAATACCCACACTTAAAATTCAAAGGGATCCACTCCTCCATTCAGAATGTTGTAGGGGGTCCACAAATGGAAAAAAAAAAAAAAAAAAAAAATGAAAACCACTGCTGTAAAAGATACAGGTTTCCTTCTGAATGTCAGTACCGACATCCTACATGGCAATTATTTGCTGTCTTCTGAGTGTCTCCAAAAGTGGGTTTTATCTTGTCCTTTGTGTCGTCTGTGCTCTTATCTGCTGATCTAGCTTTACTGATGGCTTTACTGCATCAAATACCAACCAGGGAAGGCATTTATTACATAGCCCTACTTTTCCATAGTACCACAACTACAGCCATTATCCATTGCAGTTTGCTCAGTTTATCTTATAGGATTTGCAGGTAGGTTTAGAAATATGAATTAGCATCTTTATTAATCAAATTATTGGTATTTATTAGCACTTGGGATGCAAAGCAAGGTCCAGTGAAAGATGCCTACAGCCTGGCTAATAATCCGCAATACAAACTGGAGGTACAGTGTCCACAAGGTGGAGCTGCAGTCTGGATCCTGCTTAGCAGACACATTACAGACAAGGTATTAAGATCTATTCTGACTAAACCAATACTGGGGTTTCTTTCCTGTATTGTTTGTTGTAATTGAGCATGTGCATAGAGCTGGATACAAGGCTGTCTACTTCTCTGCATTGTTATAAATGTTACTTTTGTGTTTTCTTCAAATGTAGAGAACTAAAAAAGTGACTTACCTGCATGAATACATAAATGTATATAGTGTAACGCTCTCATTTGGTCCACATATAGGATATGAGTAATATTGTGTTAAAATATATGCTGTTTGTCTAGTTTTATTCACAGTTCAAAAACTTTCAGTCAACATGTTAGACTCTAGCAGACTGATGGGCTCTCAGTGAAGTTAATTGAAACTTTTTTTAGTCTTTAGTGGGAGCAGTCTTGGTGCTACCTTAAGCACCTTGGTGGATACAAATCCCAGATCAAGCCATATGCTAAAACAAATGCAGTAATGTAAACTTTCATTATTTCAGTGCCTTCATAGCAGTCTGGATCAGTGTGCAACTCACCATAATCATCTCTTTATAGGATGACTTCGCTCACAACCGAGAGTTCATCACACTGGTGGTGTACAAAACTGATGGGAAAAAAATTTACTATCCAGGTATGGGTACAACAGCTGCCAAGAAAAGTATGCTTGCGGTTTAGTTATGATGGAAAAGAAATCTTTTTTTATGGTAATACTGCACTGTCATTGGAACCAGGCACAGGAGGAGACGGGCACGCACTCATTCCTAGAAGGGCTTTGCTAAGCATTTTACATAGGACCTGCACAGGAGGGGAAAGGTTCAAATTCTGGCCAAAAAGCATTAAGCTGCCTAAATCCCCTTCTGAATCTGGGCTTTAATTGTCAGTCATGTTCTCATATGTAGATTGCTCTTGCCAATTACACTGGTCCATTGAGAAGTTTTTGTTTTGTGGCAACTGTCAGAAAGGGCAGATCCCATCATGTTCAGTGAACCATGCCAAGAAGGTGCTTTAGATTCCAGGCTGTTTCTGCAGTGGAGGTCCTTTGGGATCTAGGCAGATCATCATCTGTATTTCCAAAGAGAGAGTTAATTAAAAGTATTTTGTTCTTTCTTGGTACATCAGTTGTGTCTCTGATGACTAGTATTAGCAGTAGCACTTATGTGACCTCTTGACTAAAAAGTGACCTCCCAAGTAGGTAAAGTCAGTCTTGGTACAGTAGAGGGATTATTTCATCTGTGCCTGAAAGATCTTCTACAAGGGGTTTCTACCCACAGGTAGATCTTTTAACTTAAACATAATATCTGCCTAGGTCTTGTTTTATCCTATGTCCTAATTTATTTTATGCTGCTTTTAACCCCTCTCACAGATGCAGATTGTCTTAGTATTACACATCTGTTCAAATGAAATCAGGGCAATGCAATTTAACTGTTTGGCACAGAGACCAAGATTTCCCAAGCCTAAGCTTCAATTTGTTACCCTCCTTCCTCTACACCCCCCCACCCACCTCCAGGCATTTAAGAGACCTAGTCCATGGAAAAAAAATAAATAAAGCCTGCTCCTATGCCTACTTAAATCCAGCAGCTAGATCCTCCAGATTTTAATGAAGCAGAAATAAGCCTGAAGGAAAACCAAGGTGCTAATAAGAGTCTGAGCTTCCATAACATGTTCTTAAGCACTGTCAGTGTATGTCAGTGTATGTTAAATAAATTGCATAGTGATGCAGTCATTCAGATGGATCTTTTATACAGGTAGTCACTGTAATCCCATCCATAACTGTAGAGCTGTCAGTCTGTGCTAAAAGCGAATGCATTATTTGAAGGGGAACAATATAAAAAGAAAACAATGTTGTAAAACTTCATTTTTAGAATCATCCATAATAGGTTTGTTTTTGGGTTGGTTTTTTTTTTTGTTTTTTGTTTTTTTAAAGCTTTTTTTTTTTTAATTGGCCTACATAAAATCTCTGTATGAGCTCATTAAAATAGAGGTGTCATACCTGATAACTCCCTTTGAATTCATTGGAACTTGCATTGGACTTTTGATGCAGGACTGAAGTTGTATTTCCCAGCATACCCTGGAAAAAGTCATTCTTGATTCACCAAGAAGGTACAATATTGTGCCCAGTTTCCCAAAAGCTAATTAGGCTTTCACTGAAAAGACTCCAAAGCACATTCAAAAGAAAGCTAAAGATTCTGTTGTGTTTAAAATAGTGTGCCTGGATGTAGTGTAGTCTGGTTGTTGTCTGTTTGGTGTTGATAATCTAACTGCTCAGCAGAAAGTACACTGGTGCAAAATGGCGGATGATTGTCAACAACCCTGGGGGTTTTTGGTGATGTGGTAATATGCACTTTTTCCACCCCTAGCTGACCCATCTCCATATATTGATGGGATTCGGATAAACAGCCCCCACTATCTAACAAAGATAAAGCTGACCTCTCCAGGATCCCACACATTTACCTTAGTGGTATCACAGTATGAGAAACAGAACACAATCCACTATACTCTCAGGGTATGTATTAAAGACAGCATGCAAACATATTATAATAAATTTACATTCACTGTAAAAACATATGGGGGAGACTGCATGACTGGTGGGGCTTTGTAAAATATCTGTTCCTTGAAATAATTATTTGAAGCTGTTTTATAGCAAGTATTTTGGGATAAATGTATTTATTTTGGGGAAGGTGTGAATAATAGATTTGAAGCACTGGAAAAATGCAGACA
>JAGPOW010000261.1:188586730-188616906 GCA_030014935.1 Caiman crocodilus
TAATCTAGCAAACCAGTGCACATTCCAATGCAGCTGCATTTAGTTTTGTCTTGATCTTAAACTGAATACTATAGTACTGGGCCTCTAGCATATTAGTACATCTTCTAGTTTCTTTTTAACTGGAGAAAAATGTGTGTTGTCTTGATGCACTACACCATCTGCACCCCCTTTTCAAAATCCTAAATCCGCTCATGCTCACACCAGTAACAGTAAGGAGTAACTTAAGTGAAGTGGTATTACAGAGTCATAAAACCGGCGAAAAATCAACACCAGATCTGAGTAGTAAGCACAGTGCATATGATCTTGGGAAGCATTAGCTGCACTTAAGGCCAAAAAGGCAGGTATCTCCAGCCCTGATTATCATCATCACACTGAGCAAGCATGACCTTATGCAAAGTGCCAGGTCTGACTGCCCTTTTTACATGGCAACATACTGGCAAACATCCCTATCCCAGGTTGTGTGTAGGCAAGGTCAAAAGGCTTATAAGAGTTGAATGGTTTTCACTATACCACTACAAGCACAGCAGTAGAGCACCTCTTGAGTGGATAGTATTTATACTAGTATAACAATGTCTTTATACAGCTATAGCATTTTCCCATACTAACAAAGTTGCATACATCTTGACCACCCTCAGCCAAACCAAACTGTGTGGAGCAGCCTCCAGAACGACTGGATATATGCTTCCAGAAACTTGTATTCACATCCATTAATGTTTATTGACAGCTTATTTCCTACAACATTGTGCTTTTCAACCCCTGCCACACTAGACACAAGGGGAGTATTTCCACCCTACTTTGTTTCCCCCAGGACCGAATTCTCAAGGGTTCAGAAATTGTTAAGTTGGCTGAAATCATAACTGAGTTAACCAAAGCCACAAAACACCCAATCACAAACTCCCAGACATCAATAGCTTTCTTCATCCAACATTTTTTGCAGCACAAGACCTGCTTATGGCAGTTTCTAAGTGTACAACTTTACACTTACTGGAGATGGTGTCTGCCTCCAGTTTGCTTGCTGAAAGGTTTTCCACTGAAGTGTTACTGCCTTCAGCACCCACACCGCAGCCCCGGGGCCCCATGGCAGCAGACCGTCTCCTCTCATGGATCTCATCTGAGATCATCTCCAGGTTTTTCAAGGCAGTTTTGTACTCTCCTTTTGCCAGGGCCAACTTTGCTTGCAGGTCATCCACAGTCTTTTTTAATTGCTAATAAAGAAGGCATGAAGATTTAAAAAATACACCACAAGTCTCACATTTTCCACTACCTATGGAGAAAGCGGGCATTTGTTTCTCCATTTTTGAAAGTCAGTTGCTTTAAGCTGTTCAGGGTCCAAGCTAAAAATATAACAGACTCGCCCGGGCACCAAAGGAGCCATGAAGCTGTGAGAGCAAAGATGGGAGAAAGCCAAACAACCACAGAGCTACTACTGAAATGAGCTAAAAGAACTGGTTATATGCTACATGCCTGGCAACAGCACAGGATCTTCTAATAGTCTAGGCCAAGCTGAGCCACGTGAAGATGAGAAGCCCAACAACAGTGCTTAATACAATATATACTGTGCACTCCACTTCTTTACCAGATAACTGCATAATTTGTGTAACACAACAGTGGTCTCAAACTATTGCCTACTACTTAAACTGTAATCAACTCAAATTACATACGTAGTCTTGTTCGGCACTGTTGTCTACTTTGCAACTTAACTGTTCTCTGGTTACCTGCATCCATCTACTTTAACTAATTGTACTCTATTTAACTGCCCCAGAAAAAAAGAAGGGGAAACAGTTATAAAAATGTTGCTGCTAGAAGTCTTGACAGCAGCTGTTAGTACCACACCCTGAGAGTGCTGCGTACTTAAACATAGTTTGCACTGAGTTTGGATAAGGGCATACATAGATACCCTTTTCAGTCCCAAATCTATGCACTTAAACTAAGTTCATGGTATTCTGGCTACTTATTGCAGTGCGTAACACAACTGAGTGATGCAACAGATTGAAAACAGCAAGCACAGAACTACCTGGACAATTATCCCTGTACAGATCATCTACACTTGTCTCTGGAACAGTTTGCGATATCACTGCCACATGTTGGAAGAGACTCCCACACATCTGCATGGGCCTAAGTGTAGCTATCACTTTAAGCTGCCACTTGTCACAAACTCTCAGCAATTCACTGACAGAATATACATCAAGAGTTCATACCTCTTCCCTGACAGAGCTTGGAAGAGCTGAATTGCTTGATTTGGTTCCAAAACACAGAGTGTCTATGTGAACTTTCCATCCCCCCGCCCCAAACCAGCCAATTCATTTTTTGTTCACACCCTCTGGCTCAGTTTCCTACCATAGATTTTAAGTTCACATTCCAACAGAGAAGGGAAGCTTATTTTAAGTTTGCTTTCTGCAAGCCTTGATGCCAAAATTGACTTGCAAGACTGGTATCCAATCAAGAAAAGGAAATAGCATCATGTGATTTAACCAAAAGCACAGCTAAGTACAGTTTAAAATAATAAAACCACAGAGTAAATGACATTCATAAACTTCACATAATTTCCAGGTAAAATTGGTCAAATTATATTTGCTTGGTTCTAACAACAAGCACAAAGATACAAAGCAGATTTTGGAGCCTTCCTGTTTTACAAATAGAAACAAAGGTTTATTTGGTGTCTTATCTTTAAAATATGCTTAGTAGGTTCTTCAACATAAATGGCTTGGAATAGAATTTGTCTGGCACTGAAATGTAAGAAAAATGATTACAGCAGCACTTTGCATTGAATTTCAACATTTTCCTGTATAATCAGTTTTTCATGGGTCTGAAGTAGATACATACCTCAAGCTGTACATAGTATTTTGCCTTGAGTTCAAAGTAAGGCCTGTGAAAAAACAAAGAAGAACTTGATACAATTGCTGAGATGCACAGAAAAGCTTGTAGTGAGAGCTACTTAGACCCACAGTGTTAAAGCAGTTATGACAGATGCCAACAGTTTAATCTGAGATTGCCTGTGTAGACTAAACACCCACATTTGTGATTTTTCGTAATGATTGCTATCTTAAATACTATGTGCTGGAGTCTGGACTTCATAAGTCTGGACTCTGTAAAATACTTACGCACACACCAACCATAAGGAACAAAGTGTCTCATTAGAGACATATATATAAGTACCTTGCAGAATCTGCGCCTCAAGCTCAATACCTTTTCAGATTTGTTTTTTCCTGGCAATTCTTTAAACATCCCCACAGGTCTCTGACTTTTCAGGTGTTTTTTTAGAATGCTTACAAAAAAGACAAAGGTCTGCCCACACCTAGGTGGCTCACAAAAGAGGGATGCAACTAGTATCACACCCAGTCACCTTTGACTCTCCAGCCCAAGTGACATGTCCACTAGCAGCTTATGTAGCAAGTCCCAAGTGAAGCTCAAAGTTTCACATCTGGACACACTCATTTCAGGGCCTTTGTGGCCCTAAAATGCTAATGCTAAAGTATGTTGCATTGCTAAAGTATGTCCAGACTGCAGGAAAGATGTAGGCTTCTAACTGCACATCTCTCTCCAGCTGCATGGTAGTCCAATACTTTTTGTTCAGCCAAACAACAGAGAGGAGCCATACATAATCTGCAGAATTTAATAGTGTCAGGAGACTACAAAGATATGAAGGATGCAATTTAAAGCCAAGAAAAAGAATTATATCCTAAAGTGTTACAGGCTGTGTACTACCAACATGTTGACATTACACAGAGCAAGAATGAAACCATTTTACTCAACTGTAATATTGCTTCCAGGCACTCTCACATTTCAGGACCTGCCTCAAAAATCTAGGCAGCCAACAGTCACATAAATCTTCATATATAAAATCAGGGCTTCTACCACCCGTTCTCCTTCCATGTCTGAAGCTGGATTCTGATATATGTTTTCTCAGCAAGCAGCATCTTACCCTGCAAACTGCACCCCTGCAATGTCTTGTAAATTAGTATGCTACTGAACTCAAATCCCTCAGTCTGGTTTTCTACTAACAGACATAAAGCTCTGCTAACCCTGCTTTACAGCTTAAGCTCATCTAACAAACCTCACCTGCATTAAAAAAAACAACACGCTCCTATGCCACAGTTGTATCTAATGCTTTGCCGTGATACAATGTAGTTTTGTTGTGGGTGCCTACATGTCATTGTGCTCCATAGCTACTATCTGTAATCCAACCACCCACCTTCTTAATATCACACTGATGTAGAAAACATCCTTCTTCATTAATATTTTTGGACATTGCATCTCTCTACTTCCTACAGTGGATTGTTTTCCTGCTTGGTAAGCTCAGACAGGCAACTTTGTGTGGCGCTACTTCTTTATCATGGCTCCAGTCCACTCTTTCTGTACGGTCTGCTCTCAGTATTCTGCACAGGCCACTGCTTCTGGTGTTGATGTTGCCAAATCTTGTGGGGTGCATTCTGGTGCTACAGGACATCTCAGGAGATGATCCATAATTTGCTTCTTCTAACAAACACATTGGTCAGTCTTGTTGAGGCATGGGTGACTAGTGACACCTTAGTCAGGGGCCATAGCACTTCATCTGGCACTCCCACTCCCTGGCTGGCACTCGCAGAAGAGGCCCCAGTGCTCCCACATCACCTAAGTGGGGAGTGTGGCCTGTCAGAGATGCACCAGCACTCACAGGGGGAGCACGTGTACCCCCGTGCACCCTGTAGGCGTCACCAATGCGTAGAGGCCCCATGATTTCATGAGAAAGTTGCACCTGCCAAGACCCACCCTTAATCTATTCAGGCTCTGCCACATGTGCCATCTGTTACTGGAGCCAGATGCTAACTCCTCACAGTGGGCAATTCCTCACCAGTTCCATTCAACAACTTTGTTGCCTAGTTTCTCCCATTCTTTTTGTTGGAGGGTAATCCTGGCTGATTCCAATGACGTGATCAATGGTGTGGTAGAGAACAAAAAGCTATTTCTTGATGAGAGATGGTGCACTGGTTGACGGCCATAGAGCTGGTGGCAGTCATCTGATTCGCATAACTGCCAGTCAATGTCACTTAATACTTTTCTCCTAATGTAAGGGGGTGCTATACAATATATTGCATATAAGCAGAGAATAGGATGGGTTTTAGGCAGCCTGTTATAAGTCTGCATGTATCATTTAGAGCAGTGTCAATATATTGACTGTGACTTGAGCATGCCCAAGTGGTGCAGGTATATTCAACCACAGAAAAAAAAAGTACTAAGGCAGTAGTGTATAGGGTGGATGGATGTGTTTCCTACTTAGAATTTGTGAGTTTATGCATAATGTCGTTTTGTGTGTTGACCTTGGTTTTGGCATTTAATATGTGCTTTTTGTAACAAAGCGTATGGTCCAGTGTTACCACTAAGTAGACCAGGTGTTTCTGATGTTTGAGACTTTGGTCACCTCAGGTGACAGGTGTCATTCCACATCCTAGTGCCTCAGATGAAAAGGAAGTGGGTGATCGTTAACATAGATGTTGAATAAAAACGGGGCAAGCATACTGCCTTGTGGCAAGCTGTTCTTTTAGGATGTGTGAAGCCAACTGCCCAACAGTGGAAAAAGCAGTTGACAACCTGGTTCCAGAAGTCATTCCTGTCCATGTAGCCTTCTCAGGTAACTCATTTTCCAAAGAACGAGATTATGTTTCACAGAGTAGGTTTTGGGAGATCTATGCACAACCTTACTTCAGAATAAAGGTTTCATCATCTGAGATTCCAGGTTCTATACTGATATTAGGCTACAAAAAGCAGTTTAGTCAATTTGCTATATTCTCCACTATTGTAAGAGAGCACCCTGCTAGCACATAGGCTGACAATATAACTTATGAACAGTTAACACTTTAAGTATATTGATATTACTTTAAGTATATTGATACCACTGAATGAATTGTATGACTTGGTTATATGCTTACGCTAAGACCTAGGTCCCCGGTCCTTTGAGACTAACCCAAAGATCCAAAGGCCTAATGAGCTTCTGACCTTAGTTGGCATAAAAAAGTCCATGTTAGAAAGTAGTAGGGAAAGCAGTAATTTTTGGACCAGTATTGATTAACAGTTCAAATGCAGAAAGTAGAATCCCAAGAACCAGATCCCTCCCAATGTTAAATTTCGTTTAGTTCCAAGGTTTGGTGTAGGTCTCTGGGGTCCCAGGACAAAGAAGCCTCCTTAGTTCCCCAGTATATTAATTAGGTCTGTAAACACTATTTTTGGAAGCAGACGATAAAGTAAACAGGACTGTTAATCTCTGCATGCAGTTACCCCAAAGAGGAGATAGAAAAAGAAAAAACTTGGTAAGAAAGTTTTTGCTCTATTCCTGTGCTTGTTTATTCCTTTGTTTTTGATTTTATGTTGAAGCAATCCCTTTCTATTAAGGGTGTCTGAACAGTCTCCTTTGTCTTTTAAATAAACAAATTGCAAAGGAATGAATTTGACCCAGTTGATTACCTGAGCACTGCCCATGTGGTCCTTCCTGTGAGCAACATGCTCCAACTTAACTCTTAGTCTCATGGACTTTAGGAAATCTCAGGTCTTGGAGAGGGTGTGTAAAGAGAGGAGGGACTAGTCCCTTTCATATTATTTTGTGTGCGATGAACTATGATTTTCTCAATACACAGAACATGCAAAACACCTCAGTGATTTATTATACAGTCTCACAACAACCCTGTAATGCAGGAAAATGCTTTTGTTTCCATTTTATAGATCAAGAACAGCAGGATAGAGAATTTAAGCAATACAGCCCAGGTGCTGGTCTAACCTCCAGCCATGTCAACAGAGAAGCACACTGAAGGCTGTGAGAAGAGACAGAGACAGTTACATCTACCCTGTGGGTAGATGGAAACAGAAAACACAGAAGGGAAGTAGGAGGTAGTTATTTTAGGGTCACAGATAAAAAGGGAAGATGGACAACATCAACACATGTTCCATGTGCCAGTATGATAATATATTAAAAAAAATTGAAACCAAACAGTTCTCCAATTTGCATACCTAACAGAAATAGGACTCTTCAAGTCACACTTAATTGTTAGAAAACACCCTGCAAGGTGCTGTGTGGTATTGGAAAAAGGGTCTATGTGAATTTTGTAATCACAGATAAATAAGAATTATGCGACTAATATTCTCAACAGCCAATAGACTGAAACTACCAGACAGGATTTTAAATAAAGTATTTTAAGTAGCAAACAGGAAACTCAAGACACTTTATCAAATTCAACAGAGTAGAAAGTTACTTCCAGAAGGTGGCTAACCCAGCTTATTAGCAAGTTTATTATCATTTTAGTCGGAGGCACTGGGCCGTGAACTCTAGTTGAATGAAATAACAACTATTTGTTTGCCCACATGCCCATACATTTTCAAATGGTCAACTATTACTGGAAAACAAAGCAAAAAAAAAAACCCAGTTCAGTCAAATCTTCTAGATGACACTTCTCAAAGTTACTGCCCATATCTTGATTATTTTTTTTAACAAACAATCCTTGCACATCTCAGTTCAGGTAGGAATAAGGACAATCACAGTAGCTTTTAAACAGGGACTGGGAAAGGGAACTCTTTCAACACTTCCTCCACATGGGAAAATTTTGGATAACTGTCTCATAAAAATAAGAACAGCTATCCTCTCTAGGCTATATGAAGCTATTATGGGATGTGAGGTGATGTTCCAATTCTATAGACCCTACCTCTGTATCGCTAAGAAAGGAGTGTCGGGAAGAGAAAACTGAAGATAACAAACAAATTCCTTTAGCACAACCATGGCTAGCACTTCATAAAAAAAACCATCAGGAAGAAGTGGTTTTATTCCCAATCACTCCCCATATGGCACCAAACCCTCAAGGCCAGGTACACTTTTGCCAAAATAAGTGATCAGAAACCTGTCTATACCCATAACAGGACAGAAGTTCAACATACAGACTGATTTAAAATGGCAGAATCCAGTCTAAGATTTGTTCCCCCACCCCACTGAAGGGCAAATGTAATATATTGTTCACTACCGATCTAAACTATGCCGCTTACAGAAAACCATGTTACTTTGACTGATTCTGCCTCGGGCTTTTTAAATGTCTGCACCTAGTCTCTATCATGAATCTGCTGTTTTAAACAACCACTTTACAATACTAAAGATTTCATCTCAGTCCCAAATGATTTTTAGATGAAGATGTAAATTGAGCTAAATAACTGATCAACTTTCAAATAGGACTACATAAGACATCTGCTCCACCCCATTAAATTGGTTTCACTGCACACTCTTTTGATCCATCTGTACTTCTTATTACATCTTTCATTGGAGAAGCTCAAAAGTCTGCTATATTTAGCTTTAACTACTTTGTAAGTTGATAAGGAATATATACAGACCACTCCCCTTCCCAGAGAAACTGTCAGCTCTGAGGTGAACTGTTACAGAACATACTATCCCCGCATGCAATAACTTGGGGAGGAAGTGAAGAGATCATATCCATTTGACATTGTAAGGTGAAGCAAGGGTAATGAAACAAACCCAAATTACCAAGCTAACTACACTTATGCAAAAGATCTGGTGCTATGAGTTTATATTTTGAGTTTAGATACCCATCTTACTCAAAAGAAAGCATTTCTGGTAGCAGGATCCCCTATCACTGCTCTGGTGATTTTCTCACCCAAAGGAGAGAGTCACCAACTGAACTGATGAATACCAATAATTCTTGCGAAATCTATGGAGCTCTTTCTATCCAAATACTGGAAAAAAGCTGAATGCTGCTTAATTATAAAATCATAAAAACAATAAGGTGACAAGGCTCTGCTGACATCAAACAACATTTTGGAGCGACCATCTATTTTGATGGTTCTTGACGTGCTAATCCTTTTACTCACTATACAAAAACGGTAACAAAAATGGATACAAGTCATTTTTAGAGTGAGGTATTAAACATTAAGCAAATGAGTCAGACAAATTACGATTTGGAAATACTCACTGGAGATTTAAAAATACAAGATAGGATTATAATTAGTTGGAGACGGAAAAAAAAACAATTTAAGCAGACTGAAAGCAAATATTATAATACGTGACTTTTCTACCCTACCAACAAATATACATAGACATCTATGCAACAGAATAGAACCACGCACCAAAGGAAGAGGCATTTGATCACTGCACAGCTTATTAACTATGCCCTCTGAAGTGTCTTCCTTTCCACAAGAAAAGCTCTTGCATGGCTTGCTAAGAAAGATCGAGTAAACAAGTCTGATGTACAATATGCAGAGCTGATGCAGCACTGCACCTCTGAAGTTTGTCAACAGCCTCACTGCTTTCCTAACCAAAATACAATTCTATGGCACAATATGCTGGGCTCTGACTTGGAGGCAAACAAAAACATAAGCACGGGGGGGCTCTGCGTAGCCTCATGGTAGGTTCAGTACTGACAGAGAATCTTGTAAGCGATGCACAGAGAGCATACTGTGCAAGCAGGTTCAGCATTTAAAGGCACCACCAACTGTGACACATACTTAGATTTATTGATGGCCCTTTTCAGTTTTTTCTCCAGCTGTTTCATCCGACCCATGGCAGCGTTGTACTTGGCTGCAGTCTCCTTGTGCACCAGCTCACTTCTTGTTTTCGTCTGCTCTGCCTCCATGACCTTCAAGAGAAAAAAAAAAGATAAGCATATGCTTATCCCCTTCATATCGATTGTAATTAACAGTACTTCCATAATCTCATACAGCAGAATGCAGCTGGGGGTGGGGGGTGGGATACAGTAGAAACCAAGTCTCTTGTCAATTAATCTACTTTGAAAAGTTTTGGAAGAATCTACAGCATGTTTAGTTAACAAATACAATATTAAATGACAGACGCAGCTTACTGTTCTAGCTAAATGTATTCTGGTTGACATTGCTTATCTCAAACCTCCTCATTAGAGCTCAGCATCTCCTCAATGATCCTTAGGTGCTTATGACTGGCTTTCACTAGCTCTGCCAGCTAGGTTTTACCTTTTCATAAACCTTCTTCTGGCTGGGGCGGTACTATAGAAGGGCTCACAGCCCCAAATACCAAATATCTCAGGACTACTCAAAAGAGTGAAGAGCTGCAAGTAGGTCCATGAAAGAGGGTTTCTGATCAATTTTAGCTTATCGATTGTCCCCAAGTAGCCAGCATCCAGCCAGCCAATAGCCCATCCATTGCTGCCATGACATCAATTGGAAGCTCACTTCCACATTAGTGCCATCGGCCAGCTTCAAGCCATATTTACAGAAAATAGTAGCCATTCAAATGATAAACTGACACCATTACTGTCAGGACACCTATAAGACTTCTGAACAGGTAGGAGCCACCATGAATACTGCCCTACTAACTGGATGGAGACACACATACATACGCGCGCACACATGCACGCACAGACAGATTAAGCACATTACATACCTCATGGACAGGTCTCAGTTCCTGTCCCACTCAGGCAGGCAGTCTTATGCCTTGTACACAAGTCAGCAAATTGTTCAGACAAGCATTGATTTAAAGTTTTATAAATAATACTTACTGCCTTGGCCCCTTACAACTAAAACAAGATTTACAAAAAAAAAAAAAAGCCAAATATGTGTCTTCTGTTGCTATGCATGTTCAACTACATGTGCTTTTGCAAATCTGAAGAGCCCACAGTTGCAAGTTAGGATGACTATTTCTGTTTCATGGTCCATAAAAACATTTTTTTAATTATGAAGAGAAGCCCCAGTCAGGTCCCAGCCAAAGAGCGGACTCATTTGTTTAATACTCTGAACATTACTGTCTTGTCTCTCATTCCCAACATTTTAGCAACTAGCTGCAGGAGCTCTCACTGTGCAGGTGATTTTTAAGCTCTCCCACTCACAACAGAACACGTATTATTACAAAATATGGCTTGAGTCAGCTTTCTCCAGTACCGTTTCCAAAAGTTCTGGATATGTATAGGTCCGATTACCTTCTAGTATTTGAAACATTCCAACACCTGCAGCTTACCTGATTAGATCAAAGTAAGTCTTATCTCAGGAAAGATGAAAAGGGAAGCACTCTGGTTTTCAAATCATGTTAGTCTCATCATCATTGTTCTATTCTCCTGTGAGCAAATGAGCAGCATCCTTCAGTCTGAGCCTAGCAATTAAAGTGATATTCAAAACATGGCGAAAGGGACATAGACAGTTTATGGAAGCTGATTGCCCTTTACTTTCCATTACATTGAGGGTAAATGACTACTTTTACTGCCTTTGTAGTTTAAAGACTAAAATTATAATACCCCAAGTAAAACAAAAGTTCTCAACCCTGTAATAACTAAAAAACATGTTCCACTTGTCTGAATGCCCCAATTATTCTGCAATAAAAATATATTGCAGAACCCTGCAACTTACAAAGATTACCATTAAAAAGCAATTTTATTATATCTGAAGGAATATATCCTGCTCCAGTGCTCCTCAACTGCCTTTGTGTATAAATAAGACTCCCATCTTTTGAGGAAAGCTCAGTATTTATAAGACATTCCCAACAGATTTTGCTCTACATCCTGCAAATTAGCTAATCCCTTTCTTACTCTCAGTTTGAACAACTGTTAGAAAACTATAATGATACAATGACATTTCCTAGGAGGTTGCATCTGGCTCTAGTGAGGAAGTATCTAAATTAAGCAATGGAGCTGCTTATTCCTTGATGTTCCAGAGCTGACTGAATGCCATATGATTCTTCTTTGGAAGAGTTTTTGGTAACTGCTACTGCTGGCTTGCATATCTAGACTTAAAGGTTCCAACTCATGGTATGATGAATGTTGCAAGCCCGTGGCACAGATTCTCAAGAAGTAAATACATCAAGAGGTAAAACATCTAAAAATCTAACTCTCATTTAAATCAAATACTTTGAGAATCTAGAAGTATCTAAAGTGGACATCCACTTGCAAGAAGCTTTTAGGTTTTGAGAATCAGTGGCCATGTCTATGTGAGACATTGACTGTGCAGTTGCTACTACAGTCATTCAGTACTTGCATACCCACTAAACTCCCTGTGCTTGTGTTTTTGTTTGTCTCCACCTCAGTGCCCAGAATATCTAAGAGGCGTTGGACAAACTCAGCTTCATGGTGACACTGACTGGGGAGTAGCTCATTACTACTGAGCAGTAGCATCACATCAGTTTGTGCCCTCCGACGCTACTGTGCAGTAGTAACAACCTACTGCCAGTAAGCATCTCGTGTAGATGCAGCCACTAACTAAATACCAACTACCCCAAAATATTCAGAACATTCTACATTCATTTTCCCTCTGTCAATCCAGTATAATAGTTCAAGTGTCTGTTTCTTCAAATCTTTCTAATTTCAGAAAGAAATTACTTGTGGAACAGGAAGAACTTCCTCTTCCTTGCCTTGTTTTTGTCTTTTTTGGATGTTTTTTAGGCATATTATTTTTGAAAGGTGCCAAATTGACAGCCCTGAAAATTTACATTCTCCCTCCAAACAACAGGTACAAGACAGACAGAAGACCTAGAAGCAACTCCCCGCCAACTAAAGCACCTCTAGTCTTGGCCTGGGAAAGAAGGCTTCCATGAGGAAAAGGACCATAAAATAAATAAATGAATAAATAAATAAATAAAATGAATAAATGTCCATTTAACTCTTGATTTCTCTAGGACTGCCAACCAAGATGTGCTTGAGTATTCAATGTGGACCTCTGTTTACTTGGAACTAAAATTAAGATTGCCAACTAATTTCATACACTATTGAACTGCCTGCAATGAGGGACTGTTTTTTAATTAGTCATAAAAGAATCTTAATGGCTGGATTTTAATTAGTCTTAAGGGTTTATTATCAGTCTTCTGACTCATCTAGTCTTCTCCAAAGCCCTCATCTCCACACTTGCATGTGAAGAATGATGGGTTTAACAGGTTCCTGAAGTGCCTGGTTAAGAGTGGTCCGATGAGAGCCTTCTGCCCACATTCAGTCTTTCATTATTGTATTACATTTTCTATTTGGCCCTTTCAGAAAAATGTCCAGAGAACAGCTTGATACGTCACAATCTCCACTACGCTGGCTTGCCCTTCCACTGCTCTGAATATCTGCTCTAAAAAACAGACTATCCCAGTGGTTCTCAAACTTTCTGGAATTGCAAACCCTTCTTCATGCTTTCTTTTTTCTTCTCTCTCCATTTATATTTCCCCTTTCTCTTCTTCCACTTCCCCTTCTATCCATTTGCACTCCTGCTAGAAGTTTGACACACACATCCATCTGAGAAACACTCCAGACTCTATGCTTTGGAAGCCGACTTGTGCACGTTATTGTGTCTGAAACTCCAAATTAGTGGAGTTTTTCAAGTTCCATTATTGAAGAAGACATACCACCACCTTCTCACATCCCATAAGCATCAGATTTGCTTTCTTCACTGAAAAAGGTACAGAGATGGCATTAGGAATACAAAACGTTGTAGAAACCCTTTCCCTCTCCAGCCACCTTAAAAAGAAGGTATCTTTATCTCCATTTTAAAATCAGGGAAAACAAAAACAGGGAGGTGAAGTAACTTATTCAAAAGCCTACCCAACAGGTCATGGACAAAACAAGGAACAGAAGCCCAATCCAACTTCCAGGATCCTAGCCTGGAGACAACTATGTGTACGAGTGCTCTAATTTGGAGTTCAATGGAAGTCTAACACATGCAAGTTTAAGGTGATCAAACGGATTTTACAAAAGCTTCAGGACCCACCTCCCTTAAGCTCCTTTGAAAGGTGGCAACTTAAAAAGCAGGAGAATTATTCAGATCTCTCCAGGCCTCCCTGCAGTTACTCACAGAAGTCCAGTTTGCTGCACAGAACACCAAACTCTTCCATGTTATTTTTCCAACTATTCAGAAAAGGTTATATCCTTTCAGTAGCCCTTCAATTTTTATGGTCTTGGAAGTGTCCGAGAGGCAAGGATTTTTTGTGGTGTCTTTTATCGGATCATCTGTATAGTTAGGAGAACTGTTGGACAAGGTTGTGGGTACTAAGGGCCTTTGTCAGGTTCTGTGATGCCCAAAAAACTAGTCCAACACCTCTCAACTATACAGCTAGTCCAATAAAAGATATCACAAAAAGTTCTTCTGTGTTTTTTTCCCCTCACAATTTAAAAAACAAATTAATTCATAACATGCTTCTGATATATGGCGCTGATAAATGCTTTTCAGTTCATTGCTACACCAACTCCTCTGCAAGGTTATTTTGTACCCAATGCACTTGACATTTATGAGCCCAAAAGCTCAGTGCAACTGAAGCAGTGAGTTGCAGGAGTTTTCCATCAGAGCGGTTCTGTACACAAATATGCCAACATAGGAGAGAGTGTCAGTATACTGGGAACCTATCTGCATTGCTGGTCTCCTACCCCTACCTTGTTCTGCAAATTGTACTTTTGTTAGGTTTTAATTAAAAAAAAAAAAAAAAAAAAAAAAAAATCGGATCATTGCTGGTTGGTAACTTAAAAAATAGCTTTGTGTGGAACTAAATAGAATCTTTTTGCTATAGAGGAGGTGCTTGTTAACTTGGAGCCTATACCATACCTATTAACTTAAGGAACTATGCAGTTTTGTATACAGTTTTATTCAGATTCTTCAATTTTCCATTTGTACTACTTGGTGAACAACATTTATTTACTAGGGTTTTTTTAAGTGATGATTTGTGTCAAGCTGTATTTGAATGGAAAATAGAATTCAATAAAAATGAACCCAATAGTTTTTTTAAATTAAATAAAAACTACCTTTTATGTAATGGTGACATACAAAATAAAATTTTATAAAAACAGGCACTGTATTTAAACTCATTTATTAAAACACAGGAAGTATAAACTGCAGGTTAGAGGCTGGAACTGATGGTGACTAGAAACAATGTCCTTCTAGATTTTAGAACCAATCTATCTAACTCTCACACCTTATTTTTATTCATAAATTGGAAGAGGAAAACATGTTTTCCTGCTTTTTCAACTCTCAGTTGGTTTCTTAACTGAATGAGCTTGTCATAGAACTAAAGTAGTTGAATAAACTAAAGTGAAAGAAATAAGTCTCTGCACCTGGAGAAATGACTACTGCTGCCAAACCTGTCTTATCACTTAACACGCACTGACTCCAGATGTTTAGCCAGTAATTTGGCTTTCTTTAGAAACTTAACAAACCACATACTTCCTGAGTATTTTTAAATTATTGTAATTGGTTATAATGAATTGAAATCCTAGATTATGGCCTACATTTCAAACTGGTTTATTATTTAAAAGAAAAATAGATTGAAAATGTGATTAAAAAAACCTCAAGCACCGCACTGATTATTTGTCATGCTGGATCTGACTAATTGATTTTAATTAGAATTTCACATTTTAAAAGGCGCACACTAAAATCCCAATACAACTGTTCAGAAATAGGCAGTTACTGGAAACAGTAATATTCATGTTCAGTGAATCAAGATTGGCATAGATATCACCATTCTTACCTAGCTCAAGCCTACTAAAATGCAGATACATACTTTTTTCTAAAAACAATTTTGAAAATGAAATTTACTCAGACCACTCTGTCAAGAGCTAGGAAGTATAGGGTAGAACCCCTTCCATTCTGGTTCTCAGCCAGTCTATATAGTATGCCAACATGACCCAGATTATTTGATACTGGCATCAAGAACACACAAAGGTCTCCAGGAAGCATTCAGATCTAGCCACAGGAGATACTTCATTATGGGCTACTCATCTGATAAAAGTTACAGGTTGAGAACACAGAATGGTATAGCTACTATCACTTTTTTTTTGGAGAGCACTCCACAGTAACAGTACAGCTACATCTCAGGAACTAAGTCCCTGGGTTTTCATCAGTCAATTGTATTTTTATCCCTAGATTATTCATTAGGGAAGGATTAGAGGTTTAGATGGCCTCAGGGGAAACAATCATCTACGTGAGAGAGATCAAGAGAAATTTCACAAGGATTCATAATTTAATTCCTGACATGTCTTCCCCCATCCATCCCACTAGTGTTAAGTATGCCTGCTGATTTCATATTCACTTCAACTCCCTAGAACACTTGTATTAAAAGAATGTAATTCCTTAAAAAAGGAAAAGAATCACACTCCTCACACACATTATGCCACTGCTCTCTCTTCTAAAATGTCACGCGATTCAATATCACCTCTGTGTGGAGTTTGCCGTTCATTCATTTGATCCTGAGCCATCCTACTCCTCAACCTCCCCAGAACAGTTGCACACATGCAAGAAGCCAGATTGCCAGGCAGATAAAAGTTTTTTGTTTTCCATTGCTGGCAACAGCAATACGGATCTTTCCCCAAACCGTCTCGGAGCACTCACTTGTGAGGCTGTGAGTGTCCATCAGATTAAAGCTTGCATGTTTTGTGGCTTCCCTAATGTAAGCTGGCTACTGCCAAGCCAAGACTGGACTTTAATTAGTGGGTGAGCACAGTCAATCAAAAGTTTAAAACCTGATAAAAGCTCCAGAGGTTCCCAATTCCCCTCTTCACACCCCCATACTTCAAAAGAAAAAAGCTATAGACTGCTCATTCCAAATAAAGGTAACATCTGTGGAGGGTCTACAGCTGATTACTTCTGGGTAAGGAGTGAAACTACCCTCTTCCTGTCCTTTTGATTTAATGGAACTTCAAATACCTGGCACTGGGGACAACAACACGAAGAATATTCCATTTCCAAATGCCAGGCTTCCCATTTCTTATTGCATTGTTTTGGTATTGAGTACTGTATATGGCAGCACAGACTTATAAAAATTAGTTGTGAAGAACTTTTCCTTTTACAGTCAAGTAGCTCCCATAAAGGGTTGGACACTGTAAAATAACAAATTGTAGGACACAGCTAATGTCACAGTATTGTCTGGCCCCATTTGGAGTAAGGTGTTATTTTACTTACATAGCTGGCAAGATCTGACATGACAGATTTTAACACTAGGTTGGTTTTTGTGTATTAAAAAGTGTTATTTTTGCATTCTGTTAAAGCAATAAGAGACCATAGAAAGTAGAAAAATTCTTCCAAACACATGCACTACCATGAATGCCACTTTCATTTACATAACACTTATCCTTCTCTAGATTTCAAAGGGCTAATCTACACCTAAAAGTTAAAGCAGGGTATGATTTTAAAGTATAAAGCATAGTTATTCGTGAATAACTCCAGTGTGGGTAATCTTATTCCACAATCAAAGTGCCTTCTATAGTTCAAACCATTTTGGTAATGGGTTAGGCCAAATCAGAACAAGGCTTTCTTACTTCACAGTAAGATAATCCACACATGGTATTATTCAGGCCCTCCCCTACACATGCAGGTATTGGATCTAAAGCATGATCTACCAAATTGCACACAATCACATGCGTGTGGCAGGAGGTGTGGGATCATGCATCAGATCCAATCACGCCTTATTGCTGTCGTAGCAGGAGCCGGATCATGGACTCCCCTTGCATTGGCAAGCAGCAGGAACCCACAGCTAGGAACCCCTCTTTGCTGAGGGGGTTTGCAGGTGCAGGAATCACACAGCCGAGATTCAGAACCCTGTCAGCTACAGGGCGTCTGGGTCCCAGCTGCAAGTGAGGCACAGCCGGGACTAAGAGCCCCGTTAGCTGCAGGACTCTTAGTCCCAGCTGTGGGCAATGCGCACAGCAGAGACCAAAATCCCATGTGGGCTCAGAGGCTTTATGCTCCTTCGAGCCCTGGGGATCATGTTAGCCACAATCCCCAGAGCTTGGGGGTTGCGCCCCTATGGCTGGGAACCTCATCAGCTGATGGGTTCCCAGCCGTAAGGGAGACCCAGAATTTTTTTTTTTTTTGCAATTGCTCAGTTGGTCTAATAAAAGGTATCATTTCTAAACCAAGAGCTCTAGATTTTTGCATTTCTTTTCATCTCAGACCAACACTGCTACAAAATTCATCCCTCAAAAATGTATGCACTCTGCCCAACCAAAGGGGGCCTAGCCTCTCTCATATATAACAATATAGTAAAGGCATTCAGCAAACTGTTGGTGCCCAAGGAACTACTTCTGTGAGACAGTTCCTACTCCAAGAGGCACTGGTCCCTTCCCACCTTCAGCAAAACAGCTGCCATTTCCTCCCTCTTCTTTAATCAGTAGAGGGTGAGGTCTCTGTTACCATCAGGTTCAAGGCCCCTTTGACAATTTTCTTCCCACTCACTCATTCCAATCCTTTTCAGGGGCAAGGCTACTTGCTCTGGCACCTTCACCCTCAACAGCATCTCATCCCTGCCTTCCCCTTTCTAACCGCTCAGTCAGAGATAAGTCTGCTGACCTCCAACTCAAACGCCAGAGGTACAGGCACAGTAAAGCACACCCTGGGCAGCTTGCATAGGGAGTACCTTCTCCATCCTTGATTCACATGAGCAGCAGGTCTTGCACCCATCCTAAACGACTCCCCTTGGACCTATCTATGGACACCAGAGTCTTATTTTATATTTAATTAATAGTAGAACAAGTACTTTTTCACAGTCCACTGCTACTCATGAGCCAGTGTAGCATTATAGATGAACTTACATCCTCTCTGCATTCCCCAAAAGGGGGTTTAGCCCTTGCAGTATGCAACAACTAGCTCAATGAACAGACTGTGCAAGGCAGACTTAGGACAAACACTCCCTCATCCATCTTACCCTTTGAGTAGCATGGTTGAGCATCTCTTGCCAGGCAGAGTCAAACTGACGTTTGTCATCCTCCAGCAACCTCTGCTCAGCAAGCGAAATGGTCTCCTTGGCGGCACGCAGCACTTCGGTAGCCCTCTGGAAATCTTGCGTTGCTTTCTGAGCTTCCAGTTGTGCCTAGACAAGAGACACTGCAGTCAAGCTTCAAGGAATATCTAGCATGACAGATTTTAAAGACATCTTGGCACAGAGTATTAAGAGCGACACTCTGGTGAATATATTTCCCAGCCTTTCATTTGGCAGTGACACTCCACCCATTTCCTTGCCTGGGTCACTGCTGGTCAGCAAGCTGTTCGCACCCAAACAGGGGCATCTGTAAAGCATTATCATGCTGTTCATTCCCAATAAACCTGAAATGCAAGGCATCAGAGCTTTGCGTAATAAAGCATGTGGTTGACAGATGGAGGAATACCGTATGCACTAATTTTAATCAGCTAGAAACAAAAGAGACAGGAGGAAAAAAAAACACTCATTATTTCTGCTCACCATAGCTTCTTGTGGTGTTATACTTCATAAGTATGCACTGAAATCCACAACACTGTGAGCACAGAGTTTAAGTCAGTACATAACAAACCAAGCTAAAGAACATTTTTGAGGTATTACGTTATCATGCAGCATAACACAGAGCTTTCTAGTGAGAAAGTTTACAAATTGCTACTCCATATTTCTCTTCAACCCTGTAAAAACAAGGGTATAGTCAGCAGCTCAAATCCCCAGTCCACAGATGGGAGGAGAGAAGAATGAAGCTAAACCAGCTGGTTCAAAAATGCACTAGGTTATGGGGCACTGAACAAAGCTTCAGTGGAAATGAATCTGGCCCAGTTTCCAATCCTGGGTCAGCTGTTCAAGCCCAAGGGATTTTCTTAACAACAGTGCTTGAAGTAATAGGACTTTAAGAGCTTCGATTAAATAACTGACCTAAAAACAACCAGAACTCTAAATGCATGAGCAAGTACTGGCACAAAAAACATTGCTCACATATGAGCCTTTGCAAGGCAATTTATAATACTTTAATATTACTGAATTCATAATGTGGTAATGAAAGTCCAAATCAGAAGCAACTTATCACAAAAGACATTTATCATCTGGGTTTTCATGCTCCAGGGCAGCACACCTAGAAATCCACAGAGATAGAGCTCAGTGAAAATATTTGAATTTCATCCCAAAATATCTGAGGACTCAGGAAATGTTCAGTTTCAGGATTTTAGTTTGGGACCCTTATTTTCACTGACTGAACAGTGACACTAAATACCAATTGTCAACAAAACCAAACAAAAGAGGTACTGGATGACCCGGCAACCAATTAAAAAAAAGCTACCAGTACCATTGCATATTCCTATAGCATCCAGTTAACAGATGAAAGGGATTACAAAGTCTACACATAAATGCACAGGCTGCTAAATAATTTAGTACCAATGATTTGTGTTCAAGGTTGCTGAGAGATGACAGGTTTTAAGATCAACAGATAGATAAGAAATTAAAGGTACTGAACATTTTCATATTTTTAATGGAGCACTCATTTTTATGACCACCACTGAATCATTTCACCTAGCAGAGGTTATGATATTACGGTTTCCCAATTCAGTTTTTTTTACTTCTTTCTGACCAGCTTCATTATCAGAACACCTTTTTCCCCCTAAGCAATGAACATTCAAGTACAACCCCTTTTAAGGTAACAAACCCAAGATGAGTTATGTCATTTAACAGGAAGTCACACACTTTCCTACTATATAGTAAGTATTTCCAACTCGTTTGCCTGGAAGAGCTTTCAAATACCAGAAAATGCATTAGATGTACTAAATATTCAGTACCACTTCCGTGTTTTTTTAAATCAAATTATCTGATGCAAAAGTAAAATGTCTGCATTGACTAGATATAATAGAACAACCAGAAAAACATCTTTGAAAAGCACGGCATGGAGCAAGGTGTTTGATCCTAGCAGAATGCAAAGGATTCTGGGACATGGGACACAAAGATTTCTACTGCTTGATAGCCTATAAAGGAAATCATGGGTAGGTGTTGCAGACACAAAAGACGACCACTTAGGAAAAGACTAAAATTTCAGCTATAGAATATGAAATAAATGGAACAATGAGACTATTCTGAGACATCTGCTTGCAGCATGTACTCAACACCAGCTGCATCAAGCACCTTCGCTATTTAAACATGGGTCAGGAATAGACAACTTTTCAGGGCAAAATAACCCATGCCAGATCAGAGACAATAGGACGGGCAGGCACTAGAAGTTGGCCACTGTCAGCATTTGTCCCCACCAGAGAACAACCACAGTCAGTGGTTGTCCTGGCTGCATGTGCAGAAAGTGCCCTCAGCCAATGCTCCATGCTGCTGAATCCTGCCAAAGCCCTGCATCCAGAAGCCAGATCCAGTGGTTCTGCAGGCTGTAGGTTGCTAACTCGTGGCGTGGATGATTACAGAAGCAAAGTATCCTTAGAGCAAAAAATATTACCCAATTTAAAAAAGAGTTTTACGAAGTAGTAAAATACTGTTTCCCTCCCAATCTTCAAAAAATTCTGCAAGATGTTTAGATTTCCTCCCCTTTATCACACATCAGAAATATGTTTCAGCCTTACAGCTACTCTGGAGGAATATATTTGTGTTGGGAGTGCCTCCTTCCCTCACCCCAGGAGAAATCCAGAAACAATTCCATCTTCAGCCGCAACAATACCATATTATTATTTTTTCCAGCTTGGCTAGCTGCCCTCTTGCAAGCACCTGCTCTCATGCTGGTGTCCAGAAAAGAAAGGAGCCCAAGGTAATTAAAAGGAAGAGACTTCCGGAAGTCAGGAAAGCAACAACAAGCCCGTGAAAAGTGCCATCCACCACCAAATGTTTCTACTTGGAGGATATTGTGTAGTGTGCTTGGCTGTGTCTGGCCGCGCTGCCACGCAAGACTGCTCTACAAGCTCCTTCACCAGTTCCTGCAAGTTAGTGATGGGTAACACTGCCTCCCCAAATGATGCACATCTAATCATGCAGCTGCTGCTCAGGACCACATTGCTCTGCCTCCCAGCCCTCCTGCCCTTATTTCTCCAGCCCCAACAACCTTGCAACCAGTGGTAACATATTCCTCCTTCCCATCCATAACAGTCTATTCCAAGAAGTGGCAGTAGGCACTGACCTGACTGCAACCACAAAATTTATCCACTCTCTAACACCAAGTCTGAATTTTCCAAACTCAGGTTCATTATTCCTGACCTCTTTTCTTCAGAAATTCTTACTTCACGTTTTTTTTTGTCCCTTTTCCAGGTGCTCCTCCTCCTTGTGTGTTAAAGATCAGTGTGCTGCACTCCCTTCTTTTTTACTAATTTACTCCCAAATTAAAATACATCCCCCAAATTGTTCTGCTGGAGGATGCAGCTACTAGTCCAGATACAACCCCTCCTCCCCACCTTTGTCAAGTGACTGCTCTGCCATTTCAGCCAACACCCCCCCCCACCAAGTACCACAAGAGACATCTCTTCCAGTTGCAGCAAGGTCGTTATCGTGCGTTAACTCCATACCTAGACAGAGTGAATATATTAAAACTAAGCCAGCACATTCATTCCTTTTCCCCTTTCCTTCTATCTACATTCCCTTCTTTGTTTTAGCCTGGTGAGCTACACAACTTCACAAGCTGCTGGACCAATATTCATTTATACAGAGCCACAGTGCAGCACAACTACAGCATTCCTTCAAGGTTAACAGACAGTTAAGAATACATTGTGACAGCTACTCCACTAAGCATCTGATCTCCAACTACATGTAGGGAATGAGTGGCAGGACTTGAGTTGCCAAGAGACGGCATAAAAAGTGCTCTGTCTGTGCCAAGTCTGCTCACACTGGCTAGGGACAGTCATTTGAAAAGCCGGAGCCTGAACTGATTCAATTTTTGCAGGTGAATCTAACCTCTGTAGATTGAAGCAACTTGCAAATGGACAGACATCCACTTTTGATTCTGGAAAGGCAGACACATACCTGCAGTGGCTTAAGCCAGAAGCCAGGCAGGTGCTAGAGTGAGTCCTTGGCTGCAGAGAAGCTATGCTGGGGTGGCCAGGCCTGGGCAAGCGCAGGTATGATTGGGAATGGGTTTAAGCCCCCACACTGGCCTGCAGGGTCCCCCACCCCCTGTCTCTCTTAGTGGTAGCAGCAGAGCGAACTATCACAGATTGCAAAGGTGAGGCACCTGTCACCTGCTTGCAGCAGCACCGGCACTTGGAGTGGGCTGCTGCAAACAAGTCACTGCCTATGCCCCTGGGCTGGGCCAGACCAGGCTGCCACAATCCATTGCCTCCCCCTGCCACTGCCTACAACCATTACTCACAGCAGCCCTCCCCAAGCACCCAGGGCCACTATGAGCAGGCAGTGGGTAACAGGTGCCTGATCTCTGCCCAGCTCTCAGCTTTGGACCCCAGCCAGGCTGCATCTAGCACAGGGGAGGGGGAAGAACTGTGGGGACTGTTTCCCACCCCCCACTCCCTCCTCAACCAGCTCACCAGCTAAGCAGGAGATGTGGGGGGAACAAACCGCCTATCCCATGCCTGGTGGAAGGGGGAAGCCAGCAGTGGGGATTTTACCCCCCCCACCACTCCAGCTGGAAGCTGGGTCTATTTCACGACAGAGGAAGGGATGACACAGGAATCTCACCCTTATCTGACACCTTAGTCAGGAGGGACATGTGCCCCCCCTCTCCCCCCAACAACAACCAGGGGGGTCCCCACATGGCCAATCTCACCAACCCAGTGGGGAAGTAGCCACAGCATTTCATCCAGCATTCCCATTCCCCAGCTGGTGCTCCTGCCTGCCCGTTGCCTAAGTGGGGAGCGTGGCCTGTCGGGGTGGACCAGCACTCTCAGAGGGTACACGTGCACCCCCTACATCACCACTGCATTTTGTTACAGGTTTAAACCAGTCCCTGACCACTTAAATCAGTTTATGTGCAACTTCTATCACTAGCCACTGTCATAGGTTTTCTCCTCCTTGGCCAACTTTACTCATAAGAGGACTAAATGTGCAAACAGTTACACAAAGCAACTGACTTCTCATTTAAAAGGTATCAATGTTACCCGTACTCACAAGAATGTGCAGGACATAGTACATATAATTTTGCCAGGTGCAAAATTATGAGGTTTTTTTCTTTAATTTTATTTATAAAAGGAGAAGTAGGAAGTTGCTTTAACAGTGCTTTAAGGTAAATTGGTCTGAAATAACTCAGTTACTTTAGACAGCAATTTTACCTTAGCTCCTACAGCAGAGTATTCTCAAAATACATGCTATGAACAACTTTAGTTTAAAAAAAAAACAAATTTTGCTTGTTAATGGTAAGCCAGTGTACTTCTTGTTCATTAATCTTTAAACAAGTATTTTAATGTGACTTGTTACCAGCTAATCCTTTCCTACTACTAGAAAATGATCAACTGACTCTCAGCTAAATCGTTCAGAGACAAATGGGAAGTTTCACGTATCCCCCTGTTATCAGCTCTTGTTCAATTAACACAGTCTTTTAGTTACAATTGTGTGCAATATAGCACAGAACAGGTTTAAGAACAGGAACTTTGTTGCATCAGTTGCCTATCAATGTGGCCACCTCTAGTTATCTGAAACACAGGGAAGGGTTTTCCCCATTCAATTTGAGGCAGTCCAACCTATCCAGGCTCTTTCCACAGACAATTCTGAGCACTTGCCACTTATGCATATTCTGAGCGTGAAGAAGAGTCTTATCCTACTGTTCTTTTCCTGGTCATCACAGCGCTGGTGTTTATCAATTTGGCAGCTGCCAAGTTCAAAGCAAACAAGTATTCTTTCAATATACAGAGCACAGCAATGTGGTCCTGAGCAGCAGCTGCATGATTAGATGTGCATCATTTGGGGAGGCAGTGTTACCCATCACTGACTTGGAGGGACTGGTGAAGGAGCTTGTAGAGCAGTCTTGTGTGGCAGCACGGCCAGACACAGCCAAGCACACTACACAATATCCTCCAATTAGAAACATTTGGGCAGCAGACGGCACTTTTCACGGGTTTGTTGTTGCTTTCCTGACTTCTGGAAGTCTCTTCCTTTTATTTACCTCAGGCTCCTTTCTTTTCTGGACACCAGCATGAGAGCAGGTGCTTGCAAGAGGGCAGCTAGCCAAGCTGGAAAAAATAATAATATGGTATTGTTGCAGCTGAAGATGGAATTGTTTTTGGATTTCTCCTGGGGTGAGGGAGGGAGGCACTCCCAACACAAATATATTCCTCCAGAGTAGCTGTAGGCTGAAACATATTTTTGATGTGTGATAAAGGGGAAGAAATCTAAACAGATCTGAGTTTCAGGCTGAATGAAGGAGCTGATCAATCTCTACTGTTTTAGCGTAAAATTCCCACTGACTCAAATGCTAATAAATGGTAAGAATACTCCATTTTGGTTATACTTAAGTCTAAAGACATTTCAAAATGGAAGTACTGGCACACTTAACACTGGAGGTCAAATGTTTAAATAAAATGCAATAGGTTTTGTATGGCATTCTTCATACACTGCCAGAGCACAAAGCATTTAAATTGTAACTAGAAGGAAAAAGAAAAATATACCCAGATCCAGATATTTCTCAGACCCAGACGTAGTAGCATCCAAGCACCTAGAGATGGGCCTGAAGCACTACTTTTCCAGAATCTTTGGTTTGCTCAACTACTGTGCAAGAATCTGTCACATCAGGTCACAGGCAGTCACACCTGGGGGTCACTTGGGGTTCAAGAGATTGATCAGGGTCCAAAGGAGGGAGCAGAATCTAGGTATGACCCATGTCAGGAAGCCAGGTGGTCAGTCCAAGAACTGGGCCTGGGAACAAGCTGAGTGAGATAGCTGGAGGGTCAGACAGAGCACACAATCAGAGGGCAAGCCAGGTTGAATAGCCAGGAGATCAAGCAGAGAGTAAGGTCTAGGCATAAGCTAAAAAGCATCAGGCAGAACATGAAGGAGTCAGAAGGCAAGCCAGGAGATCATGCAAAGAGCAAGCAGAGGCACAAACTGTAAGCAACAGCGAAGCAATCTGGGTAGTTTAGCCCTAAATGGGTTCATTACAGGAAGCTTCCCGGGGCAGAGGCTTACATGGGAGAGGGTAAGGTGTCAAAGGACTGACTGGCCTTTCCAGGAGCAGGGAGTGGGCAGGTGGCTAGGCCTATATGGAGGTTTCTGGACACCCGTGGCCAGCCTAAATGGTCAGCTGGAGATGTGGCAGACAGGGATGAGTAGCTGATATGGGTAGTCCAAACTCCTGAGTTTGAAGTAACAGCCTAACACAATCCCAAAATACCAGCAAGCATACCTTACAAGTCATTCTCACTGCCTTGCACATCTGCCTGGGTGCCCCTGTCCTGCTCCCAATGCCTGCTTCATAGTTCTTCCACTTCCTCCAATTACAAGAAACCCTCTGAAGAAATAAGTTATTAGCAACAAATCCTCTGGCTTTGGTTCATCTCTAAACCATTCTTATGTGCATATTATAAAGGATTTCAGGGTGGGGGAAGAGAACAAAGAAGTCCTACCACTGTTCAAAATGTAAGGGTGAAAGAAAAACAGCTACAGCACATTATGCTTATTTATTTCCCCCCATTACATTCTACAGTGCATCTGAAACTTAATAAGTTGCATAGTTTAATATTTTGGCTGGAACAGTATTAAAAAAGGCTAAGAATTTCCCAGTGATGTTCAAGGCACTTCTGTCAGGCAGACTATTTTGTTGATCCTTTTCCAGTTGCCAATGAACTCTTAGAAAGTTCTTCTGAAAAGAAAATAAACCTTAGCTAGGCAGCCCAGCAAGGAAGGGAAGTCCTAGACTCATCAGATGAGGCTCTACAGTACCCTTTAGCCCAGGGGCGGGCAATTATTTTGGGCAGAGGGCCGCTTACTGAGTTTTGGCAAACCATCGAAGGCTGCACGACAGGCAGCCCAGGGCAGATAAATATTAATTTTCTAAATTTTTTAGGAGCCCTGCAGGCCAGATAGAATGGCCTGGCAGGCCACATCCAACCCCTGGACCGCATTTTTCCCACCCCTGCTTTAGCCCATGCAGAGTTAAGCACAGCAGTAACTGTTTATGTTACAGAAATAAAAGCTTGATTGGATTTCACCATACATTGAAAAAAGCCACCAAATAGCTCTCAAATAACTTGAAGAGATCAACTTCCTGCTTAGAGTTAGTCTGCAGAAAAGAAGCCCTTCTATCTTATCATTTCTGCAAAAATATTTTGATGTAGGATCAGAAGAAAGGAAAAGCGGGCTAAAAAAAATGAGACATTGTTTCTAGGGAACTGGAGGAACGGAGAAATACCGGGATCAACATGTCAGGGACGAAAAGTCCACTTAGGAGTACCTGGAGATAGACTAAGATCTCAAGAAACTACGGCTATCCTCTAAGTTCAATGACTGGCGTATGAAATGAAAAAAAAAATTAAAGAACCAACAAATGAGCTGGTTAATGCTTTATGTTAGATAGTGTTTAATTATGCAGTTACAGCTAAAGGATTTTCCAAGAACCATGCAGGATGTACTACATCATTCTTATTAAATTCTCATTCGTTACTTGACTACAGTGTGTATAAAAGTTGTATATATGCACACACATGTACATACATACACACACACACACGTGCACGTATGCTTCCTTTTCCCTCTTCTCCAAATATAAGAACTCAGCATAAAATCAAAACAAAAATCAGGGAAGAGGAACTGGGGCAAACCATCCGAAATGTAAAACTCTCTCTTTTCCCAGGCTGCAAATATATGCTAATCAAGTACTTATAAAATCCAAAGCCTCTGCAGCAACCCCATTATAACGGATTTATGAGAAGCTCAAGATGAGCTATATATAAATCTACAATTATTCTCTGCATTACTGTCAGAACATCTAATCTCTGCCATTTTTACCTGGAGCTTGAAACTCCTCTGTATCTTTGAAGCTACCGTTAAAGAGAGATTACACTTCATGGAAGATAAACTTGCTTTCTCAAAAGTAGGTTGGGGGATTTAAGCCATTTCAGATGAACTGTAAAACCTCCAACATTTGGAGCATGAACTATTTCCTCCTTGCACCATAAATAATGAAATGTATGTATAATATAATGAGCAGAAATCTCTAGATCAGGTAACTTGCTTCTTTTTCCTTCTTCTAGAGGCTGAATTGGACAGGAATCTACCTCTTTATTTATTTTCATGGTGGATTTTTGGAAAGAGAGGGAAGAGAAGGTAAGATTAGGGCAACATGGCAGGCTTGGAGAAACTTCTAGCTCATCGTATAGCAATGTTCTCAGGCAAAAAGTCCCCTTCCCACAACACACACTATTTCTACAGGCAAACACATGAAATGCACACTAAGAAAAGAAAAAAAACCCCACTCAAAACCTTTGTCACCTAACACACATCTAAAGCCCCTTTTCAGGGGCTAAAATGAGATAAAATGCTCAGACCTAACCCCATGTGGCACCTCACTCAGCCTACAGCCTCAATTCATGTCATATAAGCATGCATTTTGTTGTCACAAAGGCAGACTGTAGCAATCACATGGCATTGCTAAGTGCCAAATAAAGGAGACAACCTTATAGACTGGAGACACTTCCTCCCATGACTGTTTCTGTAGAGACAGCACGTTGAAAACTATCCAAATACTATACATGTATTGACAAGAAGGCTGTAAAGTCTCCAGTCCCATTCTAGTAGGTGATAACGAGTCAGAGCTGTTCTTTAATATATTTCTGGTCATCTTAAACAGCTGAGATTGCGTGATAGTTTGTCCTACTCCACTGTCTTTTAAACAATGATTTTCCAGGCATCTCCATAGGATGCGTAGAGATCTCACAGAACTCAAATCACATGCCCAGTCCCTACCTGGTGTTTCAAAAAGAATAAGATTTTAAATTAGACTAAACTTGCTCCCCTTCTTCAGCATGTCTCTGGCAGTCGGGTATGCCATGCTATACTCATCAAAAATGGCACAGGCAGGCTTCTCATGCAGCTAACACCATCTGTTAGTGGTATATTTGAATACAGCCAAAAAAAGAGAGCAAGCTGTCCATCCCCTTCTCCTGCTAGAAAATGGGATTATAGGAACACAGCCAGTCTGAGTAAGACATTCTGTTTTAAAGAGTGTCCAAATAAAATACAGAAATGCTCAACTAGAGTCTAAGACCCTGCACAACCATGTCAGCAAGTAGCACATATAGCAAGTCTGAGGTTATATTTTACAGCTGTTTTCTAAAATCACAGGAACCAACCTAGCAAACATATTACTTTACAACTGACAGTGGTCTTCCCTGCTGAAGTACAATGCAGCTACAAGGACCAAAATCCTAAGGACACAGGCTGGAAGATTGAAGTGTCCTGTCATTGCACATTCCTCTCTCTAATTATTAGCGATAATAAGAATTCAGTGAACCAAGCTATAGACCAGATTCATGTCCCATTTAATCAGCATCAAAGCATCAGTATTTGTTCCTACAGATTCTCTGAGGGAATAGCATTAAGGTTATGTACACACCCTCCACCCCTTCTTCGCAGACAAACACATAAATAAAAGAAATAAATGAAGATGTGATTCCATTCTCACATGCAAGGAGCTGTTGAGGATGCCCATTCAGCCATTGGACTGAATCACCACCAATTGCCCAAACCATCAGCCAGGTAAGAGACAACAACAATGCCCTCTGAGAACAAGGTTTAGCCAGTCTTGTCTAGCTGAAAGGAAATAGGCAAACACCACAGAAAAGATGCAACAGAAAAGGTACACAAGGGCCAGGAACAGCCAGAAATGCAGACAATCACACCTCCAAGAAGCAAAAACCTGAACAATAAGAGTGCACTTAGAAAAACATATATTAAAGAAACAATATCCAGAAGCATGCTTTAGCCCATCAAACAGTACGTAAAAAGTAGACGGGGGAAAGAAAAACAAAAAACAAAAACCACACTTGCAAAACTTCTTCTATGGTCTTCTCAGGAAAATTTTTCTTCTCTTTAATACAGAAAACTGGCTACCAAGAGGGAGAGATACTTTTCTTACCAGTTGTATGACTAAGAGTAAGAGAGCAGGGCATGAGCCCAGGGCACAGAAGTGCAGAATGGAGGTCCCCTAGAAAATCTGCACCTTTCTCTGGGCAGTGGTGCTCATGGCTCTGGTGCTCATCAGCAGCTTCCTGCAGGAGAGGTGTCCTGCTTTTAGGAATAACCACTGCTACAAAAAGAGCTTCACGCTTATCACAGCCAGCACCCAATGAGTTAATGCAGCAACCACTGTCCTCTACCCCCATCCTTTTCCTGACTCCTTTTTTGCTGCTGAATTGACCATTTCTAATTTCCAGGGGCACATGTCAATGTGGGTGATGAAGCAGCAAAGGCTGCAACAGGGGAGGATGAAAGGGTCTCTACATCTACAAGCTGTTGCACTAACCTGCTGAGTACTGGCCATGGCATTGGCAAACGTTGGCCTAAGAAATAAACCACACCAGTTACACCTCCATTTCTTAGGAGGGCAAACTAGCCAAAACAGGCAAGTCTCATTACTACAGTGAATTTAACCTCT
>JAGPOW010000261.1:188632930-188649479 GCA_030014935.1 Caiman crocodilus
TCTTTCTGTTAACTGTTGTGTGTGTGTAAGCTATAGTAAATTTGCCTTTATTCCACTCCCTACTTGCCTCCTTGATCCAAATGAATACACTCACAGTGCGCAGCTGGCCTGTGACACATACCTCACAGGAGCACTGCAAAGACAGATTTATGAAAGATCAAGAGGCACTTGGATACTATAGTGAATGGGCCATAAATCTTAGGCCATCAACTTGTAAACTTACTAAGTAGTACCCTCACACACTGCATTGTACCGAAAGAGCTGCCTCCTAACCTGGAAGGAGTGGAACTGTGTCCATACAGCACAAGGGAACTAATCAGTCAACCATTCAGCAGTGCTAAAACCACTTGTAATGCCTTGACTGTACAGCTCCCCTACTTCCAGTTAGGAGCCAGCACAGATGGGACTGCATGGCATACTTGGGGGTGCTGCTGCCAGGCACAGTGAGGTTTCTGTATAAAAAGAGCCTTGGAAAGATGTCTGACAGGCTTGCTATGTGTACCAGAAAAAACTCTTCCTCACCAACATCCCCAAACGATCCCAGTCTCACTAATATGATTCACTATCCTATGATAGTGGGTAGATGTGTTTTCCATCTACTTTCTCCAGTGCTATGATACAGCTTCTGCTTTGTTTATACCCTGTATCTAATGCCCTAAATATGTGTTTGCTGGAGAACAGAAGGGAGACAAACTCTCTAATACTGCAGTACAGGGGCTTAGCAACAGTAGTACATTTGAGCTCTGTAAGTTGGATCAAATCAAATACTTGGAGGATTAAGGATTCAGTCCCCTTTAATACTGCCTAGCAGTTCCTGTTTTTTAAGTATATATATGTATAAGTAAATGATTTCCCACCATTAAATGTAGCCAGTTAGTACCAGAAACTACTCACTTTCTAGTGTATCTGGGCCTGAGTCACCCTAACCATTTTTGTGGTTTTAAAATACCGTTAACATATTTTTTCCTCTCCAGTGCCAGCGTGAAAGTCCCATGTACAGAGTGAACTATAATGGGAAAAAACATTGAAACTGACTATGCAAAATGCTGTCAAATGCACAAAGCAAACAATGTTGCAGGGGTTTGGGTTGTAGCCGTGCTGGTCTAAGGACATAGGCAGACAAGGTTCCTTGGGTGAATTTGATATCTTTTATTAGACCAACCCAAATGGTTGGAGAATAGTTATTAAGCAAGCTTTTAAAAGATATCAAATTCACACAAGGAACCTTGTCTGCCAAAGCAAACAATAGTCTTCATAGGTATTAACATGTAAAAAATGCATCACTTGGATATTATGAGAAGAGCTCTGCCACCCAAAGCAGATGCAAACTGAAGAGGGGCCAGTAGCAGGAGAACAAAGACCAGCTTGGTTGTGAAACAAGATTAAAGGGAAGAGCCAAGTGTATGGAGGGGACAGGGTGACAGAAAGGGAAGTTTTGGCTATCTAGTCAGGATGTGTGATGCATGGACTTGAACCTGTAGGTCTACAGGTTACAATGAAGAGAAGAGGGCATTATATATTTTTTGCTTGCTTCTGGGCATTCCTGGTTGCCAAACTGTAGTTGGGAAGGAATTTTTCCTCTCCCGTTGCAACAGGTATTAAGGGCTCCCCCCCTACATCTCCCTTACAAGCATTGTGTTCACTGCAGCCAAAGCTGGGGATTTTGACTGGGCTGGGCCAATACTCCCATTGAGACTTCACAATCTCTGAGGTTTCTTATTAATGGGTCTTGTTCCACTGCTCAGGAACGAAACTGATCACTTTTGTTTACAGGAAGGAATTTTACCCCATGGTCAAACCATCATGAACTGGAAATGGGTTTTGCCTTCCTCTAGTTGTGATCATGGTTCACTTCCCTTAGGTTGTTAAAATAAATGAAAGCAGTGGTTTTCAAACATTTTTCATTTGCAGACCCCTAAAAAAAAAAACTTCAAATGGAGGTACCAGACCCCTTTGAATTTTAAGTGTAGGTATTCACATACTTTTGATTGACCACAGTCATCTTTTTTCAAACGCCTTAGACAGTATGCAGACCCCCAGTTGAAAACCACTGTTTTAAACAAATTACTTCCTGGCTTTCCAATGTCTTGCCACTGCAAAGATCCTTGTCTCCCTGCTTTACCTGTGGCAAGTTAAGACTATTTTTCAGTGTTTACAGCCATCATGCCTGTAGTTATGCCACAGTATTGTTTATGCCGTTTTAAAACATTATACCAACACATGTACGATGGTTTAGATAGGGATGATCTAGCCTACAGCACTGGACTAGATTAGTGGGAGCCAGGAACAGATCTAGCGTGTGCACAGTGGTACAGTTGCACCCACTTCAATTCCTGATCCAGCCAAAGTTTAAAACAAACTGCTCGCCAGCAGCAGCATTTCTATTTAGGCAGCAGTGAAGGGGGTCATGCGACTTCACAGATCATTACAATCTACCTGACTCCCTATAAGCTCTTTGTTCCACAGGTGTTAACAAGCCTCTCTCCTTTTTTAATGGTCTTAATGTGCCACTCAAATTACCCCTTCTTCTGCACTTCTGCTGTCGGTCAGCAGCTGCAAGTTAACATAACTTCTATATCACAGCCCTGCAGACTGTTTTGAAGTCTAGCTAAAACATTGACTCAAGTATGGAACTAACTTTCAGTGAGGTATTGGATGCACCAGCAAGGTGTTCAGGTGGGCTTGATCTTGTTTTATGAATTTGAGAGATGTATATTTAATTCTAATGAATACAGGATAAATGAAAGAACATCTTTTAATTATTTTTGCCTAGTTTGTTGTGTTCTTTGATATATAACGTATGCTATAGCAAATTAATGTACTCTAATTCCAATAAAGATTTTTTTTTTGCTTTTATCTTAAACTGAATAATATAGTTTCTATTAGTAAAGCTGTATTCAGGCCACCCCTCAGCTAGATAATCTCTAGGTCCCTTCCAGCCCTACATTTCTATGATTCTAACAGCAAGTAAAAGACGTTCCAAATAGAAGTGTAATGTTTAAAACTGATAATATTCTTCAAATTATTTCTCCCTATTTTTCTAAACAAAAACAGAGATACAGAAAGAAACTCTACAAATCTAGTTCCTATCACCTGGACAAGCGTTAACACCTAAATGCAATTAGAGGAAGAGACTGTTAGCACACTGTGGGCCAGAAAAGGACTGAAGCTGGCAGGGATAACACGTGCACATACCAAATGAAAACAACTGTAATTTACTCTTTGGCAGAGTATTTCTGTGCATTGGATTATTTATTCTCCTAGCAATTTCCTACTTGGGATTCCTTAGTTCTCTCCTCATATATCTCCTGCCCAAAAGGCAGATTCCAAAATTGTAGTTTTAGGGAGCCAGCCAGTTTTGTACCCAACACATGCTTAAGTTGTAATAACCATTTATGAAAAGCAGATTGTTTCCAATAGCTTACTTTTGAGCAGCATTCTGCTATTGAAATACAAAGGACCATATTCAACAATAGACCATTCATACAAAAGCATTCTGGGTTTCTCTTTCAAACTCGGAAAGTAATAAAACACCATTTTGCAACAATGTAGCACCTGTCAAAGGATCAAGTATGCTTGTTTTTCCCTTTCTGACACAAATGCCATCAAGTGAGGCTTAGAGAGAGATTCTGGAAGAAAGGAAAACCTCTGCTCCCACCTTCACAAAAAGTGAATTTTCAGATGCAACACTCTGAAAAACAGACCTTAAAATCCATGGTTTTATAGAATTTAGTATGAAACAGCTAATGGAAGAAGTGGAAGCAAATCAATTCACTTTTGGGTTGCTCAGTTTCATCTGGACTTCCTATTTTACAGCCTTATGGGCCACATACTATAAGATATGTTCCCATTAGAAGAGTATAAGTTTCCAAGAGCCATGACAACCATTCATTCAGTTTTCTCCTGCTACCGATACATAACAATTGCCATCATGTTCAGGATCATAGCTGTAGTTAGGCAGCTATTTGAAGGTGCCCATGAGTTTTACATGTACCCATTCTACATATGCACCCAGTGTTTGTGTATATATGCAAATATTCTTAACTTTAAAATCTGGTTCAGAGTGGGAAGGGGACACCCTTGTTGTCTGTATTCGTATTTGATTAGATCAGTTAGAATGTACAGAGCCACCAGGGACTTAGAAAAAACCCCCCACATATCTGTAGAAATATTCAACTTAACTTCGTAGAAAAAGTCACCCAAAAACCCCTTGTCCTGCCACCCAAAAATAGGTGTTTGGGAATCACAACTACTGTATCATTCCATGGATAAAATGAGCAGTGGCCCCTGCCTATAATAAGATCTTAGTCCAGAAAAAAGAGAGAGAAAGGGTAAGAATAAAACACTTTTTGATTAATCGCCTGTGCTAGTGGCACGTTTCTGCTTCAAGAACAAATCAGCCTGAAATACTCTTTTTCTCACTTGGGCAATGGTTCTTTCCCAAGACAGACTGACGAAAGAAGGCACTCCTTTCTTATACATGGTCAGAAACGGGTTGCTGAAGTACAGATGTCTAGCCACCATCTTCACTGCAAATGTGGATTATCAAGAACAAGCTGGAATAGGTGGCTAAAGATGAAATTTAAACTATGTTATCCATGGTTCCAAGCAGACTGTCAACACATGCGCAACCAAATAATCATCTTCATTTTCATCTATTCCATAACTAAAGACAGGTAAACTTTTCCCAAATCCTAGTCACAGGGAGGCATGAGTCACTGTGCTTCATGCTTACAAGGAGACAGCTAATGGTACCAGGGACTCAAGTTATATTCACTGAGCAACCACTCTGGTGCTCCTGCTTAAATTCTTGGAAAATGCTGCAGATGGACACTGATAAGAATGCTACTGTCCCTAGAGTCACAAGCTCTTACAGTACTATTGTACATGCTCTGCATGTTAATGAGTCTGCCACAGCTGACGAGGCATTTTTCTAACGTGGAGGATTGGGGTGGCTGATTATGACCTAAAATCTTCTATAGGTCCCTCCTGAAGAAGCCCAACCTTCCCCACAAAAACTTGTATATACATTTTCTCTCCCCGTGTTTAAAAAAAATGTAACCGGCAAAAGGTCCCCCCCCTACACACACACACACAATTCAAGGCACAAAATCTAGTGCTCTAGCTTTTCATCTTTGGAGAGGAATTCAAGTGCTGACAGATTTCACAAATGAAAGTAAATTTCATGATTTGTACCCTAGTTCTCCAGTTGTGCACAGCACAAGCCAACATACTGTACATTTCAGGATGACTGGCAGTCTCTCTTTGAGAAGCCCAGGACTAAAAATAGCAAGGAGTCTTATAGGTCAAAATTAGAGGACACTGGTAAGCTTGCATAAAGGAGCCTGTTACGTTGCTGGCTTGTAACATGCATGGGTGAAAGCAGTGCTATTAATCTCTCCTTTTCATGGAGCATTAATTCCCCTACAAAATTTAAAGAGACACTGACAGGATTATCTTTGGTATGGCTGTAGCCTTTACTACAAGCACAAGCAACAATAAAAACTGTTGGGATTGTAGGGTTACTTTTCTTTATGCTGTACTGCTCATGCAGTATTGGTATTATCATAAGTCAGTTATAGTAGACATGTATGTTTAAAACGGTGTCCTTAACATGCTTCCTAGTATTAGCATATTTACTATAGTCATTTCTGGGGACAGAAAGAAACTAATTCCAAACACCAGGAAACAAGTCAAAATAATAAAGAGAGCACTGATGTGTGTTCATTCAACCAGGGGGCGGATCTACTATGAAACTAATGAAGCTTAAGCTTCAGGGCCCTAATCCTGGAGGGGCCCCAGAAGTGACTTTAGTCCACATTGCTTAAAAATTTTGGGTCAACTGTATGAGAAGGGGTTTTTAAAAAATAATAATATTAATAATATAGTGTAATTCAATACAAAATAATAGTAAAATCATAATTCATCCCCCCATAACTCAAAAACTATAAGGCATAGGAAATTATTATTCACACCAGTGACTGACATGTGAGATAATCCAGTACAGCAATTTTAATCAAAATCTGAGATGTAGTGGTTAAATTTTTAAAAAATTTGTGATCTGTCGAGGAACAACCCCACTGAAGAAGATAACAGTGGTTACCCAGACCGCATTGCTGGTTGCGAAGGGGCCCCCATAACAGTTCAAGCTTCAGGGCCCCAAAAATGTAGGTCCGCCACTGCATTCAATATAGACTTCTGTCTCTGCTTTAAGATGCTTACAAGAGTTTCCCCCATCTTTTTGCAGCTGTTTCAAACGAACAGAAATAGTAGAAAAGCCAAGAATTAAAGACCTTTATGATCATCCTTAATCTTATATCAGTAATACTTAATAGTCCATTTTGTACTAGATGAGTTATAGATTTTAAATCAAGAGTAATCAAAGATTCATTAGCAGGCAATACTTCAGTGCAGCACATAGCTATCAGCAGCCTGGTGGCCTCAATAAGACTCTAGAAGCCCTACGAATGAATGCACTACGAACATCATTAGGTCAAGATATTTCTCTTGGGTTTAAATGAGATAGGTTGAAAGAGCAACTGGTACAATTATTCATAAAATTATTCACTACCCAGCAGAATGGGTGAGAACAACCCCACCCACATATGACTTATAAATCCATACCATTATATGCTTGTATGGATAAATATTTATTTCAGTGAAGTTCCAGAAAAAAAGCCTAAATAATGTTCAGCTGCCAAAGTAGACAAGATGCTTTAATTGCCACTCTGAAAACCATGTGCACCATTGTCTTCTACATCAGAAGTCATCCATATCACTATCATAGCTAAGCACCTCAGAGGAGGAATGGCTCAATCCCCAGCCTGCAAAACCATGTCATCCAGCCCACAGGGATCCAGATCCCTGTTTTGCAGTCCAAAAAATTGGTGGCAGTGGAGTAGTAGCAGCTAATTGCCATTCCCCTGCTGCCAAATTTCCAGACCCTTGGAGAGATTCAATGACATGGCCCTGCATCCTAAACTGGTCACACAGGGCCAACAGGAGTATGCAGGGCTGGGCTAAAGTGGTGCAAGACCCAATCCCAGTGCATGGGGCCAGGCAGAGGTGGAACAGGGTCCAAGCCAGTCCATGGAGCAGCCCCATGCTACACATCTGACCCATGAGGCCAAAGGTTTGAGCACCACTGCTTTGGACACATCAGCCAAGTTAACCTTCTGAGTTAGAACAGTGCTGCTGTGGCACAAAAGCGTACTGTCATAAATGAACAGGTGTGCTGCAGAATTTTGCCATGGCAATGAACTACAAGAGGTATGAGGATGGGGGGATGCCTTAACAGGTGTGCCACAGAAAATTTTTATTAATGTAAGTGTGCCTTGGGCTGGAAAAGGTTGGGAAACACTGAGTTAGAGAACACTACTGTTTCCATTGTATAGGTGTGGAATTGAGGCAAAGAAATTAATGCTTGATTTTAGGAGCTAGTTCTTACCTATAACCTCCTTTACAGTCATCAGGGACTGTAGTTGGTCAGTGCCCTGAGCAAGTCACTTACAGCCTGACTTCGCAAAACACAACCAGGTACAAAACCCAATCGATCCCAGCCCGAGACTTACCCCTCAATCCATCCTTCATGTTTATGAAGAGGCTATTAAACTACACAACAAAACATTTCTACTGAGGTTCCTAAAAGAAAGAATACTCCACTAAAACTCTCAAATGGCAGTTGCAGATTACTTTGGGAGTGTTTAAACAGAATGAGTGTTGTTAGTGACACCACTTAAAAGATTCATTTTACCACACGTCAAGTGACCTACTAGTGTTGACTCAACTAATAAAAAATACTTTACACTCCAAAATTAGGTGCCTCCAATAAGGGCAAGATCCGTTGGTCTGTCTGTCAGTATCAGAAGGACTCTGCACAGACATACAGATCCACCTGCATGGATCCAAAAGTGAGATCTGGACTTAAATATATAAAACAAAATAGTCAAGGATGAAAGGAAATAGAGCAAAGTGATAGTAGACAGAAGAATAATGGCAAGCTGACATCAAGATAGCTTACTGCTGATAAATACCCTTCATTCAGAGGTGTGTCTTAGGCCCCCTCTGCCAATCACCTCTATTCCACAATTACCTTGTTAACTGCACAATAAATTTAGACTGACTACATATGCAAATTAACTATTGTGCCTTAAAAAGGTCCAACCTGCTATAAACTCTTTGCTCAAAAATGTGTAATAACTTTATAACTGGTTTCTATCCAGATTTAATTTACATGTATAGGCAGTCTGTGGCTGGGAGACTACAACTGCTGCAATCTCCCAGCTACTGGGAACACGGTGCACCCATAGGGCTGGGAGACTGCAGCCAATGCAGTCTCCCAGCTGCAGGGTTGAGGGAGCACTCCAGGCAGCAGCTGGAAGATCTGCAGCTTGCTAGCTCTGGGGTACTCCCTGCCCTTCCCCACAGCTGGGAGACCACAGCAGCACTCCAGACAACCATCCCACAGCTGAGAGGGATCTCAGCCCACGCACAGCCAGGACTGAGAATTCCCATACCCGAGCGGTCTCTCAGTCCTGGCTACACCCCACATGCAGCCAGGACAGAATCCTGCACCCGAGGGGGCTCTCAGTCCCCTCTGCTCATGTGGCACAGCTTGGACCAAGAGCCCCGTCAGGTGCAGAGATTCTCAGTCCTGGCTGCACAAGAGTAAAGGGGACTCCCAGTCATGGGAACCTGCTTCTTGCCAATGCAGGGGGAGCTCAGGATCAGGTTCCCCCTACACCAGCAATAAGGTGCAATGGGATTTAATGTGCCATCCCACAATTGTGCTTCCTGCCATGCATGTGTGGCATGGCAGGAGGCATGACTGTGTGGATCACATATTAGATCCAATCATCCTTCTTTACCTGTACTTGTAGAAGGGACCTTAGAGACCTGGAACAACCTTCTCTGCTGAAATGAAGGAATTCACCATTGCATAGCTTAAGTCAGAACAATCACATTTGTACAGCAACTGGTTTTACAAAATGGAGCGATGCAAACTTATCATTAAGGGCATCAGGATCCATAGTGTTTTTCATTTGTTTGCAGTAGAAATGGGAGCTAGCCATCTGCACATATACCTTCCGCTTTCCATTTTAGACCGATTAGAAGCAAGGAATGAGTTCTCACAAATCACTGTAAAGTAATACAAATAATACCAGAAGGGTAAGTAAGTTAGTACCACCGAATGTTTCTTTGGTCTTTCCAACTGTTCAGGAAAGAGTTGGCATTTCTAACGCCAGCCAAATCTATAGCAAAAACCTCTTAACCTGCTGGAAACTATAAATATACAAAGTGTACTCCATTTAAGTGCACTTAAGTATACACTTACCCAAATTCAATGTAAAGATATCCACTAGCTACAGGAAAAGTATAGGATAAGATTCTGCACCTCATTGAAAGCTGGTTGCTTTACTTCTCAGAGGCCTCATTCCTCTACGAGCAGCCAGGAAATTGACCAAATATATCAGTTCATGGATGCTCTAGGAGTGAACATACACGACTCTAAGAACCATCATCATTTATGCAGCTAAACAGAGTATAGCTGCATTACAAAAACAGATCATGGGGCCAACAAATTTTTACGCACTTAAACATCTTATGCATGTAGAACAGTAGGAAGATAATGGCAGTTTGATACAGTGAAAGAAACAGGCAAAAAAGTGAACAAGTGTTAAGCAAATTTTATTTACCAGGCTATAACCGCCTGTCATCTGATAACCCCAGGTAACCTGTCTATGTTTTACCAGCTACATTCTAGCGCTAATTCAACATTCATCTCTTCCCCCCACCTCTCATCTACCTGTCTCACATCTATTGTCTCCCATTCCCTCCAATCCTCACTACCACACATTTGACTTTTCACAGATCTCCATTTTGCATTTTGGTTTCTATTCCACCCAGGAGGGCACACAAAACACCAGCAGACTCTCCCTATGCCTGAAGAAGGGTGTTTGTGCCCAAAAGCTTGCAAAGAACAATTTTTTCAACTATTTAGCTGGTCTAATAAAAAATACCACATCTCCCCAAAGAACCTTGTCTGCCTATATATAAGGCTATAAATTTTTATATTACTGTGTACAAGGTTGCAGCTTCTTTTGGTTGACAATCTGCAAATGACATTAAGATAAAACAACGGAGTTTATAACTATCAGACAAAAAAGAGAGACTAGGGAAATTGTAGACCCACTGCTTAACAGCGTGGATGAACTATTATCAGAAGGTATAAAGAAGGCAGAGTTGTTCAGTGACTACTTTGCTTCAGTCTTCGCAATAACAACAACACTGAACTGTGACCTGACAGCTAACAATATTAATATAAACAAAGGGGAAGAGCTGATTGTGGTAACAGCACATCAGAGACCTTTTGAGAAATTAAATTGAGTTTATGTTGTCAAAGCCTGACAAAATATCTCCCTGGGTACAGAAATAAATCTTGGAACCACTAAAAATAATACCTGCAGTCATGGATGACAGACAAGTTCTCAGAAGATTGGAGAGAAGCTAACAGTGCCTAGCCTTAAAAAGCAGAAAATGGAAGAGCTGGAGAATTACAGATGGGATTCACCTGACTTAAATACACTAAAGTAACTTTTCAGAAGTTATAAAACAATCAATTTCTGAACCACAGGAGAAGAAAGGGGTAATCACTAGCAGTCAACATAAACTCCTTAGGAACAAAGCATGCTAAACTAAGTTGATAACCTTCTCTGACAAAGTAACTAGTTTGGTGGATTAAAGAAAGCAGGGGACATAATATTACCTGAATTTCAGTAAGGCTTTTAACGTAGTCCCACAAGACATTCTTATAAGTAAACTGAAGAAGGGTGGGCTAGGGAGAATTACTATATGGGAAATACATAATTGCTTGAATTAACTGCATGCAAAGAATAACTATAAAAGGATCAATGTTAAAATAACATGATGTCTCAATTCAGGTACCACAGGGGGCTCTTCTGGGCCCAACCACCAGGTACATTTTTTGTTGCTGATCTCGATGCTGAAACAGAGAGATTACAGATTATACTTGCAGAGAATACAAAACTGAGAGGGCTTGCAAATACTTGGGAGGACAGAAAAAGAAATCTAAAGGATCCTACTGTATTGGAGAACTGGTCTAGAAAACAACAAAATTGAAATTCAACAAAGAAAATCACAAGGAGCTAATAGGGAAGCAAAACCAAAAGGCACAAATACAGACTCAGAAATAACCAGCTAGGCCCTGCCAAGAAAGATCTAGAGCGCATGGTATATCGCCAGTTCAATGCAAGTCAGTAGTAGGATGCAATAGATGGAGCAAGAAAGATAACAACTTCAGGCTGCTTTCATACCATTGCTGTATACAAGACATAGGAAGTGACAGAGCCACTCACTACTCAGTGCTGGTGAGGTCTCAGTTAAACCACTGCATGCAGTGCTGGCCTCCAGATTTTAAGGATAAGGAAACTGGAGAGGAAGCAGAAGTGGGTAACAAAAATAATAAAGGGATTAGAATGCAGGCTTTATTAGATATGTTTACTCTGTAAAAAATTAGATTAAGATTGACAACGAAAGTCTTAAAATATTTGAAAGACTGCCATGAATAAGAGGGAGAACAACTTCTCTCCCTTGCCACAGTGGGCAGGGTACAAACCAATGGGTTTAAACTGCAACAACAGATTAAACAGTTTAAACTGCAACAACAGATTAAATCTCAGAGGGGGCATCTTCCTAACTGTAAGAACCATAAAACAAAGAAAGAAGCTACCCACAGAAGTTGTTAAATCCCTTTCATCAGAGGTTTTCAAGAAGAGGCTGAATAGATATCTGTCTCAAATGATTTGGGACTAACACATCCTACATCTATGCAAGGTGTTAGACTAAATGACTAGAGATCTCTTCCAATCCTATTATTCTATGGAGAAAGTATGAAATATCAGTTTATAAGGATGGAGAGAAAGACCCAAGCCATTTCTGATAGGAATGCTATTCAAGATTAGGGTTTTACAGAGCCAAAAACCCCTAATGTAGATGCATCCTGTATCAGCAAAACTATACTTGATATCCTTACAGCTAATTTTGACCTTGTGCAGGATATCCCAGGTGAAAGCAGCAAAACTTCATCCACAGTACAAGCTTTTGCTGGCACAAATATATTGGTCAGAGGTATGAAAAGCTGCCAGCCCTGACCAAGATTGGCTTTTTTAAAACCTTTTCACATTCAACCTATTTTGCTGAAGGAAAAGCAGCAACCCTTTCTACAGACACAAACTAACGCTCTAAAACTACACGAAGGACATTCAAAAAGTCCAAGGCAGAATCGATGCAAGTTACTTGGCTATTTTTAAGTGGCATAGTTTAGATCAGTAACAAATAAAACACAAATATGCCCTGCAATGCGGTGGCAAACGTTAGACTATGTTCTGCCATTTTAAAACCACTGTGCGCGCATCAAACTTCTGGTCTCATACAGGTATAGACACATTTCCAATCACTTATCCTGGTAAAAGTATAAAACCTGTACCTGGCTTAAGTTCTGCTAGGACAGAAAAGTCTGTGTTTGCTCCATCTGAAGTCATTAGGAATACAGCTTGAAAATATGAAAAAAACGAATGGTGGACTAGAATAAATATTAACGTATTATTAAAGCAGAAACTTCTTGTTATCTTTCTCTTAATTGAATAACTGGTGAGATCATAACTACAACTGCAACAAACTGTTTAGTCACAAATTAAGAAGCAGCAGCAGCTATCAGTGTGATAACCTACCCACCCATTCAAAAGATAGCAAAAACAAGAATTCCACGTGCAGTTTAGTCAAATGTAGTGCTTTGTCTGGGTCTTACCCCATTTTGAAAGGCTCCTTAAGCACATGACCTCAAATTGTTCTCATCCAGGATTTACAACTACCAAGATGCTTAGTAGATTTCTCTCTTCTTTAAAAAAAAAAATCCTAGTATTTCACCACATCTTTTTCTTTTAGATAATTTTAAATAAAAAATGACAGTGGGCATAAAATCTATGAATAAGAACTTGTGCTTGCAATTCAACTGCCATAATCCTTAAAATTTAAGTAGATCAATGGCAGACAAGGTTTTCTGGGTAAATGTGTTATCTTTTATTAGACCAACTAAATAGTTGGAAAAATTGTTCTTCACAAACTTTCGAGCACAAACACCCTTCTTCAGGCATAGAGACAATCTGCTGGTGTTATGCCTTAAGCAGATCAAAAGTTTCCTGGAAACAAAAATTATTCAGTGGGATGCATCACAAACTGCCCTCAATGTCAGAAGGTTTTTACTGAAAGAGAAGAGCTCAGAAACCTGATTTGCCAGATTGTCAACAGTACTTGCATCAAAAATTGCTTTTGCAATAAGCTTTACTGACACAGACCTGCAGCAAGCGTCTACTCAGTGCAGAGGGAGGAAGGATCCAATAGTCATTCCTTGTAATGTCTGAAATTGATTATTTCTTAAATAAATGGGGCAAGGGAAAAAAGCCGTGTTAACCTTAATGTCCAAATTTACCTCTAGTTGAATTTCTATCAGACTAATGGAATTACAAGGAAGAATTCAGCATTTAGAACTCAGATTTGATTATAGGCAACACACATGCACACACAAGCAGCAAATTTCTGGGTTCCATAGACACTAAAATACATGAATAATCAATCAAGTGAATAGTTTCATTGAGTTCAATGGAATTATCATCACAGGTGTAACTGCAAAACTCAGGTAAAATATGACTAAAATATGCCCACAGTAAAGGATACCATGGGATTAGTAAAATTCAGACAACCAACCATAGCGAGGTCATTCAATTTCACTGCCTCAGCATGAAAGAGATTGAAAAAAATCAACCTCTGTTAATAGCCAGTGAAGAGAGCTGGATACCATTTAACTGCTAAGCAGACTGCTAAAATGAATTGAATCTATTTGTATATTGATTTAAAAGTTCACTCATGAAACATAAACCAAGTTACATAGCTACTTTAAAAGTATTTTTCAATTGCAAAACTGACAGTTGTGAATATTGTAAACAATTGCCTCTGCCCCAGATTATATCTGCCAATGATCTATACACTTGTTAGTCACAACAGAGGAAATGAAACCCTGGAAAAATAAGTGCAAGATGGCTTTACAGAGAAAAAAAATTACATAGGTTGTTTTGGATAACGATAATCCGAAAAAAGGGGCACTCTTCAGTCTGTGAAAGGGTCACTTAGCTTCAGTGGAACACAACAAATCTACTCAATGCCAAATGTCATGTCCAATTAATTGTGTATGTTCTTATTCAAAAATTTAAAGTACAACTCTAGACACCATCCGGTGCTCTGGGCACCTTCCTATATGTTAAGAACAACACAATTGCTCAATCTACTTATCCCAGCTGTTAATACACTTACTAGTCTTCAACTACTTAACAGCAACTATTTTATGTTGTGCTTTTTAATTTGAAGGGTAGGTGTCTATAGTTATAGTGTAACAACTTAACGATGATGTACAAGATTAGAGTAGAACGACATTCAGCTCAAATAAGCTTCAAGAGTTCTACTGAAATGTAACTGATTTTTTGTATAAGCAAGTAGTTTTAAGCTGATTTATGGAAATCTGTATAGCCACCTTACTTTGTTTTACAGGTTTCATTTTTCCCATTTTGTGGGTAAGAAAAAATATTTAGATTACATACAAAGGAACTCAAAACATCAGTTCTGCCTTGACAATGTCAATAATTCAAATGTGCAAGACAAGTAGCGTAATTCCAGAGTTAGATTTTAAAGAGTGCATAGTGTCCTATCACTTGGGATTTTTTAATTTGTTTGGATTTAAAACATTTCCATCCCATGTTTGCAACCTAAATACCAAAACATTCATCTGCACAAAAGCTAGAAAACATTGACGTAAGACATATAAACAAGTGGTAAGAAAGGGAAAAACAAAGGGACAGACTGAGGCCACAGCTGACAACTGCAAGACAATTTTCTCTACTAGATGTACTTGTGATAACCATTTTTTGTATTTTTGTTTAAGTCTTTAAACACCTGTGTTCAGCTTTAATAATCTAAGTTAAAATTATCTTTCTAAACATATAGGTTTTTTTAATATGACTGCATCTCTCTGTTTGATCCACTATTCTTCCACCCTTAAGCTCAAATCAGATATTACTATAGCCCACAGTCATTCATCAAGTACCTGGTGTCAAGCAACAAAGAAATCAGACAATCGCGCAACAATTAAAATACAAAAAAGTAGGCAAATTTTTCATAGAAGCCTTTTTTGGACAAAAGAATAATACAAGTTCTGTACCTCAAGTTCAGTTTCCCTTCGATTGATATCATCTGTGGATTGATTTAATTTTTCCAGTTCCCCCTAGAAAAAAAGAGACACACTTGAGAAATTGGAAACGAACATCACTGAGAAGGAAAGGATTATAGCAATGCCAGATGATGCTTAAAAGCATACAAGGTCTCTGTGTGGTAAGTGTCGTAGTTTCATAGTTGGTGGGGTCAGAAGGGACCTGAGCAGATCATCAAGTCTGACCCCCCCCTTACATGGCAGAAAAGAGTACTGGGGTCAAATGACCCCAGCAAGGTCATTCATCTAGCTTCCTCTTAAAGACCCCCAGGGTGGGAGCCAGCACCACTTCTCTTTAAAGTTGGTTCCAGATCCTAGCCACCCTGACAGGGAAGTTGTGCCTCCTGATATCTAGCTTGAATCTACTCTCTGCCAGCTTGTGACTGTTATTTCTTGTCAATCCTGGTAGTGCTCGAGAGAACAAGAACTCCCCCAATGCCTGCTGGTCCCCCCTGACTAGTTTGTAAATGGCCACTAGATCCCTCCTCAGCCTTCTTTTGTCCCTTAGCCTCTCCTTGTAGGTCTTGTCCTGCTGACCCCTGATCATGTGGGTGGCCCTCCCCTGGACCCTCTACATGTTGTCCACATCCCTCCTGAAGTGCGGCACACAGAACTGGACGCAGTACTCCAACTGTGGCCTGACCAGTGCCGCATAGAGGAGGATCACCTCTTTGGACCTGCTTGAGATGCATCTATGGATGCACGACAAGGTACAGTTGGCCATCCTGACCGCGTCTCCACACGGTTGGCCCATGTTCATTTTGGCATCAATAAAGACACCAAGATCCTTTTCTGCCTCTGCACTGACAAGAACGGAGTTCCCCAGCCTCTAGATCTCCTGCTAGTTCTTCCTCCCCAGGTGCAGCACCTTGCACTTGTCAATGTTGAAACCCATCCTGTTCTCATCTGCCCACCCCGTAACCTGTCCAGGTCTGAATGCAGCCTATTCCTCCCTTCTAGCATGCCACTTCTCCCCACATCTTAGTGTCATCTGCAAATTTGAACAGGGTGCTTTTTACACCCCCGTCCAAGTCACTGATGAAGATGTTGAACAGTGCAGGCCCAAGGTCCAACCCCTGCAGGACCCGACTGCCCACATCCCTCCAGGTTGAAAATGACCAACCTGGTCGCCTTCTATGACCAGGTGACCAAAGCCATGGATGCGGGGGTCCCTGTTGACGTAGTCTTTTTGGACTTCAGGAAGGCATTTGACAC
>JAGPOW010000261.1:188668133-188693291 GCA_030014935.1 Caiman crocodilus
CGTGAGGCACCCCAAGGGAGGCACTCGGAGCCTGGAAGGTGGTCAGGCGCAGGGAGGTGGGCGGCTCATAACGGGAGCGCCCCCTACTGGCCCGCCACAAGGAAGACTTTTTAGATATGCAAAGAGTGGTCAATGTGCAAAAGCCCCAGTTTACCAACTGCTTAAGCTTTCTGTGAAAGCTTTTAGGTTTCTCATGAACATCAGTGGGGCTGCTCACACTAGTTAGGGACAGACATTGCACATAAACTGATTTAAGTGATCAGAAACTGGTTTAAAGCTGTAACAGAACAGATGTTCAGTGCACATAAACCCATTTAAAAATAACTTAAACCAGTCTGAGATAAACCTGGTTGAATGTAGTATCTGACTTAACTGATTTGGCTAAAACTGGTTTATGCAATGTCTGTCCCAGACCCCTTGCTGGTTTAAAGAGTCCCCCAGCATCCCAGGGTGCTCTCTGGGTGGGTTCTGCGCCCCACAGCAGGACTGGCCCTTGCCCTCTGCTCCGTGGCTGAAGCTCGGTACAGATTTGCAGGGTCTGCTGGCTTCCCCATGCCCCCCTCATCTGTCAGTTTGCTGCAGACAGTATGACAAAGCAGGGAGATTGAAAAGCTCTGTATCAGCAACAGATGCATGCACTGCACTTGCTCCCTTGCCTCAGAGTGCTATCCCAGGGCTGGGGGCTGGCAACACTCCAACCCCTTGAGCAGCCAGCAGGGAAAAGCCTGCAACCATACAGGCAGACATCCCTAATGAGTCCTGCTGAGGCCTGGCCATGACCCAATCAGCTCAGCTCCCTGCAAAAGGGAAGGAAGGGCTACTCTAGTGCCTCCCAGCTTCTAGACTGAGCCACTGCAGGCATGTGCCTAAATTTCCTCAGTCCAGAGTGAATGTCTATCCAGTTTCAAACCAGTTCAGCCAGTTAAACTAGCCTGCAAAGAATTAATCAGTTCAGGCTCGGGCTTTTTGAATGTCTATCCCTAGCCACTGAGCAGTTAGTACAGTGCTAGAATTTGCAGGACAGCAGCCAAAGCATGTAGGTCAGACAAGGACTCTTTATGACCTTTGTGATCCTCAGAGTACTCATGTGATATGATAAACATTTCACCTCTATTCTTTGAAATTTATGTTTGAACAAATATTTGAAATTAGGCAGTGGTACACTGTGTTTCTTCTTCAGGCAGAACTGTGGAGCCAATCAGAGAGGGAAAGAGAACACACCATGTGATGCTGTTTGCTGTGATGTGCAGTGAACAGTGCAGGCCACCAGAAATATTTCTCTGCCTACTAAAATTTGTTGAGGCAGAACAATGTGCAGGGCAAGGGAGACTAGAAGTGTATGTTACAGATGTCCCCTAGTCCCTGTTGTCAGAGGTTGTCTTTTTCCTTCAGTGACCCCTGAACCTGGACCCCTCTACCCTCCCCCAGTCCCAGAAATTCATACCACCTCCTTCTTTCATCAATCACCTATGCTTATGCTCTTCTCCTTCTCCCTACACTCCAGGAAGCATAGATTTGTTAATAAACGGTCCTTGCTCTTCACTACCTACTCACTTCCCTTACTGCTTCCAGGTCTTGCACTACCACCTTTCCTTCCCAGTTCCTGCTGAGTCCTCCAGTACCACATCTAGCTTCCAAATCCTCTATAGGTTCCTGGTTTCCCTGAACATTACTTTATGCCTCCAGCCTCTGCTGCTTCCCTCCTCACTTCATCTCCACCACAAATCCCCACTTCCTCCCCAAATCATTCTAGTCAAACACTCTTATTTTTGTTAGACTTCAGATGCAACCAATCTTCCCACACAGCAAGTTAAATAGCTGTCCTTATACCTACCCCACAGATGGCAGCACCATAAATATTCCTCCACCAGCAGGAGAAAGTGGTTCTGGAGTCCTGGTTTTCCTTTGAATCACGCTTTTTCCAGTTATCACCAAAGTGTTGAATCCATTGATTCCTAAAACATTCTGTGGAATTTTGGAAGTATGCACATGCATTGTTAAAAAGTTGTTGCATTTTTTATATACAAAAAGGAAATAGACAAATACCCTGGAGTTGAGTACAGGGCCTTACTCTGCTCAACTGATCAAACCTTCAAAATTTAAAGGCATTACAGTATTTGTCAGAGGTCTCTCCTTGTGTATTTGCTGTCTGATAGAGCAGCTGCTAAACAAGTCCCTTACTTTAAATTACTTTTGCTGTGTTTCACCTATTTATACTTCTACAGTGCCTTTCATCTGAGGATCATAAATAACTTACAAATGTTAATAAAAATCACAAGACAGCCTTAGTGAGGTTTATAGTTTGTTTTCCAACATTGCCCCTGCCATTAAGGCCTCTAAACAACTTAGTCACAGGATGAAATTTGATCTATAAAATACCATATTTTCTTGCATGCCTTATGCACCTTTCCCCCAAAAACAGTACTGGAAATTGGGGTGCACATTATAAGTGAGGAAATATGGTAACAGCAATTGCTGTTACTTAAACTCCTGCCATGCAAAGTCAAAAGTAAGTCTGTATGTGATTTATAGGGAACACAACAATGAGCAGGCTTGGCCCCCTAGTGCTCTACTTAGTTACAATACTTACTACAAGGACATGTCTTTTTTTCTTTATTCTGCCTTTCTAAAACAAGGTGTGCATCTTATGTGAAAACTCTCCTGAGTTTTCAAAGAGAAGAATGAATAGGGTAAGTACACACAGGAAGGTGAGGACAGACAGGAGACCCAGACATCCTTGTTAAAAATTAGTATAAAGCCTAAGGAAAAGGGTGGATACACAGAATTAAGCCCAGGGGCAAACAGGACATAGACTGGCATACATAAGGTAACACCTGCTCCCAAAGTGTGCAGCCAGGCTGGCAGCCAACAAGGAAGCAGCTGGAAGGCTCTGAGGTCATGGTGGATCCTCTTCCAGTCATCCTTGACCACGGAGGCATTACTTCGCACACTACCTTTGTTCCCTGGACAGGAGCACCAGGGAAAGGAAGCGCTCTTCATACCTCTTCCTCACATACCAGTACAAGGTCTAATAAATAATGGCCTGTTCATTCTGTGCCAAAAAGCATAAGCTCACTTGACATTTATCTAGAATTTGAGGCACAGAACAGCTTGCTATTTCAACAAGGTAAGGCCTTTTAAAATGCAAACATGCATGCATCAGAATCCCCTCCCCCTCTGCAAGTGTGGTTAAGGGTTTCCTATCAGGTGTGTATTTTAAAAAAAGCCATAATCAATCTCATGAAGAGCAGACACCTTAAAAGTTCCCCTCCTTACTTACTAAAAGTACCCCTACCCTTCTATAGGAGTCGTGTCCTTCTCACCATCCTATACACTCACCCTCCATAACTGTCATTATATTGAATAAAAATCAAGCATATTGCATATGTAGGGGGAATAGCATTTTGGCACTAAGCTTTTTCTAACTCTTAAAGGAAAGCATGCTATCTGCTTTTTTCTTGTTCTTCCTTTTCCATTTAACTCTTTTCTTCTCTGTGCTGCAATCCATAAGTGTGCCTGCAATTTAGATAGATGCATCTTTGCTAGCTCAGGGACTGCTAAAAATATAGCCACAGCAGCACAGAGCTCAGCAGTACAACCTCCCTTCCCCCACAGACATCAAGCAGGTTGCTTGGCCTCAACTGAATTCTGTGTGGGTGTAGTTATACTTCTTACAATACTCAAGCTAGCTTAGACTGTGGTGTATTCATAACCCCTCTTTCTCACCTGTTTTTCTTCCTTTTCTGGCTCTCTCATTTGCTTCTAGCACTCCACCCTCCCCATAACCATGGTTTCAATCTTATGTCTTACCTCTCCAGACCACTAACTTCTCCTTTTACATACAAAGACACCTTTTTATCAGTCTCTTGCCCCTGCTACAATCTCTCTTCCTTCTTCCACTTCCTCCTCTGGGTCTTTCACTTGCTTTTCTTCCTCCTTCCATCTTCTGGTTCTGCTCCAGGAGGTCTTTCTCCTTGCATCTATACTGTATAAGAATTTTTCCACGTTTTGCTGCTTGAAGTCTTCTTTGGAGTATTCATTTTTCTCAGCTACCCAAAAACAAGACCTAGAGTACCAGATAGCCTTCCCAATCCATACCTCTGCACAGAGCACTCAGCAACCTTTCAGCTTCATGCAACCTTGTGCTGTCAGCTTTGTCCCTAGTGCAAAGATAAGTTTCACTTTGACCTTCACCCCATTTCTGCCATAACTTTCAAGTCCCTCAGCACAACCCACAGAATCATTCTTTTGGTTCTTTCCCTTCTATTTGCAGGATCCCAGCTTTGCTAAGGGGTGGCTAATGTTGCTATCTGAGGCTTCACAAAAGGCAAGTTAACAGTTTGACTTCCTGCAGGAAGAAAGCCAGGAAAAAACCTAAGAAAAATAAATTAATTTAAAAAAAAATCTGCACCCTGCTGTAAATCTGCCTAGAATTCCACAAGGTCTAGGGAGATAGCACCCCCTAATGCCTTGCCACAGCAACATACAACTGGAGAGGACAGCACTGAGATCAAAGAGCAGGAACAACAGGCTGAAAGAAAGTGCCTAAGAAAAATGTCGCCAGGTTCAGGCTAAAGAAAGCTAACTGCGGAACGTGTTTGAAAATTTGAAGCAAGAAACTTTTGCTAGATGCAGAGCCTAGTTAGCTTTAATCTGTCCTTGAGAGTGTTCCAGATGGAAAGAGCTATGGAGCTCATGTGTCTGAAGTAGTAACAGAAGAATGATTTATGCCAAAGGAGGACAGAATGAGATTATTGCCACTTATCCCTTGAAATTTCTCTCAGGTATGAATAATTTTGAACCTGTTTTTTGCCTGGTAAGAATCGCACCAGCTGGAATCGTTTATGAGCTAGGAGGTCATGCACTCCATCAGCAAACCTACCTTGCTGATCAGTGCTCCAACTTCTTGGACTGATTTAGCATCCTGTGCCCCTTCTACAAAGATTTAGGCAGGCTTGGAACCTCACACCCTAGGGTGGGATTCCCCACCTTCTCAACCCAGCACCTTGCATGACATCCACTAAAACAGGTTTGAGTGGGCTGAACTGAGGATATGTAATACAGACCTCAAATACGTGGACTTAAGCCCATATTGTCTTCCATACTGTTAAAAATAGATGCCTTCACATTTTTTTTACTAAAGTGAAAAGCATTTACCATCCCCCTAGCTCTTTGTGCCACCCTCAGGTAATGGATCTACCAGAGCAGCATTTCCATTTTCCAGCCCAAAATGACAAAAAGACAATTTTCCCCCAAATTTCCTGCACACATATTTCAGGCCTTGGCTCCAATGCAACAGCAGCAGAAGATCCAACAATTATTCTGTACTTCAAAGCACTACATCTGCTTGAGAGCACTATGGGGAAATTTACAGCATGCCCTTAACTAACATGCACCTGTACTCAGATAATTATTTACTGTGGTTGAACTACATGTCCCAACCTAAAATGTTGCCCTAGAGTTGTACTTCAACCTTCCCTACAACTCTGTTTTACCTTCTAGGGCCCTTCCAATTCTTTCTTCTTTCAGAGGTTTGTATTTGCTTCTTGGAATTGTCAGGTTATAGCAGGAAATCTTATATTCCAATAAGTGGAACCGATGTAACACTTCACAGCACATGTGGCCATCCTATAATGCAGAAGTATGTTTATGTTGTTTGCTCCTAAAATTGAAGCCAATATTTCAAGTTAGCACCTACATTTACCTGGGCATATGAATACCTAATTTCCAAAGATTCCAATTTCCTGAGTGTCTCAAAATGTTTGAAGGGGCCATTTGTGGCTTTCTGAAGTTCTAAGATCATTTCTTGTATGAGAGGTGTTCAAACTTTTAGCCTGACCAGGAAGATGACAGCAACGCTTAGGTGCTTTGTTGTGAAGGCTTTTCGACAGACCAAACAGACCGACCAAAAAGCTCAAGAGATTTTAATCAGTTGACATCCAGTCCAGGGCATCTGTGGCTGAAGGCTGTCACTTTTTGACAGATGTCTTGGAAGCCAGCTCCTACTTAAGAACCGACCTCATCACAAAACTATTTGACAGTGTGGGAATCTTGCACCTGCCTCAACAAGCCAAATAAAGGAAAGAAGACCAAGTTGCCCTCTCACTCCTGGGCCTTGAATCCCATAAAGAGCAACAAGTTGAACAAGTGGCAGGACTCTCACAGCACATCTACAACATATGCATATAGAGGAATGTTGTCCAGAGTGTGGAAGCAATCATACCACCCTGTGGATTACCGCATGCTTGTTCTGAATTGATGTAAATTCCAGATACAAAGCTGTGATGCAATGGTAGCTGCAGTAGTACAGGTAGTCCTCTGTCTAGCAGAAAAGAAACACAAGGCTGTGAATCCCAGAGCAGCAGAAGCAATGATTTTCTGAAGCAGTAGTTTTGGAGAGGGGTGAAGCAATAGTCAGAGAAGCTGCAGTATGCAAGGTGAAAAAAATTGATCCCCCCCTACACAATAATGATTTCTTTAGAAAAAGTTGTCCAGAAACATGCTAATCCTCATAGAGAGAGCAGCCATAATGCTGTGTAATCTTCCAGAAGGAGGATGAATTCTCCTTTTGCCAAGAATGTGGAAATGGTCAAAGGTGGCAAACTCCAGTGACATTCAGTTGATTAAAGAGGGGATATTTTCACAAGCTTTGCAAAGCTTTGGTCAACGGCCAAGTGGAGACATATTGCTGTCTAAGCATCCATTTACAATGTAAGAATAGCATGCAGTGGAGACCTCTGATAGAAATGCATTTGCATCAAACCTGTGCTTTTAGGGACTGTACATAGTGGTGACACACATCAATTATGCTGTTTTCAAGCAATAACATAGCAGCAGGAAAGTGAGTTACTGTGTAAATTACCTTTTTCTTGTTACTTCAGTTACCATATTATTTTATAGCACCTGTATAATTAACTTCCATTTCTGGAAGGAAAGGTAGCGCTGTACAGTTATCATCACAAAAATTCCAGACAATCTCACACCACTTCCTCAGAATAGAAAGATTCTTCAGTATCAACTGGATGGGTTGAACTAAATGCAGGCAAGCTGGAGACTGCAAAAATTCAAATTAAAATGTACATGATAAATTGCAGTGGAATTTATCTATTACCTGTAGACACTGCTTTGACTCTAAATACCAAATGACTACCGATTCAATATTGCACTAAATATCAAATTAATGCTTTTAGGTAACACATTGGAAGCGTTACCGTGAATTCAGCATATAAATTAGTAGCATTATATTAGCTAGTTTTATTCAACCGTGTCACATTACACATAACCATTTACCAGCTTTTGCATTCCATCTCTTAGATGTAATTGTAGCAATTCATATACATTTTTACTTATTTTAAAAAGCAAAATCTTTTCTATTTGTTTTGGGATTTCTTTTAGAATGTTTAAGAAAGTCTCAGGCAAAATACAAACTTCTAATTTAAATCTGTGATTTAAGAATACCCAATATATTTCAATATTGTAGTGGATGGCTTATAACAGTCACATATTCAAGTACTTCTAATGTATGCATCTTACAACACTTCTAAATGGTTCAATCATAATGCTCCCAAGTATATTCTGCATTGAATTGCCATGATATTTACTAGGAAAGCAAGCATACTTCTATATCCAAACCCAGCAAATAACCTGGCAAGGTTGAGGGCCGAGTTACTAATCACTTTTCCCATAAACCAGAAAATGACAACTTGTCACACCTCTGAGTAAATACCAGCACAGCTGAGATCAGGACAGACACCACATGCCTTGACACCTCTCACCTTGCCATCTCCACTGTAGCATTACAGAGACAAAATTCTAGTTCTTTATTTGCTGCCTACATAAATGGAACCTAGACATGCATCACCCCAGTATATATGCCTTCAGACAGTGGGCCAGAAATTCAGCTCAGCAGTGTCTCTCAATGAAGTCAAGGGAGTTACGCTGCATCAGCAACTTAGGAGATGGCCCAATACACCATGATCTGATATAGACCTTGGGAAACAATCCAGTACCGCTGCTGCTCCACCCTTGAAGTGGTATAACAACTTATTCTACTTAAGGAATTCTTAGCACTTACAAAAAGTCATAGGACGGTGGGATTATAGGAAAGTAGGGATGGAAGGGGACACCATAAAGTCAGCTAGTCCAATCCCCTGTTCAAGGCAGGATCATTGCTGACTAAACCATTCCAGCCAAGTGTGTCTAACTTGCTTTTGAAAGTTTCCAAGGATATAGATTCCACAGCCTCTCTAGGTCGTCTGCTCTAATGCCTGACCACCCTCATAGTCAAAGCAAATCACATTGCTAGGGGCAGGGGCGATGAGTAGGGGGTGCATGCAGTTGCAGGTGCACCCCCTACAAAGAGGCGCCTCCAACTGTGCCAGTGGCACCTGTGGGCAGCCGCTGGCAGCATCTTTGGGCGGTCCGCAAATCACCGCTGGCCACTGCCAACAGTGGCAGTGGTGTCTGTGGGTGGTCGCCGACCCCTGGTCAGCACTCGCTACACCCTCTCCCCCAACCCTATTGCCGACAGCATCTGTGGAACTCCCACTTATCACTGCCATGCTCCTGCCGGGGGCATATCTTGTTCATGGATAGGGGGTCTTTTTAATTGCATATGCCAACATTTTAAGTTACAAGAACTCTAGGCTGTTCCTGAATGTTACAAATTATAGAATACAAATTCATTGGTTAGCAAACTTACTATTAACTTTTTATTGTGAAAGCAGACTGTAAATATGTAACTCTCTTACAGGTTAAAGATTGCCCCTTGCCTAACAAAAATCAACTGTGGTCAGGAGACCATATTTCAAAAGCTGCTTTTAAGAGTATTTATCTTTAAACCTTAAAGTTAAACATTAGGAAAAAATACAATAGCCTAAACTAAATGTTGTACAAAGAGGTATTCTGTACTATAATCAGATGTTCATTATCAATGTTTAAACTGTAAAGATCTGTTTAATTTTAAAGGCATGAAGTTTCTTTTTTCACCCTAGAGTGGCCATAAAAATCAGGAAACAAAATAATCATATATCTGTAACAAGGAGCTTCCACCAGAGCAGTTACGGTAATTTAAAAAATGAAATTGTCTGAATTAAGTCCATAGTAAACTGCTCTCGCTGGGCTAGAAAGAAGTAGCCTATTTTTAAGAGAAAATGATCTAACTGCACCCTTGGGTACCAATTAGGGACAAATCTTCAATATAAAAGCAGAAAAAAGAAGAGGGTGGCAGGTTAGGTGTCCATTGAAACAGAATCCTCTTTTATACTGTGTTAATGTTGTAGTGGGAATCATGCAACATTTGACATCACTCATCTCAAACACAACCTTTTCCGTGGGTGGAAAATGCACTTGAAACCAAGGCACCATCAGCATAACTATGCCCTGCATTCACACACGGCTCGGGACTACAAGGATGTTAAGAGATTCTGCTCCCATGAAGCAGAAATTGGAGGCCTGGTCCACACACAGTTTTTGGGCCAACATAATATTTTAGATACAAGTCTCATTTTCTATCAAAATAGTGGAATCAAAACAAATTATATATATATATATCTATATAGATGTTTAAACTGGCATAATTTATTCCCCTTCACATACTGGGAGAAGCACACTGGTTTAAGCACATTTTCTGGAGTGGGAAACAGGAAATCATACCACTTTAATGATATTGATACAGTAAAACCCAGATCATTTGTGTCTAGGTAATCCTCAACTTAATTGACAGAAAATTACCAAATGAAGGGCAATAGGCACAGCTGTTATCTGCTGCATTTACTTCAAAAGACACCACTTCTCCACACAGCTAGAGCTCATCAACTCCATGAACTATCTGGGTACAGTGTTCTATTAAGGAGATAGGGTGTACCCTATCTCCTTAAATGGTACAATGTTCATGTTATGCAAACTGTGAATAAGCTTTAATGTAACACATTCAGTTATATCAACAGAACAGCTGCAACACAGGCTGTGAGACCAGTACCTTTCCTTTATAATAAGATAGCATGGAGTACAGATGATATACCATTTTAAGGGTGGAGCAGTGACTGTTCAGATGCTGTACCAGCCAGTGGGCTACTGCCTGTTTGAAAAAAAGGGTACATTGAACTTATTTGTCACATATCTGTGCTTAGACACTACTGTCCCAATTTGTTTCCCTGAGGGATGGATGTATTTCTACCATGCTTTTCACTTTAGATAAGGCAGCCAACCTTCAGGAAACAACGTCTTGGACATAGCTCTGGATACACTGAAGACCTGCAGAGCTGAAAGCACTCTACACACCATTTCTGGTTATGGTTTTTGTAGCCACATTAGTCAGGGGCTGTGTGCAATCCAAACATCCTAAATCAGCAGCAATACAGCTGCATTTATGAGCAACAGGACACAGTCTAGAACCACCATAGGAATGGAGTCAGTAAATCTGGGACCAATTTTTCAAATTTGGGACAGAAGTCTCATTTCAGTAACTCTTCAGGGACATGTTTATTAGTGAAGACAGTTAAAGTTGCTTTCCATACAGAATCTTCACTCTGATCTTGTATACCTACCCTCAGTCTAGAAAAAGATCAACATAATGCCCCTCTTTTAAAAAGGCAAAAAGGAAGACCTGGGAAACTACAGACTTGTTAGTCTCACCTTAATACCTGGGAAATTACTGGAGGTCTGTTGCAGAGCACTAAGGTGCCCTGCTCCTAAAGAGGGGAAACTGCTAGGGAGGAAGCCCAGCTGAGGCTATTAGGGGTTGGAGGAGGCCTCATAGGGGACCCACAGCAGTGTGGGGACCCTAGCACCAGTGAGGGTGCAGCAGTTGGGGTGCACTGACCCTAACCCTAGAAAAAGGGATGGATGAGAAGCCATGAGAGAGGGGTGGGGGCAGCATTGCTGTGAAGGCCCTGAGAGGGGGGCACATAATGAGATGGGCTCAGGGAGAGCCCTGGCACTGGGAGGGCGCGGATCAAGAGGTAAGGCCCAGAGAGGACAAGTGGCCAAATTATAATAAGGCTATGACATAACAACATCTATTCTATCGGCAAGGTGTGGGCTGCGGTGTAGGGGAGGAAACAGAACCACAGATAGCACCCCTTGGCATCGGGGCAGTACAAGGGCAGCCTCCTGTTAATCAACATAAATTAACAGCAAGGCATGGCTGGTGAGAAGGCAGGCGGTTGCCCCAGGAACAGTGGGGCAGGCCACATTTAAATCAACCCAGAGCGGATATCTGTCACAAGGTCTATTTGTAGGCACCTGTAGGAGGAAAGAGTGATTACAAGACCCCAGCATGTATTTACTAAGAACAAAGCATGTCAAACAAACTTGATCTTTGACAAAATAACTACTGGGGTAGATAAAGGGTTTAGCTAGGTGGATGATGTGGACTTCAGCTAGGCTTTTGACAAGATACCATATGGCCTTATAAACAAATTGGAGAAATGTGGGCTAGACAAAACTATTGTTAAGCGGACAGACTACTGGCTCAGTAGCTGCAAGCAAAGAGTAATTATAAATGGATCCATGTTGGAGTGGCAGGAATCTTTGAATGGAGTACCCCTGGGGTCTGTCCTGGGCCCAGTACTATTCAACATGTTTATTAATGATTCAGATGTTGATATAGAAAGCTTCTTGAGCAAGTCTATATTGTACATGAAACTGGAAAGGTTTGCAAACACCTTGGAGGACAGGAGTACAACTTAAAAAGATCAATGGATTATTAGCTCCAGCCCAGCTTTCCAAGATGAAGGTCAGTGCTGACAAGTGCAAGGTCCTACACCTCAGCAGGAACAATCAAAAACACAAAATGGGTGAACACTTGGCTGGATGGCAGCACTACGGTCTTAGAAGATCACAGATTCAACAGGAGGCTAAACTTTGATGCAGCTGCACAAAATGCTTATGATTCTGGGATGCATCAAAAGAAGCAGTAAATGCAAGGCATGGAAAGTGATAGTGCCTCTCTGCTCACCATTGGTTAGTTCAGGGGTGGGAAATTATTTTGACTGCAGGGCCACTTAATGAGTTTTGGTGAACTCTTGAGGGCTGTAAGGGTAGCCCTGCCCCTTGATGGGTGTCTCTCCCCCTTGCCATCATCTTGGGATGGGAAGGCCTGCACCTAACCCCTGACCTTTGCCACCAGAAATGCCTCACCTTGTCCCCCAAAGTACTCCTTTTAGGAAGGCAAGGAGTTCCCATCCTGGAACCGGAAAGGAACCAAATCATATTAAAAATCAAATGTCTACTATAACATTTTCATCTTAAAAATATTTTTGTCCTGATTTTTGTCTGCATACTGTATACAAAAGCGCTTGCATTAAAAGCTCAAAATAAAGTCTTGCTCTTGTATTGTGTGTGTGAGAGATGGAGTGTGGGGGTGGGTATAACCATGGTGGGGTGTGCAGGTCACTATCACAATGGTGCACAGCCCCCACTGCTGATGGTGGCAACAGCAGGTGGTGGGTCCTTGGGGCTCTCAGCCCACATAGGCAGAGCGCTCCAGCAGTGCTCAGCTTTGGCCAGTTCTAGGAGCTGCATGTGATCATAGGAAGCAGGGCCAGGCCAGCCTGGTTCTGTCACACGGGGCTCCGGGCCAATCGCATGCAGCTGTCAGGACCCGGCCAGAGCCATGCACTGCAGAAAGGAGCCCCGCATGATGGAGCCTGTGGCAAAGTGGGTATCCCCGCTAGCCACATCTAGCCCCCGACCTGCCTATGGGCATGCTACACGTCTGTCTCACCTGCCATGCCTTGTTGGAATAATAATATTCTGTTGGCTGCCCATTTATTACATCACCATATTTGGGGGTGTCCACAGCTCCGTACCTTCCCTACACTGCAGCCCAAGCCTCGCAGATGGCATCCAGATGTTAGAGTGCCCCTAGCCTACAGCCGGAGGATGCTTAGGCCACACCATCAGGCCTCAGTCGCACACAGTCCTACCGCCCATCTCTCTCTCAGGCCTCACTGACTCCACCCTTTCACAGGGTCTCTTTCTCGTGTTGACAACTTATGCCACCCCGCTCTTTCTTGGAGCGGGCACCCTTTGGCCATAGGCTTACCTAGTATATCTGCCACCCAAGGAATAGACTGTCTGTTAGGCCTCTCCCATGACCCTCACCAGGGTAGTGGCCAGCCAATTACCCAACAGGGTAACACTCGGGGTCTGTATGTGTGCTGGGCCCTCAGCCCTCTAGTTCTTCTCCCCCTCACTCAGGGCTCCACACTGCCCCCTCCACTCAGGGTCTTGGAGCTTTCCTCCTCAGGTGGCCATAGACATGCCTGGCCCCCTCGACCTCCACTGTCATCTGACCCACCCAAAGGTGGGAGCTGGGGTTAAGGCACCCCAATTTGCCTTTCACCGAAGTGGTAACTGGCCTAGCATTTCCTGGGGGCTCCCATGCCACTGAGAGCCCCACCAGGTCACCCACTCCCGGCAGGGTGCAGCTTTAGGTCATGCCCAGGACCAGGAGCCTCCAAACCATCCCCTATAGCTCCTCCCTTACTTCCAGGTGATACCAGCAGCTTTGTAGCCAGGCAATGTTGTTGCCTGACCTTTCAGGCAGCAAAATGCCCTAGTTATATGGGCAGTCCTGAATCCAAAATGGCTGCCCTCATCAGGCACCTGCTGGCTGCTGGCTTCAGGCCTTTAAAGTGGCAGGCACACACAGTGCCCTTCCACAGATCCAAAGGCTGCCTCCCCTCCCTGCCGCCACTTGCAGCTCCTGGGACTCCACTGCGAAGCAAGGGGTGGGGCCAATCCAGCCTGGCTCCATTGCACAGGGTTCCCCACCACTCCTGGTAGAGTCCTAGGAGCTGCATGTGGTGGCAGGGTGTGGGAAAGGCTGCTGGCTGCATCACATGGGGCTTCCCCCCCAGTGGCACGTGAGTCCCAGGAGCTGCATGTGAGCTGCAAGGAGCCCCATGCGATGGAACTAGGGCAACCTGGGCTCTGTGCTCCTGCCACCCTGCTAGGAGAAGGCCCTGTGCTTTGTGCCCTGTGCTTCCACCAGCCCTGAACCCGTGCTTCACACTCCTGCCCAGCTGCAGCTTCCCCCCACCCACCCCCACTTCCCTACCTGCTGCTTGGACAGCAGCAGCCCCACCCAGAAGTGGTGTGCACTGGCCAGGGCTGGGGCTGGGCCCAGGCCCACCCGTACAGCAGGCTGGGAGCACAGCGCGCTGCCTCTGCAGGACTGAGTAAGGCTCAGTGGACCTATGCCCTCAGTCTGGATGAAATCATCTGGTAGGCAGATTTGGCCCTTGGACCATATTTTGCCCGCCCTTGGGTTAGCCCACATCTATTGTGTGCAGTATTGGGCTCCACATTTTTAAAAAGATACGGATGCTGGAGAAGATCCAGTGGTGAGCAACAAAAATGATTAAGAGTTCGGAAGGCATGTCATATGATGAGAGGCTGAAGGAGCTAGACATGTTCAGCTTACAGAAAGGCATTTAAGAGGCGACACAATAGCAGTCTTCAAATACCTGAAAGGCTGGTTCTTCTCCTGCGGCAGAGATTAGGGCACAAACCAATGGCTTGAAGTTGAAACAAAGTAACATACTGAACCCCCAAAACTGCACAAGAGCCAAAAGTAGGGTCCTCAAATTTATACGGGCGAGTTTGGAGGGATAGGGTGACAGGCCACTGGGCTAAGGAGACTAGAAAAGCAAACATTGAGCAAACATTGAGGTATATACACTTAGAATACACATAACAGACAATAACAATGACTCAGTAATAAAACTCTTCAGAGACAGAAAGCAAGATAACAAATAGGGAACATTAACAATGTGATGCAATACACTGAAGAAACCTTAAGCCCTCCCTTAACTGCAGGGGGGCTCTCAAACTATTCTTTAGTCTCACAGGAAACTCAATTACTGTGTACCTGGGCTCCTCATCTAAGCCCTACTGCTGTGGTGTGCGGAGTCAGCCCTGCTGCAGCTCCTGGGTCTCAGCATGCATCTCAACAGCTGCTGCTTCTCCCTCTCTGCAGAGCCATTACATCAATCCCGGCTCTATCCTCCTCTTTCTTCCTCTTTCCTCAACAACCTGCTGGGAATGGTAGTTCCTGCCACAATGTTACAGTCCATACATCAACCCCACTTTTAACTAGATGTGCCCCTGAATCCATCCCAATTCACATAAATACTAAACCATTTGGGAGATTTCCACTCCCTCTGCAACCTACCTGTGGATTTAGGATTGGGCTCCTCCCTCAGGTTGGATAGGTGTTGGGAACTCTTAAGTATACTCATTCCTGGTCTTACCTCCTGGACTCATCCATTCTTACTAGCTCCATTTGTGTTGGGCCATGGGTCCCACTCTATATCCCTGGATTTATAAGCAACTTCTGGCAGCATCTTGTTGGGCCTATTTGGGACTGTATTGATGCCAGTTTGGTGGTACAGTCCCTGGAGACATTATGGTGGTTGATGCACAGGCCTCCCTAGTTCCCTTGTCACGCTTGGGTCTCTGTTACTTATGCACATATGCAGTTTCATTCCATTATAGAGGAAACCCTTGCTATTCGCAGATTTGCGATACACGGTTTTGAACAGTGCGCTACATCAACCCATGCTCTCTCCCCATGCAGCATAAAGACACTTTGTTACTGTGCTCCACGAGTAAGGAATGGTTTGAGAAATTTAAAAAGAGGCACAGCCTACATAATGTGAAGTTGATGGCAGAATTGACATCAAGAGACCATGAAGCAGTGCGGGATTATCCCCCACAGCTTCTTAAAATCATCCAGGAAAAGGGTTACAAGCCAAAACAAGTTTTCAACCCAGATAATGTAGTACAGTATTCACGGATTTCCCCATTTGTGGGGATCTCTAAAACGTATACCCCATGAATGGTGAGGGTCTCCTATAGTGCACTACTGACATCTGTCCATCAGGCCCACTTGCTTTACAGCCTCATCCTGAGTCTGGGGCTTTCCCAGACAAAGTTGAGCGTATGCCTCCCCACTGAAGTCACTGTTGAGAAAATGATCATGGGCCAGCATATCCTGTACCTCAGGGCTGGCTTGCAGGCAGGCTTTTATGACTAATTGTCTTAGAGCTGGGCCAAACTCGCATGCTGACTCAGCTGATGTCTTCTTACAGTGAAAGAGAGCCCAACTGGCCTAGCCAGGACCTGCCTCTGATTTCAAAGCTGTTCTGAGGGCCCCAATCAGGCATTTGCATTTTCACTTAGCTTCGCTGCCCAACCCACGGTAGGCTTCTGCAATGTTACATTACATTACAGTAAATTTAGACTGGATATCAGGAAACGTTTCTTTACTGTTAGAACATGAAACAGTGGAATAGACTGCCTAGGGTAGTTGTGGAATCTCCGTCATTGGGGTCTTCAAGAAGAGGTTGGACAGGCATTGGTTGAGGATGACATAGGCATGGCTATGACTATATTATACTATGGGTATATCCCATGCTTCTGGTCTTTGCTGATTGCTGCATGGGGCCAGGAGGGGATTTTTCCCCCCACCTGCTGTTATATTTTTCTCAGAAATATTGGGCATTCGTTGCAGCCAAGGCTGTGGATTGTGACTAGGGTTTTCCAGCATGCTTGCAGGGACTTGAACCCAGAGGTTCCTGGCTAGAGGTTCTTGCCTCTCTCCTCAGTCAAACTGATTTCCATATTTGGGTTCCAGAATGAATTTTATCCCGTGTCCAATAATATAGATTGTGGTGGGGTTTACCTTTCTCTTTCATGGGATACAGCCCTCAAGCACATTTTAACCTTTGTGAGAGGAGGATGTGGGTCATCGTGATCCTCCTGCTCTACCTGTGGCAGATTAGGATGTTACATCTCCTGTTGTATCAGGGTTGACTGTGTAGTTTTGCTAGGAAGTTAGACAATGGATTTGTATAGAATGGTTTTGATGGGGAGAGTAAGACTAGTAAGTGATGAAATTGTAGCACAGGTAGTCCTCAGACTTATGACACAACTGGTTCCTGAAAACCACGTCTTAAGTAGTAATGTTGTAACTCGGAACCAATTTCCCCATAGGAATACTGTTACAAATGGGGGATTGACTCCTGAACCTAGGCCTGATATACTATTTTCACAAAAAAACAACCCAGAATTTTGTACTTGATCAATTACAGATGAGTAATATAGCTACATTCATGTATTTATATTGTAAATAGCAATCATATCGATTTGGAAGGACTTCTTTGGGGTGACTTTCCTGGACTTTTGGAAGGGCACTTGGTTGGACTTTTTGAAGGGTTCTTGCTGGAGTCTTCTCAGGAGTCTTGGCTGCAGGTTTTTCAGGAGTCTTGTCTGCGTTCTTAAAGATAGCATCCACAGAAGTTTGGACAGATATTCTCCAGGGACGTGGGTGACACAGTGAACTTGTTTGCTGGCTTGGCGTGGCATCAGATCAAGCATTGTAAAGTTGAAATTGATGTCAGAAAGTTGAGATGGGGTGTCAATTTATAAATGTCGAAAGTGCTGTTCATTGGAACTCAAAACATCTTAAATCTAGGACTGCCTGTAATGACCAAAGGCTGTGGTTCAAATTAGATATCTGTTGTGTTAAATGCTGCATAAATTTAAAGGTACACAAGGTCCTTGCTCCAAAGGACTTGCCATCTAGGAAACAAGACAAGGTTAAGAGTAGAGTACACCAGTAAATGATGGTGGTAATGGGTAAAAGTTGTCATCTTATGTTTGAATAACTATGAGGAAAGGGCTAGCATAGTGTGACTTAATATGAGAGGGAAAAAAGCAACCAGAAAGGTAAAAAAGGAAGATGCAGGATCTAACTGGATTATCAAGCCTTAGTTGTGTTGTTCAGAGATCACTCAGAGCCAGAGTCTGAGGTCTGCTTCCATTCTGTATCTTGTGACTGATCAGCTCTGTGCAACATGCAATTCTTTTAATAGCTACACGGGTAAGTGCACAGCCTCCAGACCAAGAAAAGACTATGCACTTACCCAAATTCAGTATAAACAAGTTCCATTAACCACAGAAAAATCATGTTTTAAGCTTTTCACAATTCATTAATGCTGTCACCTTGTTTCTCAGAAACCTTATGCCTCTAATAGCAGTCTTAAAATTGACAGGACCTAAGCAGTTTGGGGTGTTTAAGATGCCTTGAAATAGAGGGCGCCTACATTTAAAGGGCATACAATCACTAAGCAGTGGGTGGCAAAAGGAAGCTTAAGCGTTTAAAAAGTTATGTTATGTCTTAAACTGTTACACAGATAAGCAGCGTTTGTTATCACTTATCACATAAGCCAGGGGTGTCAAACTCATCTTGTGCCCCAGGCTAGATCTAGATCCCAGTGCTCTTTGCAAGCCAGATCCACAGGACACATGGCAGTAGTGGTAGAGGCAGCAGTGTGCAGAACCAGCAGCCATGGGGCAAGGAGGGCTTTGTTAGCACAGCCCTAGCTGATTTTCTGATGCTGAGGACCATGTCTAACGGAGCCATAGGGCTGCAGATTCTGTCCACTAATGGCCATTGCCCCAACTTCCCTGGGCCACCAGTAGCCCAGCAGTCTAGATGGAACAGTTTCATGTATCATATGTTTGACACTCATGATGTTAGCAATTAACATAGTAAAACTGATGTAGCCTTTAGCAGCCTTTAACCACCTGAAGAGGGGTTCTAAAGAGGATGAAGCTAAACTATTCTTAGTGGTGGGAGATGATATAACAAAGAGCAATGGTCTCAAGTTGCAGCAAGGGAAGTTTAGGTTGGATATTAGGAAAAACTTTTTCACTAGGAGGGTGGTGAAGCACTGGAACAGGTTACCTAGAGAGGTGGTGGAATCTCCATCCTTGCAGATCTTTAAGGCGCAGCTTGACAAGGCTCTTGCTGGGATGATCTAGTTGGGGATGGTCCTGTCTTGAGAAGAGGGGTTAGACTAAATCAGTGGTTCTCAACCTTTGGTACCTTATGTACCCCCTGCCGATCGATGCAGCAAAAGCACAACTGGAAGTCCCACCATGGCACTTCTGGTTTCGCCACCATGAGCCAAGTCCCACTTTTTCCACCGTGGCCCAGGGCAAAGCAGACTGTGCGGGGCCTCCCTCCCCATCCCCTGGCACACTGACACTGGAGAGTGAAAGCCCCAGTGCACCGGACATAGCGGGAGGGGCAGCAATCGAAACTTTTGGCCCAAGCAGGCAAAGACCAAAATGCAATACCCGTGTAACTCCCTGCCCGTGTCTCACATACCCCCAGGGGTACATGTATCATGGGTTGAGAAACACCAGACTAAATGAACTCCTGAGATCTCTTCCAACCCTCATTTTCTATTATTTTATGCTATGTAATGTTATGCAGTTAAACAAGTTACATATTTATCCAATATGCTTTATCCATATCTTCCTTTCCCAGATAAATATAGCAAAGCAATAACACAAAGCGACATTTGACATAATAGATAGGTTTTAAGTATCTTGAATACTGTATTAACAAACCAGTGGTTCCCAAGTACAGTGCTGTGAGACACTTTCAGGGGACCACTGTTGCCACAGCCAGATGAAACAGCCCCAGGTACCTCACATGAAGCTAGACTGGGAAGCGGCTGTGGCAGAAGCTGATGCTTCAGCCTGTATTAGATCTAGGTAATGAACCTAATTGGGTAAACCTAACACAGGCTGAAATGCCTGCCCCTGCCCCTGTGCTTCCTGGCTGTGCACACTCCTGGAAATGGAAACAAACATGGCAATTCCACCTGTTGGCAGCAGCAGCACCCCAGTTGAAAACCACTGAAGTAAGCTGAGGCAGTACAAAAATGGTTCTCAATGAGGGTTCCACTAAAATCAGAACATGTATGGAGGGGTGTTTTGGCTCCAAAAAGGCTGAAAGCCATGGAACTAAAGCAATCAGGCAAATTCAGTTAGGCTCTGTGGTGCTCCCTGCTGGTAAATTCTGTCTGCTACATTAAAATTTGCAGTTTTATTTATTAACTATTGCCCAGTACCTCTGGTTCTTTCTGCTTGTAGCTGGTATTCATGTTTGTCTACAATTTGTCCTTCCAATTCAAAACATCCCCATGGTAAACCTCTACCATCAAAATTTATCCCATGATAAATGCATAAATAATGCAAGGTATAAATGCACACCTTGGTGCCCAAATGCAATCTAACTGCCAAATTCTCTCTCAACAAAAGCAGGTAGAACATGTATATATGCTGTTCGGTTGTCCTAAGAGTATCTGTCAGAACCCGGCTGAAACATTAAGGATTGAAAAATATTTGACACCGGTCAACTTTCCCAGAACGTTTGCATACAGTAGAAAATACTTCCTTTTTAACACATTTTGCTTTCTCTGGTTCTAACTATACACAAAGGATTACATATTCTCTCTTCCTATAGTGACCGTAAGCATTTTTACTCTGTTGCTTCTTCTACTTGCTTTTCTCAGTACCAGAGCAATAAGCTTGCTCCTTAACTTCTGTCCTAGGGCAAAGCGAACTATCCCAGGCACATGAACACCCAAGTAGGACACTTGGGTCTGCCTACTTCTAGTCTACAGTCTATTGAAAAAATTCTTATAATCCTGAAACTCAAACTCATTCAGTTGTTTTGATCCCCTGGGTACATCCTTGGATGTACTCTCTCAATACACTCAAGGGACGACTATGTTTTGAATCCAATACCTAGATTCTTTTTCCTTGGTATGATTAGTTTTATTTTTTCCAATCTGCCATTAATCTATAGATTCATTTCACACATTCTTTTAGTGAGGCTAAGATCAACAATGTCCTACTTTTTGCTACCACTCTATTTAAGCGTATACCACTGCTTGAGATTTCTCTGATTGTGCTTCCCATGCCCCAAACATTTAGCTCTGGGGATCTGGGTTGTAGCTGTATTGATCTAGAGGTAGAAGGAATCAAAACTCATAGAAGAGGTGATATTGTTTATTAGTCAACTAGATATATGCAAACAAATTGCAAATAAATAAAATAATTTGTTTGCAAATATCTAGTTAGTCTAATAAAAGATATCACCTCTGCCATGAGTTTTTATTCCTTTTAGCTCTAGGGAGGCTTCTAACTGCTAATTCTTCTAATCATGGTATTTTCCTAACTATGGTATTTCCACAGCTCCAATCTTGAGTGCATTTTCTTCTTAGTAGCATGCGTTTTTCAGAAAACAATTGGAAACAAAAAGTTTGACCTGGTTCATTCAGCATCTGATTTCTAACTGCTCCACACTGCATAACGTGATAACCAGTTCCAAATGGCTCACACAGGAGCCTCTTAAAGATACATTTACCCACAATACTCACAGAAGCAGTTCAGCATGCCAAATAGTCACAGCATGAAGTAGCAGTGTTTCCCTTCACCTTAAATGACTAAGGTGGTAGATAACAGTCAGAATCATCACTCCCAGACCACCTGTGAAGGTTCCTCTCCTGTCAGACACTTGGGAGGCTTTTACACCCCAACCTCATGCTAGGAAAGATAGAAAGATGGAGAGTAGCCCAAAAGAAGAGGTGGTGAGACTAGCAAGCAGGAAAATAAGAGGAAGGTGAGGCAAATAACTGACAGACAGAAAAGAATGTCAAGAGTCCAAATTATATGACACAATTTGCTGTTCTGAAGGGTGGAGCATCTGCAAGGCCCAGCTGGAGAAGTGGAGATGCTTCAGATCTAGCTAGTCTAGTGCCCTTCTAATTTAGCTTTTGGCTCAGAGGCAGAGAAATAGGGTCACAGTTCACCTATTGCTACTTCAAAGCTTATTGGGAAGAGACCCCGAGGGTGTTTTTGCCCTAGAAACCTCAGCCTTTCCTTCCAACAGCTGTCAGAGTTTATTCAGATGTTGAGTGTTTATATATGACGCATTCTATTTTGACCAAGCTGTTTCAGGTTCGGAGGTGGCTGGCTGGCTAATATCCCTGCCAAGAGGTAATCATGGCTGAGTCACAGGAGTCTGAAGGGGACGAATATTCCTATGCCTCAGAACACTAATGATATAGTGCTAATGATATAGTGCTGTAAATGACATCAAGCAAAATGTGCTGTCTTATGACTCAGTCCTAAAAGGTATGAATGAGCCTTTCCCTCTGAAACTAATGGGAAATGCTGGTGCTCAGCCCTTCATAGGCCTGGGTCCTAGGTGAACAAGACACCCATATAGAAGGGTGATAATTAGGTGCCCTGTGTTTAGCAGTGCCAGAGTACCAGAAGGTGCTGTGCTTCAAAGAGGCTGCTCTAAGGGAAGAAAAAAACCTCTGTGAAGCTTCTTTTTTAAACTGCAGGATACTCTCCTTTATACAACTAACCATGTCCCCTCACCAGCTCATAGACTCTACTTGTCCCCTATCCATCAGTCACTCATGGAAGAACTTGGGTTCCAGCCTCAGCGGTCTGTTGGGTTCTGTGCTCCAGGTTCCAATCTAGGCAATCTTTCCACAGGACCTTTGATTCTGGAGGCTATGATCTTTACTCCTATTCACCCACACCAAAGAACAAGACAAGGAAACAATTCAACCCTAACTGAGAGAAGTGGGGAAGAGGGATAACAAGATAGATGATTTTAAAAAGCCACTGTGATTAAACTAATCAGCTCCCACTGGACTAATAGCAAAATGAGAGTAAAAAACATTACATATTTAAAAGAATGACTGACTATTGCATTCATTTCAAATATGAAATTGTTATGCTAACACCAAAATACTAAGGCACTCTGCAAGCCACCTAGAAGTAAAAGCCATTTTATCCTCCTTCCCTTGAAGTGAGGAAGGTTTGTTAGAGATGACAAGATGGAATTTAGTAGAACAGAAGAAACTGTAAAATGGCAAATGGAAGTACAGCTGAGTTCAACATAGTAATTAACAAGTAAGATACAGCATCTCGTTGTGCACATCATATATAGCTTTGGCTGAATGGCTGCTTGAAGGAAGAGTAGCTCAGCTTTAAAACAAAATGAGCATGAAAAAAAATGGGAACAATTGCTTTTATTAGAAACATACCTGATGTATTTATGTCTGGGGGGATTTTTTAAGTAATATGCTAGGAAGCTTAGAGAGACTGTAAGTAACTTGAAACAGTGCAGTTTCTAAGTGCCATTCACAGTAATAGGAATTTCACCTTACCCTCCCCTGCATCCTGCTAAGTGTTTCCTCTAATTGTCATGTGTACAGAACATGCAAATACATAGTCACCTTCTTGAAGTAATTCCTTATTTTCTCTTTTCAACATTAAGAATTAAACAAGGAAAAATGAATTAGTTGCGTATAAAGAGGGCCCTGATACTGATGTTCTTATTTGTACTAACATTTAATTCAATGCATTCCCTATGATTAGTGGCTTAGGTGGAGGCTGAATCATGTTTAATAGGAAGGTAGACAGATTAGTATCTAGTGCCACCTTGTGAAAAAAATGCCTGCCAAACATTATTTTTTTTCATTTTCAAGTCAAATTGCTTTTAATTGAACAGTTTGGGGGTTTTCTTCCCTATTTTACTTTTTGTTCAAGTAACAACTTGGTGATAAAATCTGCATCTCTGGGTATTTACGATATAGAGTATGAAAAAGACCTACCCTCCAAATGGGCCAGTTAAAAATTGATTGAAAGAGTTTGTTTTCACCAGCTAGAATCAGAGCTAGCCTAGTGGGAGAGGGTTATTGTTATTGGGTCATCATAGAGATGTCAAAGGGGCTGTTGCTTTTTTCCCCTGTGTATCATGTCTGTGCATCATGTCTAATGTTATTTTTAATAAAGAAACATGTCTGTTGTCACTTGAAGATATTACTGACATAATGCAAATTAATGGGAACCCTTTTGTGTTGGGTTATTTGTTTTTAATCAATTGCTCTTCTGCAGTTGGGCTTTAAATGACAGAATAAAATGAGACTACATTCAAAACAGGTATAACTAAAGGGCTTACACTTTAAACTCAACAAGTTGCCAGGGTACAGGAATAAATAGAAAAAAACCAGAAATACCCTTTTTCCTTCTACTGCTATGAGAGTCAGAGTCATTGAGCTACAATAGTGGGAGGGGTAAGTAACCAGAAATGATCTAGATTCTAGGGTAACTAATTCTCAGGACACCTAGTATTAGCTCTTAAAGCTTCAACTCTAGTCATCTAGAATCATAGAGTTGCTACAATTGTAATACTTATCATCATCAAGTTTCTAGCTCTTACGGTTTCAGATAAAAACCTTGTAAACTCTAAATGCTTAAAAAAAGAAAGCAAATAAAAGAACCTCAAAGGTTTTTTAAAAATATCTCATATTAAAAAAAATATTCTTTAATTCTATGATCTTCTTAGTTTGAGTTGGGAAGATAAATTAATACCTGCTGGCAGTATTAGCAGTACCTCCCTTCCCCCACATCTCCAGCCTCTGAGGATTAGCTCAAAGAGGCATATTTTAGACCTTCTATGACCATAAACAAGGTCTTTCTGTCACCTTTCTTCTTTGTACAGTCATCAAACCTGCTGGCTTAGAGCTGCCCTGGCACATGATGAAGTCAGCTGAATTTTCACCCTTGCCTTCAACAGAAGCAGCAGGCCTTGACTATGCACAAACCATATCTGAAACCATGTTGTCATTTGGCTTGCCTGACCTTTTCTTTATTGATCCAGGTTTTCATTTGCTTCTCAAAATCATTCACTCTGAAAACAGTGTGGCAGCAGTAATTATAGGAAAAAATGTATCAATTGCTCATAAATGATCACCTCCTTCTGCATAGCTCTTACACAGCAATTTTCATCTATAGATCTCCATTCACTTTACAAAACAGATAAAAAGGTACTGTCCACATTTTACAGAGGCAAACTGAGGCCATGGACACAGGCATTTGAAGCACTTCACATTCTGCTCCATCTTGGAGTGCTTCACTGACATAAAGATGTGCAGCTCCCAACCATACCCTCCTTCAGTAGCAGCACAGGAAATAAAACGCAAGACTCTTGATTCCTATGGGTAATATATGTATTAGTTCATTTCTCTTCACAAATGCTGATTTTGCACTTTAAAAAAGGACATGGCCTGTAGAAAGAGAAAGGACAGTCTTTTAATCGGAATGGAACTCAGGAGACCAAGGTCTAAATCTTACTTCTGGTATAATTTCACAGTTTCATAGTACCTAGGGTCAGAAGGGGCCTAGAGCAGGCCATCTAGTCTGACCCCCTGCTAATGGCAGGAACGAGTGCCAGGGTCACAGGACCCCAGCCAAGTACCTATC
>JAGPOW010000261.1:188693391-188741870 GCA_030014935.1 Caiman crocodilus
TCTCGGACTTGGCCGACTGCTCCTCCCAGCAGATGTCCGGGTGATTGAAATCCCCCATGACGATGACATCCCTCGTCCTAGCTGCCTCCTTAAGCTGGCGAGCAAGTTGGAGGTCCAGCTCCTCCTTCTGGTTGGGTGGTCTATAGCAGACATCCACCATTAAGTCCCTTTCCCCTCGTCCTCCTTGCAGCAAATTATCTGATCTCTCCATCTTCCTTATCTTTAAAATAGACCTGTCTTTTCTTTCTCCAGCCTTTGTCTTGTATATTTAAACTAGAAAATCTTTAAGGCAAGGACTGTGTCTTATCATGTTTCCATACAGAACAAGGAACAAAGCAGGCTCAATCTTGGTTAGGGTCTCTAGGTATTACCTTAATATAAGGGGAACTGTTCAAAAGAATGATCTTAGGTAGATGTCAAGCTAATAATATTGGGATTTGAGCCCTCCTTCCTTCAGTCTCAGAAGGACTCCCCAGTAGTATTGCACTGTCTATTGGTTGTAGTTTTTTATATTGCTACCTATCCTGGTAGTATACAAAGGACCTTCCCTGTGATAATCAATGGTAGTCCACAGGGACAGAAGTCCCAAGGGGATTTCTTGAAGTCCTTTGTACTCTTTTTTGGGAATACAAGCTTTTTAGGAATTTTGTTTATTTTGTTAAATTCTTTTTTTATTTTTATGTTTGGCGGATGGAATGGCAGGATGCTCTTGGGCAGAAAGGGTTTAGTACTGTGAGCATCATGCTCATGGAAGAAAGATCTTGTTGAAGAGGAAGGTTTTGCAATATTTCCTAATGTGCTCAGACTCTGGATTTGCTTATCCTCTCTTAGAAGTTTGCTCCAAATCTGTATCCCTTGATCCAAGGGTAATGTGTTCTCCACTTCTATGAGCTCTCTCTTGGCTTTGTGATCACTATTGTTCCAGTGGTGTTGCGGTTCTTAAAGTCTGTTACTCTTGCTGGGGCTTGATGTACTAGCTGCTTTGAAAATTAAGACCCAGGCCTTAAACTGGTATCAGAAAAATCACACATGAAGCAAGTGAAGAGATTCATTTATGGGTCTGAGCATGGTGGCCTAGACCAGTGCGACGCAACTAATCTGGCTCCATGATGCAGAGCTGGTCTGCAGGCTGGATCCAGAGTGCAAGGCCAATCCACAGACAATTAATGCTGCCACTGCTCACTACCCTCAATGGAGAGCCCTGCACTCAGATAAGGTTTCATGGAGAGAGGTAGGCAAGTGTATTCTGTATCAGCTGGAACAAGTACATAGACTTCAGATTCAGCTTCAAATACAATGAAAGCTAGCAACTAGCTTAGATGTGTCAAATGCAAATACCACCATGACCAGGTCCAGGAGGAAAGGATGGTAATAAAGGAATGGAACATAAAGGAAAGCATGCATCTGAGCAAGCTGGAGGAGTAAGACGACATTTTTAGATATTTATCCAACCTCGTGCAGGCAATAACATTAGGAAATGCATGCAATACCCAATGCAGGCTGCTGCAGAGATGCATGCTACTGATTCAGTAAAAAAAATACTGCATCATGTATTACTGAAATCAAGTGCCTTAGTGATTTTTAATCTTCAGGTAAGACCACTTACATCCATATCTCACCACACTATGTTGGAGTCCTAGCTCACTGTGTACCTGTACAGCCAGAAAGACAGTACCTCTCAACACAATGCTGTTCTCTATTACTTTGAAAAGCCACATTAAAGATATGCTCAGCTATATGAAGAAGCATAACATGGTATACCATTACAAACATAACAATCCTTTCATTAAAACCTTACCAGACAGATTATTTATCAATGCTGTAACTAGGGCAGGGCAAATGCTGCAACTGCCTTGGGTACCGACTTAAGTGGTGGCATGGAGACAGTGGGGAAGAGGAGTGAGAGGGTGAAACAAAGTGGCCACTGCTGGCAGCTGTGCAACTGCAATAATGTTCACAGCAAATGGAAGTCACTACTGTCCCTGTGCCCTGGGCACCCAGCTGCATCCCTATGCTGCTGCTATTTACAATATCAACAATAAGTATACCAATTTTTTTTAATGAATGAATGAAGTATTAGTTGACCAGACCCAAATAATGAATAGATCAGTAAGTGATACATCTCTCAAGCATTCCACTTGCTATTTTTCTGATGCTACTAAAGTACTGGCAACACAAGAAAATCTTTACTTAAGTTACAGCTATCGCAATAAGGAGCTTATTTTTATCTCCGTTTCCACATTCTAAAGGCAGACAGCTGACAGTGTAAAATGTGTTGAACTGTTACAACATCCCAGATGAAAAACTTGAGTTTAAAATGAGGATACCAGCAACTAATGATTGTTTTTTCAATATCCAATATCTTGCAATCTGCTCCCTCTTCCCCCTATACATTTTATTTCAGACTCAAATTAATCCTTCTTTGTAGTTAGCTTTTGCTAGCTTTAATAACAAAAGTTAAAAAAGAAAAAGCCAAATATTTGCTGAGTTTGGCTGTCCCTTGGAATTTTCCCTCCACTGACAGGACCTCTGTTTTTGCCTACACTTCCTTCTGCCTCAGAAACTCTCAGTCTTCTATATGACTGGGTTGGATTGAACGGGATCCACCTGGCATCCTAAACTGAGGCAAATCAGACATTCTAGGAAAAACATTCTAGGATGGGATTTTTCAAAAAGCACTGAGTTAGCAGAAAAATATTTCATACTAACTCACATAGGTCCTTCAGAAAGTCCCAAACTTAACATCTTTTTTAACTAAGCATCCTATCATGTTTGTATCTTTGGCCTACATTTTCCGGATGACCAAAAGATTAAGACACTATCATGGTTTTCAGTTTTCTGAAGACAAAAGTCCAGTACTCCCTAAGAATCAAAAAAGAGGATACTTTTAGGTTAGGAACATCAACACCAAGAATTCACCAGTCACTTGAAAAATCTTGCTAATTCTACTTCTTTGATTTTGCTCAGTTTAAGCGTGACAGTGCTCAGTGATTCTCATTGCTGCAATTATAACTACTAGTATCAGTATGAAACATTTTTGTTAGCTTTGCAAAACAAGACATTCTCTGTTGAAAGCCATTAAATTATGTACTTTGCCTCTGAAAATAATGCCTTTGTGTTCCTAAACAGGAAAGGCTCACTGCCTACCTTTGTTTTAACAAATGCACCAATTTTAGAAAAGGAGAGTGCAAATACATACTCATGCCTTGAACCAACTATACCTTTGGGAGGCCAAGATCTTTTTGCAGAATGCAAACTGTGACGCTGTTGCACTCAAGTGCTTGAAATGGCTCATAGTTCCTTCATAATAACAAGCAAAATCAAACAGCTCATTTACTGGAAAACCTATCATGTAAGTATAGGGCTGTACCAAAGAAGGGGAAAAAAGGGTCAATGTAAAATGCTGCTTTGCACATATTAGCAATAATATCATTTGTCTTTAAGACTGTCATCCTCCATGCCTGCAGCATTTTTAAATCAGCCCAGTTTTAGAACCTGGACAGATTTCTTCAAAATGTTCACCATGAAGGACAATTTATTCATGTATGTTTTCTAGTGGTTTGTAAGAACTCAGAACAGATTCAGTGGGGTTTTTTTTCTTTGAACTTCACAGATTTGTGGTAAATTATTTTTTTTCTGCAGACCGAATCTCATCATTGTCCCGTCATTCCCCCTACCCCACCAAGCTTTCAAAACTGTCAGGAATAACTCTTCCAGTAAACTATTTCCTCAATGGTATCTTACCACTTTAATATGCTCAAATGGATGAATTTCACATCCAAACAACAGAAAAAGGCTGCCAGATCTAAAGAAAACTTATCCTTAATCCATGGTGAACAACATGTGTAGTTTGGTTACTGTAGGACCAAGCCTGTTTCTTTCCCCTACACTGCTGCATGGGTTGCTGACATTTGTAAAGGTACACAACTTTGAGTCAATGACATTTTCAGGGCTGACTTTTAAAACTTTAGGTCATTTCCACTCAAGATATGCTTATTCGGTAGAGAATTTAACAAAAAGATAATAGCTTAACAATGAAGAACTGCTATGCCTGGAACTCTAGGGCCCCAGACACAGGAACCCAATTCAAAATTGATTAGTAAAAGGCTGTTTAATGCTCAAAGCCACAAAAGTGAACGTCCTTTCTCCTATACACTTAGGGTTTTTTCTAATGGTTTTCTTTCTAAATCTTCCTTGAAATAGCCTAGTATGGAGCACCTTATTGGCTAAATGTAAGTAAACTAGATAAAACAGTCAGTAGCACTAAATGGGCCAAAGAGGAAGTCATCTACAGATAATTAAGTCAGCTAAACAGGATCCTTGACTGATTGACAAGAACTTAAGAAACAGAACATCTAAACATTCATTACAATGAGTGTACAGTGTGAAAGTGGATGACTCTGCATATATTTTAAAGTCCTGTTACACCAGCTATTATTTGTTCCCAGGGACCATTCTTCACATAAGATAGGATTCTTGAGGCCATGGTCTCCTCAGCATCTAAAGGGCTGTGTAAGAGCTCTGGTGAATTTAAGTTACTATCATTATAATTATGAAGACATCTAACAGCCTGAGCTTCAGAGAAGCATTCCACTAGCAAGGTCCCCTGATGAGCTTTCCCTAAATGGTCTCTTCCCTACAAAAAGGGACTCTTTCCCTGCACATTTTCTACTGAAAGGAAAGTGGGCTGGAGAGGGGGGATCAGTGGTTTATTATCCATCTCCATCTCCATCTTCTATGCATGGAAAGGTGGTGTGTCTGCAGGTGTGGTACGTACATGGCACCTTTTTCTTCCTCTTGGGTAGAATTGGGTATAGGATTTCCTCCTCTATTTTCACCAAAGGCACCGCAAGTTTTTTCCTTGCCTCTCATCTGTAGGCAGAAAGATTTCTTCCATCTTCCCCGCCCTCCCCCCACCCCCCCATGGCAGTACTGGTCAAAGTAAGAGTTGACAATGATTTCTTCTCCCACCCTTAACTCTACTGAAGACAGATGTACCATGCTACACAATGTAAAAAAAGACTAAACTAGGTAAAAACCTCCTCCCTTTATTGGGACAAACAGAAAGAGCATGTCTGCACGTGCAATTCACAGTGATAAACTATGGTGCATCTTGTGCCAGAGTTTATTGCTCTCAGGTGCTGCATTTGAACTTGCACCCAGAACCGCAGCATGTTGAACCAGGTCAGGCCATCCTTGACTGGCAGGACCACAGGGTCAGCCTTTCAGCCTGGGACTGCTCCACCCTGGCTCGATGTGCTGCAAAGGAGCTGGCTAGCCAGCAGGTAGCCGCAAACTGAAGCACCCTCGTGACACAGCCAGCATGGATATGTGCATTGCTATGCACGAAAAAATTCTGCAGCAGGAGAGTACTTGTATTTACAAGCACACCAAAAAAATAGTAAAATAAAAATTCAGAAAAGTCCTAACTCCAAATAAGAGATTATAAATTTATGTAAACCTCAGAATATGCAGAATTAGTTAACTATGTGCCTCCTTTAACAAGGTGGCTTATTCAGGCACTTGTCAAATAAGGCCTAGGAAACTATTCAAAAGATTCATGTGGTATCTTTGTGGTTTAAGTAAATTCCAACCCATCACACTAAACAAGGTATAGAAGAAGGTAAGGAGTTGATAAGCAAATGCTGAATTTTTAGATGAGGAAAGTTCAAAAATTTCTATCAGGAAAATGTACCCGATCCCTTTTCAAAAATCATAGGGACTCACATTCCAAAGGCCTTTTAGAGTAGTTGAGGCATGTGGCTCTTACCTCTTTCACTCACAAAAAGTGATGGAGACTTATTCAGAGAAAAGCAGAGGCCTCTGTCACCTAGTTCCTTCTCCATTCGCCTTCTTCAATCTTAAGTAATGGTCAGATATTTGTCTGCAAAAGACTTCTACTGCTCTGATCCACTGCAGGACTAAAAAAGAGCAACTGAGGTTAAGGGGATCTGAAGAAACAAAACGTGTTTTGTCACATCAGTCACTCTTGAAACATTTTGTGAAGTGGTTACACGTGTTCACACTCCACACGAGCCAATGTAGCATTAAATAGCCTAATTTAACTGCCCTGCCAGGCTGTCAAGAGCGTCAATAAGGAAGTCTTTAGGCTCAAATGTTAACTAGCCTAACTTTTGTGTTAATTTGGGTTGGCAAGTATATCACCAACATGGTTATCACCAAAGGTATCAGTTACCCACATGAGGCAGTACTTTTTATTGTCTGTGATGACTTTTAAAATCCTTGAACTCAATGTGACTGGACTGTATGCCTACCAAATTCAATGAGTCTGAGCCTATATGCGATAGGTTTCAGGAACAAAGCTATAGACATTTAATTTAGCCCATGGTAACCATCAAGACCTGAAAGGTCACTCAGGTTATAATGATGCTATTGTACCCAATTTTAGTAAGTTACTTTGAAGTAAATTTATTTTAAATGCTTATTATTCTTATGTCAAAAAGTGCTATGTTAGGGATTAATGATAGTTAACCCCCGCTCCCCCAAGATAAAATTCTTCATAAAAAGGAAGATGTCACTCAATAACTACCATTAGAAATCCTTTAGGAAAATCGTATAGCTTAATCTCTTCTTCATCTGAGTCACCAGAGTAGAGTTTCCCTAATGATAGGCTGTGGCAGTTACAAGATGGTCATGAGCCATACAGAGCCTCCAGTTCCCATTATGGACTCACAATTAGCAAAGGGTAGGAACTGACTGTGGCTTTGTAGTAACTGTCCTTGTCTTGTGCCCATCATTACCTCATGGTAAATAAAACCTAAATTGGGGTAGCACAGCTTGTTTCATGTGGAAGAAAACTGCTCCAATTTAACTCTCTCTGTGAGGTAATAGCAGGGCACCAGGAGTTTCTGTGACACGAGGTAACAAAAAAAATATCCATCTGTAAGAGGGATTGTGACAACAAAAAATTTGGGACACACGACTTTTCTGAACTTCTTGTGTTGAATCTTTACCCGAACCATAAAATCGTACGGAAAACCTTATCTCGAGTTTACCAGGTATAAAGAGCAGAGACTATTGAAGGAAATGGCCAGGAGTGAATTTAAGCAACTACATCAGTTTGATATTTAAGAAAATCCAGGTAGGGATAAAGGCAGCTACTTCTTGGGACTGGGCATCAGTGCCTTACCTAAGATTAATGTAAAACAGCATTATGACTCCTTCTGCTTGAGGAAGAGGATTTAGGCATATTCTGTAATTAAATGCACCACACAAATAGACTCCTGGTTACTGATTTTGGCTCCAAATGGGAAACTGGCTTGGCCCCAAAATCTCTGATCAGCAAGAGGCAATATACGACTAAAATGACAGGTAAAAATAGCTTGATTATTTAATATCAAGTAATTTGGGTTTATTTTTAAAATCTTAAGATGTATGAGCATATCCTAATGCTGACAATCTTAAGCATAAGAAAAAAAGTCACAGCATTTATTGCTAAAAGGTTGCTAGAACTTTGAGAATCCCTCAAACAGTGACAGAGTTCACTTCTCTTCTCAAATCTGAACATTTATAGGTAGAAGGCCTATATGCATTCACAGAATAAACCAAAATTTCAGTAGCTCTTATGATAAAAATAAATATGAAAAAGATACTTATATAATAGTTTTAATGTGAAAAAGGGACATAAAACTACTCCATTCTTGTGACTAGTAAGAACAGCTGTTTAACAAGACAGTCTGTCAATGCTCAATAGTTAAACTTCCCTTAAGAGAAATTTAAAATCTTATGTAACATAACTGGAGAATGCCTTTTAAAAGAATATAGTTGTTAAAACACTTTCATTTTAAAAACAATGTGCGATCCGAAAACAATGTTGAACAAGATTCATTTTAGAAACAAATGCAGAAACCCTGGCAAGTTGCCTGTATTCATAAACAAATTTATACACCATCTTCAAATTGTATTCTCATAGTCACTTTCATATGCCATATGCAAGGAACAAAGTCAGCAAAAGTTCAAGAAAACATGAAGAAAAAAATCTTTCTGGTTTACCAGACTCCTGGACAGTCCAGCCAAATTCTATAATTCTATAAGAACTCACTTGAACTGCTTGTTAACAGAAGCAGTCCTGCTGCTAATCAGCAAAAACTCATGGCTCACTTAGAGGTTTTCGAAATTTGCTTTGAAGAAAAATTCTTGGAACACACAGGTCTTCTTTCCTATTCACTGTTTCCCGCTGCACATACTCATTGACCACTTGCTCATATCCTTCAGCCATAAAAACCTGGGATAAGAACTCTGCAAGATAAGAAAAAAATCAATAAATTTAGGATATGTTTTAAAACACCAATTAGCATGCAGCTGTTATTTAATGCTGTATTTTCTTGCTTACATCATTCACCTTTTTCAAAAGAAAAAAAAGAAAAAACTCCTAGAAACTAGGGAGCACATTATAAATGAAGAAATACAGTAATAGCAGTTTCTGCCACTTTTGGGCAAAAGCAAAAGTTATTCTGCACACAATCTAAAGGGAACAGAACAGTAAACCCAGCTCCTGCTACTTTGTTATTTTTACATTTTTTTCTGCCTTTCAGAAACAAGCTGTTGAAGTATGATTAAAACAAAAGGCCTCAAAGCCAGTTCCAGAGTGACTGCAGACTGAGTCTCTGCAGATGTGAGAACCAATTTGGTCAGCAAAGTAAAGGAAGGAATCATTAGGCATTTATACAGGTGCTCTGGGAGTGTGGGGGGAGCTGCTCTAATTAAAAGCCTGGAGTGTCTCGAGTATCAGTGTCCCCCACACTGAAAAAATGGCATTGGGGGCATTTTAACTAAAGCTCATTGAACAAACTTCAGTGAAAGCGCCCCTGCTGCTATTTTTCGGCACAGGGATGCAAATGCATGAGATGCTGGTAATTACCATGCTCCAGCAGACTCCATTAATCGAGTCTGTTCTGACAGGCTGTAATTATAGCATTAGAGCAGCCTTGCTGCATGTGTATAGGCACCCAATATGTCCAGCTAAACCCATAATGAGATCCAATTAAACTAAGCACCAGACTTGAAAGGAGATCCTATAAAGGAAGACCTTAAATTAAATAAGCCAAGTATATTATATCATAATTTTATCTTAAAATGTTAGCAGTAGTGATTGATGTAACCAAACATATTAGATGCTGTTTCACTATAATAGATATCTTTTTGTTAAGATCCTTGAATAAACTGTAAAAACAAAGCAGCTTTGTCAGTGAAGACTGTACTAAGGAGAAGAGAAAACATGATGGTGGCAAGCAGCAGCATTCCATAGTGGTGAAGAAAGGAGATGAGAGACACTTCTTTTTCCTTTCCCGAGGACATAAATCCAAACTCATGGATACCTTCCAAGTGCAAGAGATCAGTCCCCAAAGGTTCAGTGAAATGAGCACCGGTTCCATGGGCAGGAACATACAGGTTGCGGATCACAGCTCAGCTCTTCCTTGGGCCCCAGCCCCATGTTGTCATTGTCCAGCATACTGGAGTCTCCATGGAGACCAACTGGGACCCAGGTAGGCAGGGCACGTGGCAGAGTGGATGGGATGGGGTCACAGGGAAGCAGGGAGCTGCACCCAAGAATGGGATAGATAGGCGGAGCCGGGTTCAGGATCTTGGGGTGGTGACAGTGCAGGGCCAGGGCGCAGAGCAGAGCTGCAATCTGCTCCCTGCATGCCCCATCCATAGAAATGGCAGCCTTCACAGGAGTGTGCAGGCAGATAATTGTGACTCTACCCTCAGTCCTGGCCCCATATACCTCCCTGTGTTCCTGACCCGTGATCCTGGCCCAGGGCCAGTGGCCCTGCCTGCCCATCCTGTTTCTGGATGCTGCTACCCACCTGCCCATTGCCTCATCCTGTCCACCTGGCCATGCACCCTGCCTGTTTGAGTCCCGACCACAGCAATAGGTTCAGGCAGATGAGCCGGGTTAGATGGCACCTGGAAGGACCTGATGCCACTGGAGCTGACAATGAGTGAGTTCAGCCACGGCACCGCATCACACCATACCATCCCACCTCTGCTGTGTGCCTGGGGGCAGTGGGACCAGCCATATGCACCACGGCCTGGGCTGCGCCCCACACCTGGGTCAGGTCAGATTAAGGGAGGCCAGACAAAATCCCTTGGTGGGTTTGATCTGGCCCATGGGCCATATTTTGCCCAATCATAGGGTATAAGCTACATGGAAATTTGGAGAACTGAGCAAATTCAAGACGACCTGCTGCCAGTCTGCCTCCTCTCTCCTCTCAAGTCTCCCCTGCCAGTATAGGTATAAATCTATGTTGTGCTGTCACAGGTAGCCATTGGAATAAATGCTTGTTTTAGTGTTCTGGAAGGTAAACAATAGAAGTCTGGGCTGCATACCTGTCTCTTGCCTCTTTTATCAGAAGCCAACCTGTAATTATGGTTTATGCGTAATCCAAGTAACAAGACACAGGCCTCAGGTTGGCTCTATCATCCTAAATTTTCAAGTCTGAATGCATGCTAGATAAACAAAAAGGGAAGGATGTGGCAAATGAGACACACTTACAACATCTCCACAGACTGAACTTATACCTAGTAACAAGCATAGGAACCCTCAGCAGAGGATCTCTTTCCCCAGAAGAGACAAACACCCAACAGACAGGGCACCAGACAGGGAGTCAAAGACAGAGGTTCTGTTAACCTCTGTTAGCTCTGTTACTGAGATCTGCTGTGTGATCCTAAACAAGTCATATGCCTGCTCTGTGTCTCTGCTTTTCCTCTTAGATACTTATTTAGGAAGTAGATTTAGTAGATTTAGGAACTGATAAGTAATGTGTTTTTACAGAAAAAGAAATACAAATAAATGCTACAGCAATCGAACAATTTCAACTGAAATTGAATCTCCTTATGAGTGCTACCCAAGCAACATTCAGTACATAACAACATACATTCCTTTGCCAGTTAAAAAAATCAATTAAGAAAAAACAAACAAACCCTGATTCCCTAAGTCAGTGAAATGGACAAGACCCAGTTGATTCCCAGCACTGTCCAAAAAGTATCACTCAGCTTTCCCACGTAGCAACTACTTGATCTCCCATGACAGGCGGGGGGAGGGGAAGAGAACATCTCATAAGCAAAAATATTGCTTGTACCAAACTCTGCAATCATTATATGATAGGGAAAAGCTCCTAAACTTTTTTAAAAATACATTTAAGGTGGACTTAAGTCTTAACAGACTGATTATGTAAGCTCATGAGGCAGTCACATAATGCCCTCTGGCAGTTGTCCCTAAGTCAGCTGAATTTATAATGCAAAAGTGTTCATGTATTTTTAGCAGACTGTTTTGCCCTTTTTCATAAGTGATATTCACTCTGTCTACATTTGCTTTTCCTTTTATCCCTCTCCCTAATCTGTTTTGTTTCTTTCATCCGGAAAGGAGAAAGAGAGCCAGCTTCATGTGACCAGCCATACTCATGGACCACTACCAAGTAACTCATAAAGCACATTTCAGAAACCTCTGAACTAGACACATGTTAAAACCATCAGAATTTTGGAGAAAACAGACTTTCTAAACCACAACTAAACCCAAAAGGAATGTACATGGATGAATACTGTTGTACAGCTACTTACTATATAACAGAAGAATTTATAAGTTGTTTTCACATAACTACAAGAAACAGGCAGCAGATAGTGGCACAACCTCAACATTCAAAAACCATACCTGGCAAGAACCAAATACTTAATTATGATATCTTAAGCTTCAAAAAGTCAACAGGGGATACAATTCAAAATTCCTTAAATTGAGACTGGTTTTTTGTTCCCATTTTCCAAAAGCAGAGTTCAGCTTGTTCAAGTTTAAGTAGAACAAAAACTATTAACAGTAAAAGGATCCTAAAAGTACTATAGTGAAATTACATTATTAAATTTCATCAGAAACCTATGAAGAATGGAAATAGCTTGGGAATTATTAATTAATATAGTTTTATTTTAAAGGGAATGTGATTTTGTAGTATACTATGTCATCAAATATCAAGATTTAGTTGGCTACACATTGATCTCTTGAGTGGCTGAGTATTTCTTCCAAGGGAAAAAATATTTATTCCACAAAGGCCTAAACTCACAGGACGTATTTTTGCAATGTTAAACTAGGACAGCAGTTCTCAACCTCGGTGGACTCAAAGCACCTTTTGGAAAACACCAGCTCTTAGTTTTCACTTTTTTTTTTTTTTTTGACTACAGAAAAGCAATGGAGCAATTTTTTTTTTGTTTTGAAAAGAATTCAGAAAGACCACAACAGGTCCAAATATTTTTGACACTATGGATTCCTGTTTGAAAATTCATCTTGTGAATCATGTTTCAGCCTAATACCTAACCATGCTATCACTGCGCGGCACTCTGTGGTACTCCTGAAAGGATCTCAAGACACCCCAAAGTGCTGCAACACCCTGGCTGAGAATCACTGCACTAGGAAATATGAAAACAGAGTTATAGCACAAATGCTGTACCAGACTGTGGGCAATCTGCTTAACTGTGGGGGATTCAGTTTCTTCATTTGCAAAATGCAGAAAATGTTCTTTTTCAGAAAGACCTTTAAGCACTGAAGGAAAGTCTATATAAATATTGTGAATATCATAATAAAATGCTTTACTAAAATCTTTACAAACATAGATAGAAGAGGTATGTTGGCTTTGGATCAAGCCTCATAGATATAAAGAACATTGCAGAAAGATGGTCATAGGATAACTGCATCCCTTGCATAATGAAACAGGAGACCAAGCCTTTTCTTAAGCATATTCCTCTCTTTCATCTTGAGCATTTATCTGAATGAGGCCCCTGTAACTAAAAAGTTCTAACTTATGCTGCTCTTGTGTTACAATAGCACAATCTATGAAACATCAAATTGCTGCCTAGCTTGGTTTCAAAGCTAGGGGTTGGTAAAGCTCTACTCACAGGATTTAAATGCTTCCTGCACCACCCACTTCGGTCCTGCCAGTTGAAAAAATAACTGTAAAATGATGGCAAAGGAATTACAATAAAATTTTACAAATAAACCCTATAGGCACAATAGGAATTTAAACATTTAAACGAAAAAAGACTTAGCGAGAGGAAAGAACTTGTAAATGTTTTACCATGAGTAAAAAAATATGATCGTGTTCCATCTTGTCTAACATAAAAGTTGTCTCCAAGCTTGCTGCCAGATTTAAACCTGAGCATTGCATGATCATAAAGCCCATAGTCTCTAAACAAGACGCATTTGCCTGGTTTTAATACCTGTTAGATAAAATATGCAGACATCATTAAAGTATGTGGACTTACCAAAAAACATATTTACATACAAAAACATGCATTTATCATTCCATGGCATCTTAAAACATTATTCAAATTAAATAAAGAAATCATGTCATTAATTTGATTTTACTGAAAACAAGGCTGAGCAAGACATTCTGCCTCCATACCACTTCCCTGTGAAAACAGAAAACTACAACAATGACTGCTGGAAATGGTATGATTTTTCAGTAACCATTTTCCAAAAAGAATCCAAACTACCTGTAAATCTATCTATTGATTTAATGTTATCAAATATAATAAATGATCGTGTTGCTTTCAAGTAATTCGTGTATGCAACTTTCACAGATCCACAAATGGTAGTTGCATCCTTTAGAACAGAAGGGGAAGGGCAACCTTTTTGATAAGAATGCCACAAATTAGCTTCGATGTGCTTCTTCAGTCCTCTGCCTGCTCTGCTCCCTACTCTGTGCTCCCAGCCCAATCTCTTTTGTTCTCTGCTTCCTTCCCTGTGCCCCATGCCTCAGCTCCCCTCCCTGATCTACCATATGCCATACACAGAGGCTGCCCATGCCATGTGTGGCACTCATGTAGCAGGTTGGCCACTCTTGATTGAGAAAAGATTTGTGGCTTGTACATTTCTGCAGAAATTTACAAATGGGTTAAAAGGAGTCAACCACCTTCACAAGCAAAACAGTGATTGGGCTTTCAGCCTTGTTCAAACTTAAGAACTATTTCCTTTATAGAAAGCAACCTTAAAAGTATGCCAAAAGCTAAGGCTCCTTATCCAAACTGTAACTGATATGCTATACAGAATATCCTGTAATATATAAGGATAATGAATTCTATACAATACATCGTACTATTTTTTTCTGGAAAATGTTGCAAACAATAAAAAAATGTTATCAGCACAGAATTCGAGTCTTTCTTCCAACTGGCTGATATTTTTGGATGACAGTACTATCTACAGTGCACTAACTGCTTTGCATTTATCAGCTCTGTTACAGGGAGAGTCCTACAGGATACTGAGCACTTTTAACTGGAGTCAAAAGAATCTATCACTTTATTGAATGATGTTCTATTGCTCCTCATTTGTTTCTCATATAAAGTCTAAGGATATGATCTATCCAAAGTACATACTTAACACTGTATGTAGGGTGTGAGCAATCCCATTGTTTTACATTACATTTCAGTGGGTCTACTCAGTCTACAACATTAAGTCCATATATGTTTGTAGGATCAGACCCTCAGTCATTACCAACACATACACAGAGCCACTCTCTCAGATTTAGTAAGTGAAAAATTTAGTGCAAAATTATTTTAGTCCCTGCAGGAAACAAATATAACTACTGTAATTACATTCAGAGTGTTACATAAAAGATTCCATGATGTCACAGGACCTTTTCAGAATAGAATAGCTCTTTCAAACCAGAAACAAAAATGTTAAATCATACTTAATTTACCTTGTAAATATTTTGCAAGACCAGATGCATCTTGTCAGGGTGAATGCCAGAAAGCACAAATATTAATGTGACAACATCCACAGAATTGGCTGGTATATTTTCTAGAAGGTCATCTTTGGTAAGATCACACTGGAAGACTTTACACCTCTCAATATTATATGAAGGGTTTTTCTAGGAAGTGGAAATATTTTGTTGTAACCATAATTGAAAAGAGCAGCATTTATTATAAAAATAGAAAAAACATTTTTGATTTTTTTTCTTTTAATCAGGAGAATAACAAAAGGAATGACTGCAAAAGTAAATTAAAACTTTCTGGTACGAAAATGTTTTGGTTGAGATGAGGTACACACAGATCTTTTGCCTAAAACTGGCAATACAATCCATTCTCAATGATTTGGGGAGTAAAAGAAATAGGAAAGAAATTGGCCTGTTGTCTGTCTCTCATGAGTTTTACAGCTACCTCTAACCTACCAACCTCACTCTAAATTAAAATGGGATTCAGAGAATTTGGAACAATTTTGCAAAATATAGTCCTGTAGATCAGATGGCATACAACCAAATTCAATTTTTAATTTCTTTTACCAACTGGTCCTTTGAAGACATATATTTACATTTATAGATTGATTTTATAATTATATATTTCTGCATTTGAAACTTATAGAAAAATCAAGAGAATCTTAAAGGCCCAATGTCTCTTTAAATCTTTATGAAAAATATTATGTCTATAATTAATATAATAATTAATACATATAAATAGTACTGTTCTTTCTAGTTGATCTACGAATTTCTTTGAAAATAACCTCCATGCCACTGCTTTCACAATCACCTTCATCCACTACCTCTCACAAAAAAATTATACTTTAATTTATGAACATATATCCTAAAACAAATTTTGGTTGTACTTTAAAATGTATGGTTTGCATTGAAATGGTACTAGTCCCAACGTAACTTTTAAGGACTATTTAAGCAGAACAGCTATTCACACTTATTACTACAGAAACACAGCTTATTACTAGATAAGTCAGGCTCTGTGTAATGATTCAATTTCTTGTATACAGTATTAAGCTCCAGTGTGTCCATTTCATACTTCCATAGCTTACAATTTACCATCTTTATAGAAGAAGAGGAACCCAGAAATGCAATTCTATCATTCCTGTAATGTGGAGTTTTACAGAGCCCAACTTTCTGAAGCAGCACTAAAAAAAAAAGAAGTCAATGACATACCATATTGCTTTTGTTTCATCCTCAAAATGTAAAGATACTGATTGTCACATTTTATAGTTACTATCAGTTTCACTTACCATCCGTTCAAAATCTGAAAAATCCTTTCACTTGCAATTTGACATAAGAAATACAGGCTTTATTTTGTGCTATATTATGCATCTCTACAGAGCCATTAATATACCATTACTCATCTATCCATTTTGGTAATGAGCAAGCTACTGTATCTACTTTACCTCATCTCTGATTTAATAAGGTGAACAAAGGATACACCTCAATGCTTTTTTTTACGTGCATATTTTAATATACCAACAGCTCTAGCTAGATGACTTCATATTAAAGGTGAATTAACAACTTTTCAAATTGTGTTTAAAAATCTTAGATCTGAGCTATGTAAACTCTAAAATAGGACACAGGAGAAAATATTCCAGAGTCTCGTTCTGAATGTATAAGACAGGTCAATTATAAATACAGACTTCATAAAATGATCTAACTTTTTTAAATTTCTGAAGCCTTCGAGTAGGCAATAGTCATAGAGGTACTGAAAGTGGAACTGAATGCATGATGCAGCATCAAAGACTTGAAGCATAACAGTAGAAGCCACTGTCACAGCTTATGTGATCTATAAGGGGGACTTGAAATAATTTGAAGATGACTGGAAGGCAAGGATTTTTTTAGGGCAGTATCTTTTATTGGACCAACTACATAGTTAGGACAGAGTTGGATAAAACTTTGAATGCAAGGCATTTTTCATTAGATGTCTTGCACTGGAAAACTTATCCAACTCCATCCCAACTATACAGCTGATCCAATAAAAGATATTGCCTGAAAAAATATCTTTGCCACCCAGTTTCTGGACCATCATACTCACAACATCACTCTAGCACCACCATAACACTTGAAAATAATTAGCAACATATGTTCCTTTATTTGTAGAACTAGTGCACGTAGCTCACCTCTCGGCATGCTTTTAATTCTTCAAACTCTCTTGTTGTCCAGTGTCTGTCTTTGAAGAAGTTGGTGCTATTCCTTTTGTAAAACAGATCCCAGTTCTTCTGGGCCTCTTTCTCCAGTTTTGATTGTTTGAAGTCAGACACTAAAGTTTGATCTCTTGCGAGTTTCTCAGCTTCTTCAGCGCTAAGAGTCCTTATGCTGTGCACTTTCTTTTGGAAAGCATCGCCTTCACAAGTTGGGGCTATTACATTTGGGTGACTGGCAGACATGTCTTCATGGGACATTCTGAATTCGTCCATATGAATGTGAACACAGCAGATTTAAAGTGGTTTTCTTCTTCAGCTGCATATTTCCATTTCTATTTCAGATAAGGCAGCCTAGGCCCTACAACTGTCAGAAAGAATGAAAAAGAAATTGTTATTGTCTTCACATCTTGTGGGGGGGGTGTTCTGCTCTAAATGCCAAGCTAAGGGACTATCAAGCCCGCAACGCTGACGCTTCCACAAAAGTTCGGAAATATCCAACATGAAAAAACCAAACCGCATTCCAATCTTTTCTGCGCCTCACTTAGAAGCCATTACAAAGCAGAGAGGCCATAACCCCAACTTTATTTTCCTTGATGATTTTGGTTAAAATATGTCAAATGGGGCTCTTTCTTGTTAGCACCAATTAGCCTCACAAGGAAATTCAGTACAGGAAACAGGGGGAGGGGCTTTAAGAGTTCAACTGAAGGTTTAGCCGCATCCACACCAACCTTTTCATCCCTGGCTTCCCCTGCTCAGAGCTCCACGCGTGGTAGCAATGATGGAAGCACTAGTGCTTAATAAAAACGGTCACAAATTTGCTCACAACTTCATTTTCCTAAGAACACGAAGCACTGTATATGCTGAGACCACAAGTAAGAGGATGCTTGTAAAAATGGTACTATCCTCCATATCAAGGTCACAATCTCAGTTTATGGCCTATATAACAAAACAGCTGAAACACCAGCAGGCAGTCCACACGAGCGCTCCTTCTGTGACCCCTACCTGCGAGGCTGCACTGGTGGTAGCTACCCGGATCGGAAGAAGACGGTGACCTGTTTGGGAAGAAAAGGCTGGCGTGAACACCGCTGTGGAGAACATGAGACTAATCTGGGGGGTGGGAATCCCACTTCCAGAATCAGGGAAGGAGCAGAGCTCCCAATGCCCGACCTTTGCTGGCCCAGCCTGGCTTGCTCCTGACTCGTCACCCCTGGCTCCACGAGTTACCCCTCACATGCAGGGCCCCTTCACATCGCAGACCCGAGGTCCTCGTGTTATGCGACGGCCTTAGGAGCGAGCCAGCGCCTATGGGCCTTCGCCAGCCTACAGCAGGCGCCTGCCTCGGCAGGCACAATTCCTCCCGCCACGCGACAAGGGGCGTCTTCTCCTCCCCCAGACCTGCCAGTCAGTTACTGCCGTCCCGAAGGCCCCGGCTCCCACGGGAACAGGCGCAGGCGGCTGAGAAACCGGGGCTGTCGCGGGCCCTGGCTGTAGGAGCGAGTTGGGCAGGCGAGGCCCAGCCCCGGGTGCTCGAGGCCCGCCCAGGCTGCAGGGAGCCACTTCCCGGCCCCAGGCCCTGCACCGCCGCGCCGGCCCGGACCGCTTTCCCCGCTGCACTCGCCGCCCGGAAGGAAGGAGGGGACGGGACGGGAGGGGAGCGGCCAGGCGGGGCCGGGCCAGGCCAGGGGATCGGGGCATGAACGGCGCGGCCAACCCGCTGCTGGACCGGGAGGAGCACGGGCTGCAGCTGGGCGAGAGCTTCGAGCGGCGGCCCAAGGCCTCCTTCCACACCATCCGCTGTGAGTGCGGCCGGCCCGCAGCTCCGAGGGGCCGCCGCGCCCATCTCCCCCAGCCCGAGGCCGTCCGGGCAGGCTGGGGCCCCGCGACCTGCCTCAGCTGCAGGACCCGGCTGCTGGGGCATCGGCGGAGGGGCTTTGAGGGCCGGGTGCTATTGCTAGGGTTGGCCTGGGGCAGGGTTGAGCCTGGAGTAGGGAGGGACAGGGGAGTTGGACGAGTCCAGCGGTTCTCCGCTGTGTTTTTGTACCAGGACGCCTTTGTAAACCTCGGTGCCCAGTCCTGACCCAGTGCCCCCTTCGCTCGCGTGTGGGGCAGGGGGTGGATGCATGGAGGTATGGGGTGGGGGGCAAGCAGCCCTTTGCAGTGTCTGAGGAAAAAGCCATGGTTTCCCACATGTTAGAGCAGTGGTTTCATATATCCTTGCGACTGATTTTTGGGTTACGATCCATGGGTTGAGAAGCGCTGGACTAGATGACCTCTGAAGGCCTGCCCTTAAAACCTGCTGGAGGCACAGGTGGGAAGTGGGGTGTGACTAGGAGAGGCTCTTCAACCTCAGCAAATCCTGAAGGGTTTTCATGAGAAGTAGAAGGAAAAATGCCGAATGTGTTCTGGGCAAGTTGAATTGAATGGAAGTGTGAACCAGTAATTCAGATTTCCTTTTGGAGCAAAGAAAATAGAGGCTTCTGAAATGATCAGTATAAAGAAACAGGGAAATCAAGAAAACTAAGATGGGGATCACTGGAAAATAAGGACTAGGTGAGATGAGTACTTGTATGAGATGGTGTGGAAAAGCAGAATCCTGCCTAGTGGGACTCCGGCCCAACCCAACTTTGGTGTGATTCTAGGACAGAGCATGTGTGTTTGGGTTCTCACCACTACTTTAATATTATCGGTTATCAGAAAGAAAACACAGAAGTTGTTACTGATCAGATTTGCAGATAAAACAGGAATAGATCAGTAGGTCACTAAATTGCTTCTTCCTTTGTATCTCTCTAGTGTATTTTAACCAGTTAATTTCATGTTCTTACAGCAGCAGGGCATTAACAGTGCCCTCATCCCCCTGCTTTACCTGTGGGAATTTAAGGAGTTTGTGTTTTGGGGTATTCTGCCTAGTAGTTGCATGAGAGGACTGTTCATGCATTTTTACAAATAGGTTAGATAAACACTTGTATAGGATGGTTTAGGTAGAGATGACTCTGCCTTGAACAGGGAGCTGGACTTCCAGGCCTGTTTTTCTATGATTGTATGTATACCTTCCCCAAACACCTCATCTGGGTGCTTCTAGGAAAAGCAGGGGAGTTTCTAGCCACTCCACCTGTGGAAAGCTGGTTGGAAAATAGAAAACGCTTTGGAGTTCAGTGGGAAAAGGCCATGATTTTATCTAAGGGGGCATAAAGCTAGTGTGTTCATAGGTAAACTAACAAGACACACACAGACCAATAAACTCTCAAAGCGAAAAGTGCTTGTGGGCCATATATTTGCTCTACCAGGCACCGCTAGGAAAGAAGCCTGGTAGTGAAATCTTTTGTCAGTCTCCCTTGTTCCTACCTTTTCCCCCTGTAAGAGCAGAGAGCTTGACAGGATCCAAAGTCAGAGATCTCCAATAAAGGGTCAGAAATGCACCTCTCACTCGAAGAGAAGTTTCATTAGACTGCCTGTGCTGAACGGCTGGCTTCTTTCTTTTGGTACACAGACCAGATGGGGGGCAGGTGTTGATTTTCTGTGGCTACTCTTGTGTTCCACACAGTAAATCTGTAAAACTACATTAGGGGAAAACAGCCACTAGTTTTAGACTACAAGGTTCCTTGGATAAACTTGAGGACATGGTTTGGTCTTTGGATGAAAAGAGTAGGAACACAAGTTAAATCTAGTTGCCATTTCATTCTTGTTGTTTGGGAGTGCTGAAAGGGTATGGAACAATTAAGCTTTTTGTCATTAAAGTCAACAGCTTTTATTCAAAGTGAGTATCTCTTTAGAAGAAGTTTGTTTGTTTTAGGGTTTTTTGCAAGCCTGCCTTTTGTGTAGAGTTGCATTTTACATCCCTCCATGGAATTTATGTTTTAACAGAAAATACAATATTAGAGATGTCTTGGCTGCACAATTTTGTGTGTTGAGACCAGAAGTAAAAAATGCTTGTAAAAATGGTAGTATCCTCCACATCTAGGTCATGATGTAATTGTACTATAAGAGCTTAAAACATTTTTCAAAACTTTAAACATTGTGGTCATCTGTTTATGTCTTTATCTTCATATCTTAGTAGTGTGGTTGAATAACTAACTGAAAATCTCTTTTGAAATTATATTTATTTGAATTAAATGTTTTGTATTAGGAAAAGTTCCTAGGGTCTTAGCTTACACTAGTTCAGAACAACAAAGTATGCTCTGTTCAGTCAAACTAAAACCCTTGTGAGCTAAGGCCACTTTTAGGCAACTGAGGACTTTAACATGTCATGACACAAGGCCTGTATTGCCATCGGCCCCCACTTTGGTATCTTCCTTGTCCCCCACCCCCAACCTGGACTTGCCTTTCTGCTCTCCCTACAAGTGTCCATCCTCCTGCCTGAGGAGGGGAAGGGGCACACAGAAGGACCCTAGGCAATATTAACCTGAGCAATCACAGAATATCTTCATAATAACCTGAACTGACTCAGATTGTTTTTTGTCACACTCGAGAGTCCTCTGGGGTGTTGTTGATAAGGCCCCTATACTTACTGTGTTTTGGAGTTAACACCTTATTAAAATATGTAGAGCAGTTCTGTGCTTGATTCAGGCCACCTGCAAACTCAGTTGTCACTGTGCCTATTTAAGCTTTTCATATTTACCTTTTTGTATGTACCTATTTAAGCAACCACAGGATCTAGACACTAAGGTCGTGTCATCTTAAGTATATGTGCATTCCCCCAAACCAGGGGCTAGTTGTCCTGGGCATAATACTGCACAAACACAGCTATTGTTTCTCATTCTGGAGCTATCTTGGGTATCTCTGTCTAGCACCTTGCAAACATACCCACAGGATGATATTTGCAAAGGAATTTAGGTACCTATATTCTCTGTACTATTAACAGGGAGAGTTAAGCATCCAGGATTATGATTCACAACAACTAGCAGAGTGAGCAGGGTGAGGATGATTGTACTCATCATTAGAAATCACTGAAGAGGGGAGTGTAGCCAAAATTCTGCCTGGACCTACACTGTAATTAGAGGCCTATGCAATACTGGGATTCACAGGCTAAGACTTCTGCTTAGACTTATTGTCTACCATCTCTTTGGGTACAGGTGCCTGGCTCGCTTTTTTTTTTTAAGGCACAGTCAGAGGAAAGGTAATGTTTTTGGTACCTGTAGCAACCTTTTTTGTAATAGCCCATTGGCTGGCACTCACGCAGAAAGTGGGTGGTCTGGCTTTTAAGCCTGGCTCTGGAGGAGAGCCTCTGCTCTCTCCACATCTCTCGCTTCCCAGGAGAATGTCCTAACCAGAAAGCTCTAAGAAGAGTGCTCTAACCAGAGGCTATGGTGGGCTGGGGGTACTCTGTTGTTGTGCCTATGCGTTAATCCTTTCCTGTTTCTAATAGCTGTCTTAGCCCACCTTTTTACTTTCCTTGTAATAAAGATAAATTAGGGGATATTTTTTCCCAGAGAGAGAGAGAAATCATGATGACTTCAGAAATAGTTTAGAAATAGAATGTCTTTGTTACCAGTTATTTTTATTTTCTTTTTTTCTTTAGATGATTTTAAGCCAGCATCCATAGACACATCTTGTGAGGGGGAGCTCCAAGTTGGTAAAGGAGATGAAGTAACAATAACATTGCCACATATTCCAGTAAGTTTATTGTACATTACAGGGGTGTAGGTTTTAGCCATGACTCTTGTATGTTACAGTGCAGTTTTACTTTTCAACTTTGTAGCAAATTCACTGTGGTTTTATTTTCTTGCTGACTGCTAATCAGGTTTATTTTGCTTTTAGATGTATTTAATGTGTTGTTGCTTTTACCTTTGATCACAAAACTAAAGCAAAACATTTCAGTGTTTGACTATATCAGCATATCATTGTAAAATGCAGTCTGTAAAAGTCCAGTCTTCTTTGCTTACAGTTACTCTTTCTTGGGGTTCTTTGGAAAAAACCTTTTAATTCTAGCTGGAGTTCCAATCCACTTTTTATTAGAGGTGCACCAGTAGATCGGTCCATATCATATCGGCATCAGTAAAGGAAAATTGACATCAGCACTCTGCTTTTTTGGCTGATGTGGCTGATAACGCCACAGATAAATGCTGCGTGCATGCACACAGCTGCAGTGCAGCATGCAGACAGCTAGCCTGGCAGCTTAGAGAGCAGTGTCTGGCTGAAAAGTCTGTTGGGGTGGGGAGAGGGAAGGAGCATGGTGGGGGTGCAGATTGAGGTCCCTGCAGTGAGGGAGGGAGTGGAGCTGGGGTAAGGGCAGGAGCTGCCCAGCTAGGGTAGGGCATGAGACAGAGCTACAGGGCAGGGTTGGGGTGGATTCCCCTGGATGGGCCACTCATGGCTCTATCCTTTATTCCACCTCGGCTGGGCAGTACCTGCCCCTGCCCCAGCCCCTTTCTCTCCCTCACTGCCTCTATCTGCCTCCCACCCACCCCTTCTCCCACAACAGACTTACCAGCCAGACACTGCTCTCCAAGCTGCCAAGCTGCATATCAGCAATTGGATCAGAACTGGCCAGTAAGGCTGGTTAATCTTTGGCTGTTGGTATCAGCCGAGAAAATCTTTATCAGTGCACCCCTACTTTTTATTACGCTTAGTTCTCTAACTAAGATAAAAAATTGTTTAGTGGATCTTTGTTTCATTTTGATGTTCTGATTCCCTTTTAAGTTGTTTTGGTCTTCTTTTCACTTTCCTGTTCTTAAGTTATTCTGTTTTCTTATTGTAAGCCACCCTGAGCCTTTGTTGGGAAGAGACATATACATTGAATAAATAAATACATAAATAGTTTAAGTATGGATCAAGAAACAACTTTCAGAAGGCTAAAGGCAGACCTTTTAATATGGCTTTTTTACTGAAGGTTATGCAAACAACATGTACTGTGTACCACATCCACCCCATCCTGTACCTCAACTTTGTAGGAGGTTGGAAGGTGCTTCTGGTCAGATGCAATGAACTTAAATTGCAGTTCCTTCACAAGTTATACAATGACTATCATCTTGGCACAACAGATCTTTAAGTGACAATAAAGAATATGGCCAAACCTTTGTAAATGCTTATGTTTTGTAATAAAGAGCTTGGCTTTTCCACAGTTAAACAAATCCTGCACCCGTGTTGTAGAATTGGATTTGTGTGTTGGCTCAGGCTAATGTTATCAGATATTAATTGAAATGCAAAACTGTATAACTCTTGGTTCAGAGATGATACCTTTTATTGAACCAACTAAGAAATCCCAACAAAAATTATCTTTTTTGCAAGCTTTTGGGCACATACCCTTTCTCAGGCTCAGGGAAAATTAAAGGTGGTAGAAAATAAACTTCCATTTTGCACAAAGGAAGCTGAAGGTGGAAGTCTGTTCCTCTGGATCCATGAAAGTGTCTTTTGTGAGTTGCTTTTTGATGTGTAGATAAGGCAGGATTCCTTTCCTGGTAGTGTCAGATGGCAAGCAAGAAGGTGTAGAAATCTTTCTTGTTCAGCAATGAAGTTTAAATCCGAAATTGGCTAAAATTTGGCATCTTCCATGTGTCAGAGATGTATTTGGTAGGCCTGTTGCAGCCTTTTATTGAAAACCTCTAGGGAAGGAGATTCCACAACTTTCATTCTAGGCAGCTTGTCCCATTGTCCTGCTGTTCTTACAGTTAGGAGGTTTTTCCTGAGACATAAACTGCGGAAAAGCAGATTTAGATTAAACCCATTTCCTCTTGCTGTGCATGCTCTTCCTCCTTCTCTGGCAGGGTACAATAATTTGTATCCCTCTTTACTGAAGCCATTCAAATATTTGAAGACTGATATGTTCTCCCCTACCTCCACACTTTCCCTTTCTCCAAACTGAGCATACTTAGTTCCTTCAATATTTCCTCATACAGCCTTCATTCCCAACCCCTTTAACATCCTTGTTGCTTATCTCTGGTTCTTCTCTGGCTTTTCTGCATCCTTCTTAAACTGTGGTGCTTGGAACTGGACATATTACTCCAGCTGAAGCCTAGCCAGCACTGAGAGTTGTGCTATCATCTCTTGGGTCTTGCTTACTATGTCTAATGCCACTCAAAACTGCGTTTTCTCCACCATAAGCCCCAGATCCTTCTTGGCAATCCCATTTTGCATTTATATTTTTTTTTCCCTTTCGGTAGAACCTTATGGTAGTCTTTGTTGAACTTCACTGATATCCAAAGATGACTGCTTCAATTACTGAGGATCCCTTTAAGTTTTAATTCTATCCTCTGAAGTATTTGTCATCTGCAGATTTAATCAATATATCATCTATCCGTCCATCCAAGTCATTAATAAAAATGTTAAAGTACTATTGGCTCCAGAAGAGCCTGTCAACCCCCTAAAACCTCTGCTAACCTGAAATTGATCCATTGATATTTACTCTTTGCTTTTGATTATTACACAAGTGATATATAATAGTAACAGTATCATTGTAATTCTGTCTCGCCCATATTTCTTCAGCTTCCCTATGAGAGTGGCATGTTGGACTCTGTTAAAAGCCTATTTAACTCCAGGTATATTATGTCCACTTTATTCTGCTTATGGACCAAACTTGCTTTCCTGTCAGAGAAGGAGATCAACTTGGTTTGGCATGATTTGTTCTTAATAAATCCATGTTGGCAACTAGCAATCACACCATCATCATCTAGATGTTTACAAACTGAGTGTTTTATAATTTGCTCTAATAACTTCCCAGGTATCAAAGTCAAGTTTCCTGTTCTGTAATTTCCAGAGCCCTCCTTTTTAAATATGGGCACCTTCTCCAGTCCTCTGGGACTTCACTTGTCCTTCATTAATTTCAAATGTTATTGTTGCCAGTTCTTTGAGGTTTCTTCAGCTAGTTCCTTCCATATCTCAAGGTGATTTCCATCAGGTCACGTTAACTTTAATTTTTACTGTTATGAACGATTTTTTTTTTTGATTGCATTCCTTTACTTATCAGGAACTACATTTTTTGCCCCATTCTTTGTTTACATAACCTTTGTTAGTTGTCTAACTGAAGTTCTGATTTGTGAAGACAGGAGTAAAGCAGGCATTTAGCTTTGCCTTCTTTGTGTCTACTGCTAATAGTTCACCTTGTCTGAGCAGCAGACCCACAGTTTCCCTGATCTTTTTTTTCTGACCTGCTTGTAGAACCCTCTTGCTGTCAACCTTAATATCTCTTGTCATTTATTTGCCATTTAGCCACTTCTCTTTAGCTTTCCTTATTCTTGTCCCTAAATATTTTTGCTCTTCCTTTGTAAACTTTTTAGTGACATGCCTGCCCTTCTGTTTCCTGCATGTATCGTTTCATTTTTCAGATGCTTAAAAACCTCCTTGATGCAGATGTGACTCAATCCTACTTATTGGATCTCCATTTAAATATAATATCTGATATTTGCATTCTCTCTCTCTCTCTCTCTCTCTCTCTCTCTTCCTCAGATGGCTGTTACTGCATACATAATTGGAACTGTATTTTGCATGCAAACCTAAGGTTTTATGAGCTCATAAAAATATTAGGGTGGTTTCTAAAAGTTGTCAGTGTGAACTGTGAAAATTCAGTAACTGAATTTGAAAGGAGAATTATAAATAATAGTTGCCAAAGAATGGACACGTTTGTCACTGCAAAGCTACTTAAAAAGATTACAGGTATGATACTGCTGTGGTAGTAAAGAAAAGTCTGATCCAATCCATATAAATGTATTCATCCCCTTTAAAATGCACAAGTGTTTGAATAAAAAGTAAATAATTTCTTGGTCCTAAGTCAAAGAAATGCCTGTATGCATTAGAGTTACCTTTCATATGCTTTTATATGCTGTGGGCATAGTCAAATGAATGTGTACTTCTTAAATACTAGGGCTCAACTCCTCCAATGACTGTTTTCAAAGGAAATAAAAGGCCATACCAGAAGGACTGTGTACTTATTATTAATCATGACACTGGAGAATATGTGCTTGAAAAACTTAGTAGCAGCATTCAAGTCAAGAAAACAAGGTAAAACTGAAGACACATGATTTTGTATAAATAATTTTTGCCAGAGCTAATGTTAATGGTGTTCTTTTGGGAGATGGCTTTGATTTCTTGTGGCTTTTTGTATAATGTTTAATCATACGGACCTAGTGTGACCAATCATGCCTTAACAAGTAAATCTCTGTTGTATATGTATATCTGGGTGTAAGTGGTGGAATGCCCATTACTGAAGAGGGATCATTATAATTCATTATTGACTGGTAATAGCTGATATTTTCAAAGTTTTTAAGCTGACCAAAAGGTTGGGTGACTTTCAGGAATCTCTAGTAAAGCTGGAAGTGCCAACCCAGCAAATGGCCAAGTTGGATTTGTCAGTAACAGACCTAAAGACTTTCTGCAGAAGTCATAAGCCTCTAGTTACTTATACTAATTAAACTGGAAGAAACACATGACTGCATAGATTAGATAAATATACAAAACAGAGCAAAAGGCCAAAACTTAAAGGTGCAAGGCTTGAAAAATAATGGATGTATAATTATTTGTTGTAGGTTCTTGCCTAAAAGAATTGCTGAGGTCAGAACTTCTGCCAGATCTGAAATTCATACCTCAGTGCACAGATTACAGTCCACAAAATATACAGATGAAATATATTTCAAAGTAGTCATGCTGATAGCTAGGCACCTGAAGTCTGTGAATTGAGTTCTTTAGGCACTGCTGACCACAGTTCAGTTCAGTTTTAAGGAGCGTGTGGTTATTTAAATATCTCATGCATAAGTAATTTTGAAGTAGCTTAAAATGTGAAATGTTAAAAATACATCTCTGCAGTCATTGAACCATTGACTGAGGGCCTCCCAAAACTTTTTAGGGCCAGGATGGTGGTTGGCTGGGAGACCCCCCCTAAAAAAAGCTTGGCATTCATGATTCAGTAGGTCTCTCTGAGTCAGTGTATCATCATGGTACTTCAGGACCCTGTACTTTGGGGGTCATTCATGTCTTTTTAATGGGATGTAAGTGGTCATGATCACAGTTTTACATCTTTAAAGATCACTTGACATTCTTTACAATGGACAAGTATTAGACCTGGCTCCCTCACCAGATTCAAGGCTGCATATCAACGATAGAAAAATTGGTCTTTATGTATTTAATTTCTGTGGGTCTGTCAGCACTGCAGGCCCCAGTATAGTGTAAAGATATTATTGAGAGAGCTGTTAGTTTGCTTCTGGTACCTGAGGTTGTTCACTGACTGGCAGAGTAAATTAGCAGCCATGGATACTGCTTCCCAGTATCCAGCTCAGTTATCTGTATGCTACACTGCAGCTTTGGATATACGCTGGCTGGCAACCTTTTCAAGCTGCGAGCTGGAATAACCCACTCTGGGTCAGAGGCAGGCAGGATGGCGAATGCTAGGCCAATGCCACTGCTAGCACTCATCCCCTGCAGTGGTACAGGGAGTGAACTCACCATCAAAGTCCCACATTTGTGGGCTGGATCCAAAGTTTTCACAGGCCATAGGTTTCTAACCCTCACCCTAACCAACTTAAGATGATTCAGAATGAAAGATGTTATCTATATCTAATTTGTTTTTAAAAGGATAAATATTCACTGGCAAACTTAAATCTTTTTGTGTACAGAATATGTTATTGCTAAATCTCACATAGACTTAAAATACATTTAATAAGGATGCAACCCTGCAGTCTTTTCACATGCAGACTTCCTGTTAAACAGCAGTAATGTCATGTACTAAAAGAGAACAGTTTTTGGTACTGTAACACTTACAATATGTAATTTGCAGTGAAGCTCCACAAGATGCAAAGTAAATAGGCATTCACACTGAAATCATTAAATAGATTTGGAACGTGAATCTGACTAGGAAAAATTAATACAGTTCTATGGCACCACCAATATTCCAATATTATGCACATTGTTTCAGAGCTGAGGGCAGCAGTAAGATCCAGGCCCGAATAGAACAACAGTCTGCCCGAGCCTCGCAGCCTTCATCACAGTTCAGAGCCCCAACCAAGCCAGCAGCTGGACCTAAAACCTCCCCTGTGAAAGACAACCCTTCACCTGAACCTCAGCTAGATGATATTAAGAGAGGTAAAGAAAGCTTTTTGTTCTGTTATATGATTATTTATTTATAAAGACTTAAAAGCATCTACTATTGGTACTTGACTGCTAGTCTGTGTTCTCTGTCACTCGTTCTAACGATTCTTAATGAATTAGTTATTCTCTTCTGTCAATCTAGGCATTTATATTTTGCTCATCTCTCTGTTTTATGAAGATCATTTGCTGATAATTTTAATCTCTTTCAAAATATTCCTTGTGTAAAAACAGAACTCAAACTTGAACAGTGTAACAATTGCATGCTATGGGAGTTGTTTGCTTAGTTTAGCCAACAGAAGAAGATCCAGTCCTGTATGCATGTAACTTTGATAGTGATTAGGTGTGTACAGTATGGATCATATGCCCATATACTTGCTGTATTATTCAAGTTTCTTAAGGGTACAGGATAGTAAATATTAGTGTCTTAACTAAATATATCTGCTCAACCAGCTATGTGGCCACGATTTAGGCCTTTGTGGGCATTGATCAGCACAATCTCTGCCCCTACTCTCTCCACCAAGATGGTGTTGTGCATGGTTTTACTGTGACTAGTGCAGTTGGAGCAGGATGCTTTCTGAATATAGGTTTTATCTGGGTTTCTTGGCTTGGACTAGAATTGATTTTTTTATTTTTTTTGTCTTTAAGACCATGCTGTTCCTTTTTTGTTTTTAGAGTTTTTTCTCTGTCCCACATAGCTGTTTTTTTTCTGTACACTTAGCTTTTATTAATTACCCTACATTATTCATCAACATTTTCTTCAACTTACACTAGGCACTAGGAGAAATTTTCACTTTTCAAGCACCAATATGTTGCCTGGGCACGTTGTTTACTCCTTGTATAAAATTTGAAGTATGTTGGTCAAAGGACGATGCTGAAGTCCTATGGGTTTGTGAATTTTGAAGGTTTTAGCGTCTCACTGTTTTATACCTTTTTAATTTTGACGTTTCAAATATGTGAAGTTAGTTAAGGGAAGAAACTACAGAGAGATTATTTTAATAACTGGTAAGGTTAAGTGTAAAAGGTTAGCGTGTGGTCATTTCTCTGTTATTGGAACAGCCTATATTGGAGAGAACCTCAAAGTAACATCTGCCCATTTGCATACTTAGACATAAGGGCATTTGGCTGGCACAAAAAGGGGAAAGATCAAGGTTGTATTTCATAGAGAGAATATTTTATAAACAGTCCCAGTAAGAAAGGGAATGGATCCATTGGCAGAATAGTTCTTGCTGATAGAACAATTGTACTTGCCTTCAGGGGCATAACACAGAATATAATGTCCAGGGGATAGATGGTCCAAAGAGATTCTATCTACCTTTGCATCCTTCTCGGATGACATAATTAAGTTGCTAAGTGACTGGAGAGGCCCCTGAGCTTCTCTTAAGTAAAAGTCACTTCCCCATACTAGGATGTGGGCTGTTGTACCTCGCAGAATCTCTGCAGTCATTCACACCCCTGACATACCCCTATTGTCCTTGAGATATTCCCTAGGGTAGGGTTTAGGAGCCAGCCTCATGGCCATCTTCGCAGTGCCTCTACCAAATAAATCCTTTCCCTGCTGGTTGTGAAATCTTTTGTGAACCTTTTGTTTCTTGGTGTAACAGAAAGAAGCCAAAATAACACAAGGATTTTGCTAATTATGAATACTTAGCTGCATCTGACCACACTTCATTGAGCAATGAAAATAAATGACCAGATTGTGGTGTATATGGGGGGAGAGAGTAGAGGATTGCTGACATGAATAAAGCATATTTGAGCACAGCAGATGCATTTGTGACAATGTTGACATAATTAAGATGTACAATATGCAGAAAAAAAGTGTGTGTTTGTGTGTATATATGTATGTATTTTTCTTGAAAACTATGAATTCATTGCTTAAAAGTTGAGTAGCTCTATATACCTAAACTACAGTTGTACTTTAAAATTTAACGTTATAAATATGACAGCATAGAATTGCATAGTGTGTGTCAGAGATATCTGTGAATCAAAGTTATTGAGTTTCACTGTGCAATGTTGGTTTTCCCATCTTCTCTACAAACTCACAATACCAAATCAAATTGTTTTCTTTGTCTTGCGTAACCTTTCTTCTACCCTATATTCTGCTTGGGATGCATGGCCTTATAATTGCAACTGTTAGGCATCAACAATGTGTTGTAGCCTTGGTAGTACTTTTAGGTACTACTACAAGTAGTTTTAGACACTCAGTGGCCACATCTACACAAGATGCTGATGCTTGCACAAGTACTGAATGACTGAGCAGTAACCGTCATTGCTGTGCAGTAGTGTCCCCAAACAGTTTTTTGGTGATGCTGAGTGAGCTGTAGCTTGTTACTACTTTGCAGTAGCATCGCGTCACATGTCGTGCCCTGCAACTCTACTGCGCAGTAGTAACGAGCTACTGCGCAGTCAGCATCTTGTGTAGATGCAGCCAGCACTTCCAAGAATCAGGGCTAGTCAGAGACTTTGTAGATCGGAAGGTGCATGAACTCAAATAAAAATGCTATTCATCTTTTGATAGCTGAGAACAGTAGCCTTGGTCTTATTTGCTGAAGTAAGTGGATTTGATATAGATTGAATATATACCAGAAGCAGATTTGTTGGAGAAGGAAGGCGCTATCTTTATATTGATTTCCTAACCTTCGTTTTCTTTTAATCTAGAAATGTCTGATGTTGACTGTTCTGTGCAGAATTGCAAGATTTTCACTTTTTAAAAAAGAAAAGTCAAGAAATCAGATGTTTAAAACAAAAATGTTAAGAATTCCCATAGCAATGTCAACTTTACTAGGCAGCATGTACTCATTAAAGCAGACGTATGTCAAAAAGCTCTATATAAAGTATATAGTAATACCAGCTACTGCATTTCTTGACTCTCTTGTGGTCTTTTCAACTTAATTTGGATGGACTTGACTTGTTGACTTTAAGGAACAAAAGGTATGTTGATAAGTATCTGATTGTTCAAAGTTAAATTGGTATATTGACTGTGCAGTGTAATCACATCATCCCTTTACAGAAAAAAAGACCAGAATTCCAGTTTGTCTATACTGATGACTATAAAAAGACGTCAGCATAACAGATGAATAGGAAAAATGTAAAATCTGGCATGAAGGAAGCAGCCTTGCTTTTCCTTTAGGACCTTGGTATTGCTGTTGACTCAGCTACCACCTTTGACATGCTAAGACAACTGGGATTTAACTGACTTCCCTGAAAATCCTGTAGAAGCTCTGCAGGATATGTTTTTAATGATATAGAGCAGCTGTGGCACCAGTGAAGGTAAAAATTTCTTGGCCTCACTGGTAAATGATTTGAAATATTAAGTATGCGGTACTCAGAGACAAGACTAGAAAGCTCCTGAAGGAAACTGCAAGGCCATGAGGCAGCAGGTGATTGGAAAAGGGCCTAAACTTTGCTAGTTTCTGTTGCTGATGATAAGCAATTTTCCAGCCCAGTTCCTCATGCTCAGTATTATTGGTGTAACTTCGTTATTCCTTTCTCTGCTTTTCTCCACACATCCAGTCTGGCACCATATCTTGCCACCAGTTTCTCCAAGATGTTTTTCCTTTCCCTCCTGCTAGATTAATCTTTTGTTCCTATGGGTTTACTGCCTTCCAGCATAGTGTCTCTCTCTTCCCCACCACCCCTTCCACCCCATTCTGTCTTTTGTATTCTAATTTTACTCTCCTTACACTTTTGCTGTATGTGCTATATCACACACGCACACTTTCTATGTGGTGCAAATCTACCCTGCCTTTTAGAAAGGCAGTGGAAGAAAAGGATGTTGAAAAAAGTAAACGGGTTCTACAAATGTGTCAGATGCAAAAGAAAGATATGGGAAAGCGTTCAGTGGAGAAGGTGACAGATCCCAGAGGACTCAAAAAAGGCAGAGGTAAGAAATACCTAATTTGCTTTGGTCTTTACCAAAGAAAAAAGGTCTTCAGAAGATTATCAGCATTGATATAAACAAGGGATATGGAAAAAGTATAAAATTAAGCTAGCGAGGAAAGATATTCATAGCTAGGGGTTTCCACTTGGGAAAGAGGGGCTAGGTCCAGTTTACCTTGTGCTTGTTTTTTCCAAATTGCATATTTTAGTCCTGAGAGAGTGTCTTTCATCCTTGAAAGTTACTGTAGAATCCTAGAAATACATCAGCAGGAAATACATTGAAAGCAATGGCTGGGGAGTGCTCTTCATGAATCTTAAAATCCAAATATGAAACAGAATTTTAAAAACTGCAAGACTGAGTTGGGAAAGAAGGGAGAGAGAGAGAAATTGCCTTAGACGTTTACAAAGTCTTATTCCCTCCCATAGGCCCAATCATGTAAATCCAAAAAAGAATCTTTTTTTCAGTCAAAAAGAATAAAAATAGTTATGTTGCAGATAGAGGAACTTCAGGTGACAACCAGTCTGTTCAGGGACTGCTGAAAAGGAAACTTTTTTTTTTTTTAATCCAGTGTGTAATTAGCCAGACGAAGTCACTGCCACTCCCAAATACGAAGGAGACCAAGATTTAGTAGGGTTCTTTAGTTCCATCTCCTGTCCCCAATGGTGCTGGAAAGAGGCGGGGATTCCAGCTGCTTTGTCTGGTACAACACATAGTGCTCTTAGGAGGGCTCAAAGTAATGATCATCTTTATGACATTTTTATGCCTAGAAAGGTTCTGTTTTAGATTATTTTGAAGATACTTTACACAGGAAGAATGGTCTTGTGACTTATGGGATAGAAGAGATACTTGGGGAAATCTGAGTCAATCTCTGATTCCATCATGGACTTCCTGAGTGACCTGATCTCTTAGCCTTAGTTCTGCAACTGTAAAACAGGGATGTTTATACCTACCATCTCCCATGCTCTCTGCCTTGTCCACTGAGACTAAATTCTTTAGCACATGGAATCATTTCTTCCTTTGTGTGAGTACAGACTCTAGCACAGTGGGGCTTGAACTCTAAGGACTTCTTCACATGCACATAGAGTATAAAAAGCCCTAGTTTTAATGTTACTTTCCATCTGATCCCTGAACATTTGCACTTTTTGGCTGGAGGGATTAAAGAAATAGTTCCACCAACATGTTTTAAAGCTGCTTAAGCAGTTTTTTTCACAGCTTGTGGCATATTCAAAATACAATGGCAGTGTGGTTTGGGTATTTTGTCTTAGAACTGATTAGCAATGTGGCTAAGATCTTGTCAATACAACTGCTGTATTATGCTTTTATATTGTTACTGGAACTGCTAATGCGTGGGTTCTTATTGTGTTGACTGTTTACGCACAAACTCTTTGGAGAAGAGACTGTTTTGTCTGTAAAGGGCATGGTACACTGGATACTGAATAATAATAATAATAGCATGGGAAGAAGTGTTTTTAGATTCATGAAACTTACATATCTAAAAAATATGGGAGTTATAACCTTGCTTCTCTGGAATCTGCTACAGTCTTTGGACAATTTCAAGTGTTTTGTCTTCCCTCGCCTCTCCTTTATTTAAGTAAGTCCCTTGTGTATGTTGGGTTTCTGAAACTGTTTGACAAAGCTACTGAAGCTTTACATTCTTGTTTCCCCCCCCCCTTAACTTGTGGTGTCCCTCAGTGTTTCAGCCTACTCAATTAATTTTGTTCCAGAGCTGAGAGCAGAGGTGGATATCATTGAGCAGATGAGTAGCAGCAGCGGTAGTAGCTCATCTGATTCGGAGACCTCCTCTGGGAGTGACGATGAAAGCTCTAGCAGTGCTGGTGAAGAGTCTGCACGCATTTCCCCTTCTCAGCCAACCCACCAGCAGTACAACAACAGAAACCCTGTTGCTAATGGTACCAGCAGGCCACAAGGAAGCAATCAGCTCATGAACACTCTCAGTAAGTAAAGGTTTGTGCCTTCTCAGTGTGGGAAGCTTTGTGTGGCTGCTGGTTTTCTAAGCAGGTGAATGTATGTCTGTAGAATGTAATTCACTCAATAGTTATCCCAAGCAGTTACATGCACACAGGCTTAAATATCTGGACAACACATAGCCAAAAGGTTGAATTTATCTGAACTTGTAGAAGCTTCTTGGTTTTGAAGCAGGCCCCGTGTGTGACTGGGCAGCAAAGCCCCATTGGGGAGGGGAGGGGAGGGGTGGAAGTGAGGCATTTTGAGTGAAGAAGGAAGGAATTGTTGGTGGGGGGTTTTTTAATTTAAAATAAAAGACAAACATCTGAACTTCCAAAAATGTGGATTGGACGGTCAAGTTGTGAATTTTGTTAGTTGGTTGAAGGCTGATGCTGTCATGGCAACTGTTGACCTCTGAATCATGGTGTATGCAGAAAAGGTCTATGTGACCATCACACTAAGAACTTCAGCGTGTAAACCTAGGCAAGAATTTGAAGAAGTGGTGTCTGCCCGAGACCTATTGTACCCCGCTTTAGATCACTGAGGCAGAGTCCAAAGGCCAGACCGAGTCCAGGTGCTCAAAGCCTCAATGGTTGTAGCTTCTGCCAGAGACCAACACATCTGAGCTGCTGCTGATTGCCTGCCTCCTCAGTAAGGACATGTTTCTGTTGGGGTGATGTCCCTTAGCCTTTCTCCAACCAAGGAGTACCCACAAGAAGTGGGGGCTATGGTTTTGAGGCACCCTATACTCACCTTACTCCGGAGGTTGCAACATTTGTGGTATTTAATAGGAGCTACCCTACCATGAGTAGCCCCACCAGTGTTGCCACCAAGCCTTCCAGTCAGATGCAATTTATGGTCATACCCAGGCTGACGATGTAGGGGTGTAAAAATATGAACCTGGCTTGCAAAAACAAAGGCTTTGCTTTATCTGGCTGGGAGCCAAGAAATCTAACAGACCCGTTACAAAGTCTCCCACTGACCAGAGTAAGGACCTACTGAAATTGCATTTTCTCAGATTCTGTGAAATCTGGCATTGCCTGCAAAATCTGCGGGGGATCTTGCTGAAAATAAAATGCTGGCTCCCCAGAGGGAGGGGGAGAGGAGTGTCTGCCTGCTCTTGGCAAGATGGCTGCCATCCGTGCCCCTCACCACTGATTGGTTGCACAGGCTCCAGTCATGTGGTCCTACCCCTCCACTAATCATAATGGGTGGAGCCATACGACAGGCAACCCTTGCAGCTGGTCAGCGATGAAGGAGGGGGGCCATAAGAGCCCTTTGGCTAATCGGAGGCTCCCTGTGCTCTGCCTGCAAAAGGGCTGCCAGGTCCCATGTTCTGCCTGCAAAATCAGGGGTAGCCACCCCAAATTCAGTAGGTCCCTACTTATGGGGGCACTGTTTGCAGAGCTCTGACTGACAGATGCCCTGTCTTGGGTCCTGAGAAAGTTACGCTTTCCTAAGCTTTTGGAGGGGTGATAAGTTTTGGATAAGCTAGGTATGTGTGCATTTCTTTTGTTGTTTTAAAATCCTTTCACTTATGCTTTGCTTTGTTCTTAGTGCTAAGATGAAATAATTCTTTGGTTTAAAAACCTGTGTCTTAAGCACTGGCAACAGCTCTTGAAGGACTGTCAGGTCCCAAATCCAGTTAGGCTTGCTGAGAAATCACAGTTGCTATTTGTCAGAGCATAGTCTGAGCCCAGGTCTGAAATTAAGGGAATCATGGGACTGTGCCCAGAGAGAGGTGCAGGCATTAGGTCAGAGAAAGAAACACTTGAAGAGAACAGAGGATGGAGAAGAAATGCAGCTCACCCTGTAACCTTGACAAAGAGTACAGAACTGAACTTTATGTAGGTTTAGAGACTTCTGCTGTTTTTAGATTTCCCAGATTGCTGCAGAGTTTGTAAATTTGCCAGAAGAGGGTGAGGAGCATTTAGCCTGAGCCTAGGCTTAATGGATTTAACACAACAAATTCCCTAAACTGTGCATGTATCACTGGGCTTTTTATCCCTCCCTTTTCTTGAATGCTTCAGAGACTAAATGTAAATGCTATTAATGTTGTATTAAGGTTGACACATCAAGCACTCCAAAACCAAGATGTTTCAGAAACAAAGGTTGTCCTTACAACATTCATTTAGTCATGATGTTTACACAACACTTTTCTCCTGCTTTTTCTTTTCAATGTAATTTTTTCTGTCTACCAGAAACCTGCAACCTCACATTCAGAATGGCACAGGTCAGCTCAAGAGTGGGCAAAATGCAGCCCGGGGGCTGGATGCGGCCCACCAGGCCATTCTCTCTGGCCTGTGGGAGCCCTAAAAAATTTAGAAAAATAATATTAATCTGCCCTGGGCTGCCTGTAATGCAGCCATCGAGGGCTTGCCAAAACTCAGTAAGTGGCCCTCTGCCCAAAATAATTCCTTGCCCTGGGTTAGCTAAACTATGCAATCCTGTCCCCTCAAATGTCTCCTCTTCTTGCCCTGACTACACTGTAGGAGATGGAAAAAGGGTGAGGAAACTACATGGCTGGTCAAAAGACATGGATTCCCTGTCTATTTCCCTCACATTGTCTGAAAAACTAGACTTAAAAGTTGTGACACAGCCTGTGGCTTCTGTAGCAGATTCAAGCAAACTAAATATGAAAATGACTGCATGGCTCATTTTTCAATCTCGCATTTCTTGTGTTACTTAACTTGCATTGAATTCAGTTAAATAACTTGCTGCCCTCAGGTTTTCAATGTTCTGCAGATTTGGTAATTGAAAATAACTTTGTTGTAGAAATTTTTAGGATACAGCTGAGGTTTTTGGCACTCAAGAAGGTGTGAGGGATGAGGTAGTTTGGACTTGTTATTGGGGAAGAACTGTATCTTTTCTTTCCTGCCATGCTTTGGAAGGGATGATGGAGGTAGAATGGGGCATAGAATAGCAGGGCTTTTAAAATCTCCATTTTATAAAGAACAGTCAACTATTACAATTAACTGATTAATCCTTGGGGGAAAATCTTAATCAGTTTTCAATACAGTGTTTACAAAAAGGCAGGACTAGGTTTCATAAAGAATTCTTAATTTTGTCTGTGGCAGTCATGAGTACATTTCTTGATGCCCTGCAAATGGTTAATTGGGTGTCTTTGTATGCAAATAAATATAGGATTTACATGTTCAAATAGGTATCAGATACTGTCAGTGCAGTGTTGGAATGAACTGACTAAATAGTGCATCCTAACAATTCATAATGAGTCCAATACCTATGGAAAACCATTAATATTGTTAATTAGTATTCATCTCTTCTTGTAGGGTGAGATCTAAAGCTTATTAGAGTCTGAGAGAGACTTTCCATTGGTTTAGTAGACTTTGGCTAGGCTTTAGTTTTAGGGTATGATCACATAATCAAGTTTTCATTAGGCAAGTCAGGGGGTGAGCTTAAAATACACCAATCGCCTATGTATTCACTTCCCTCTGTAAACAGGAGGGATTTTACCCCTTAGTAAAAATGGGACAATCTAGTGTTCAGCTGTGGTGGTGTACGAATATGCACACTAGCAAATATCTCAAAGTAACTAACACACTAAGTTCTCACTAGCTTACCATGCAGTAACTTGTGTATGTTCATGTTTCTGCACCAAAAGGAGGGCAGTTTTGCCATGCTTGGAATCTGCTCATATTCCAGACACTTGATGCAGCATATATCTGTGATCCAAGTCACTCATACCTATCTGTCACATGAACACTCTGGGGAAGGTGGTGTACCATGGAAACCCCAACATTAGTTTGGAGAGAGACTTTGAGGAAAAGAAATGTAGGAATGGTATCTGTTGAGTAGGTCTTCTGCAGCAGGCCTGCATTTGAAGCAGGGGTGCAAAGGGAGATGGGCATATTGGAAAAGGCAGGCTTACAAAAATGTAAATGACCAGAACACTGTAAGAGTGGGGCAAGTGCTATTTATATATAATGAGTGTGCTGTGAGGTCCTGAGCCTCTGAAGCAGTAGGTGTGCCCTTCCTCGCTGACTTGTAAAAAGGAGTGCCATGTGAGGTCAGCCCAGTTCTCTTGAGCACTGCCACCTTCAGATTTTTTCCTACTGATCATTACTTGTTGGTCCTGCCTTTGTTACCAAAACTACCATTAAAGAAAAAAAATCTATTTGAATAGTGTAGATGGAGCCAGAAAAATTTCCCAGTGTCCTGCCCCAAAGCCATATGGCAGTGTGGCTGGGAGGAGGCTGTGGAATTCATTCCACAGCTGCTAGAGAAGGGAAGGCTTCTTGCTGAATAGGGAGTAGCCTCTCTGGCTTTGGAGTCAAGGAGATTCAACTGTGCCTGGATCAGCCTGTACAGAAACTCTGCAAATGTGTTAATGTTCTTGCATCCAGAAAGTGATTGTATTAGATGAACTTCTGAGATGCCATTCATGTTCATGCCTGTGTAATTGTTTAAATCTCCTACAGTTTAAATGCAATAATTCTTCAATTTGAATATAATCAAAGTATGAATTAACTTTTAGCCCCTGTGTTTTGTTGGTTTTTTTTAATAGGAAATGATTTGCAGTTGAGTGAGTCTGGGAGTGACAGTGATGACTAGAACCTGAGTTTTCAATGTTTCTTCTGCATATATATGAAGAACTAATTTACTTTGCAATGAGCCTGTTGCTGATGAAGGAGCTGGTATAAAGATGGCTTCATGTGTGGAATTTTAGTAGAAGCAATGCGTAACTCTATAAAATATCCAATGTTATGTTAAACCGAAGACAAGGATGGTTTTACTTTGTGTATGAAGTGTATATTTTGTGTATATTCTATTCTTTTAAGGTTTTAAATAGACATGTATAGTCAATAAACCGATCTGTGTTCCAGACTGTTAACAATCTGTAAGGCATAATCCATTATCTCTTGACGTAACCTAAATATTTCCTGTTCACAGGAGATGTTCAGTACAGTTGTACTTTATCCTATACACTGTTCTTATTTCTAGACAAGAACCAGCAAGTAGTTAAAATAATAATAAAAAAACCACAACAGAGTAAGGACTGGAGTGTATATTCAGGTGAGAGCATTGTAAGTTAAATTTCAACATTGGATTGGTTAATTCTGTTTGAGACTTTTCTAATGCCTTCTTTATTACTGTTTTGACTTAACGTGATGGAAATACATTAGCCCATTGTAATAGAGATCCAGAACACCAGTCTTAATTGCTAACCTTGTTGCACCAGTGCCTTACAGGATAATTTTTAACTAAAATTTCAGTTGCTACCACCATTTTCACAGAGAATAATCTTAAATTCTGTTCCATTTTTGTTTACAAACAACCCCTGCAAAGCATGTACATGCATGCCATCTTATGTATAATAATGAGCACTGAGGACATTGCCTCTCTCACAACAAAGTATGTAATTAAAACTTCAAAGTTAGAAACCTAACTGTTCTCTCATGTATGAACTAAGACATCTTTCTTTAATACACTTCAGTGTCTCATTTAACTCCCATTTCAATGAGTTAGGTGCCTAAATACCTCGGTCTCTACCTATAGTGTCTTAAATGCTGAATGTTGACACTGTTTAAGTTACTCCAGAGTAATCCACTGGAACCAGAGAGAAAATCCAAGCCACTATACAGCTAGAACTCATAGGGCATTTTTACATGTGCTTTGGGAGTGGTGGAGGTGCTTTAATTAATTACAGCAGCTCTCAGAGCTGCTCTAAAGTGCCTGCAGCGTCTGGTGTATCAGCACCCCTGTGCTTCAGAATAGTGGCAGGGGCACTTTAACTAAACCTTATTGAACAAGGTTTAGTTAAAGCACTTTCACCACCATTTTGAAGCATGGGGATGCTGATATACAAATTGTAGAGGCTGACTGGAGTGTGCTAATTAGCACACTGTAGCAGACTTGATTAATCAAGTTTGCTCCAACACACTGTAATTCCAGCACGTGGAAAAAGTCTTCTGGCACGTCTACAGGCACCCATAAGTACAGTTTTGAAATGTGTACTCCAAAGAGCTAAATAAACAATGGCCGTCAAAAACAGCAAGGGAAGCCAAAGGGTACCTGTAGACATGCGGGACACCTGCTCCAAAGCGCTGTAATTACAACATATCAGAGCAGACTCAATTAATCTTGTTGTCTGGAGCAGACTAATTAGCACACTCCAGCAACTTTGTCCTGTGTATTCAGCATCCCTGTGCTTCAAAATGGTGGCAAAGATGCTTTAACTGAAGCTCGTTGAACGAGCTTCAGTTAAAGCACCTGCGCTGCCATTTTGAAGCATGAGATGCTGAATATACAAAACACTTTTTAATTAAAGCGCCTCCGTGCCCCACCCCTGGAGCACACGTAAAGACGCCCAAAGTTCTCCACAGTATCTCACGTGGCGTTTTCCCCAGGTGGTTTCTTGTTAGGATCTCTGTGAGTTCCCAAACAATAAGATTCTCACAACAAGAAATACTTCCTTATTTAAGGTAAAATTCATCTTTTATTATTTTTAATAGTTACATGGAAAATAAATGGTGTGTAGATCTCATGCTGGCTTTTCAACACAGGGCTTATAATATGTAACCCATGGTGAAGGTCAAGTGGCACTATATTTCTAATGTAAACTAGGAAATACAAAGCTGAAGTGGACACCCCCTCCATCTTTAGTTCTCGATATTTACTTCTCTGGTGATGTCTTAGTCTGCTGTTATGTATATGTTTTATCTGCTGTTTGTTAGTTTTTTGCTTTAAAAAAAAATGTTTTGGAGGTCTAGGAGACTTTGGAGGAAGACTATAAATAAACCAGATTTATTTTTCTGCATTAGATGCATATTTAGGTAGGCATCTTTTTACATTCTTGTACATATTTTCATTTTTTAAAAATATTTGTTTTTAGAAGTGTTTTATGATGTGGATACATATTTTACAAGCAATTATTAAATATAGTTGGTGGTTTATAACCAACAGTTATTTGATTCTTCCCTCTACCCTCCGATGAGCAAAATGAATACAGGTGTTCTCTTCTTACCATTCTGTAAAAGCTTTTTATTTTATTATTTTTTCAATTTGATATAGCATTATTTTAATTTAATATTAGTTTGCAGCCCAGTCAGTGATTATGCTATTCCTGACTTTCCACTGACTTACAGTTCAGATAAGTAGGGAAGTATTTATCTATTATTAGTTCCCTACTACTGGAGCACAAGTTGGCATTCTGTTTACAATATTGTTTTAAAATGAAAATGCAGCAATGCAATACTTGCGTTTATAAATTACTTGTGGCATGTGCTTTCTAAAATGTGGGCATTTCATAGGAAGTTTGCTGATTATTCAAAGAAATCTCTACAGTTTAAAAGGGAAAAAAACAACATCGGTGTAGACTAATTTCAGTCATAATTTAAATTAGCAAGATGGAAACCTTAATTTAAATCAATTTTATCTTGCTTTACATTTATTCTTTAAGGCTTTTTTTCACATAGAAAGGTAGAAAGGCTGTTCCTGCACTCCCACCCCAAATAGTTACCATTAAAATGTGTTGATTTGCAGCTAAAAATACAGTATATTGTTTATGCTATATTTGGCACTTCTTTTCATGACCCAGGAGGATAGACTATATCTATACACATCTAGAGATACACATGTAACTTGCATTTATTCAAATTATTTTTTTTTCCATTTTTATCAGATTTGGAAATGTTAATGATGCATTTCTTTTTATTAGATTATTAATATTTTATTCATAATTTGTGTCAAGCTCTATTTTAACAGAAACAGGAATTTAATTAAAATGCATAAAACAATTTACATTTTTTATTAGTTAAATAAAATAGAGTTAAATGCTCTGAATACATAAAAAAAAATAGTTTATCAAAACATATTTCACAATATAAAGATTTTAAATAAAGAAGTGTTAGCTGTAGTTGGTGAATGTGTTAACTATAGTTAGTGAATTGAGCTGGTTGTGTGCCTATACATGTGCAGAAAGACTACTCCAATGCACTGTCATTATAGTGTATTGGAGAAAACTTGATTAATCAAGTCTGCTGGAGCATGGTAATTATTGCATTCCAGCAGACTCCAGCATCACGTGCATCAGTGTCTTCGTGCTGAAAAATGATGGCGGGAGCACTTTAACTAAAGCTCATCGAACATGGGAATGCTGATGCACGTGATGCTCCAGGTTCTTTAATTAGAGCAGGTCTCAGAACTACTCTAATTAAAGCACTTTCCTCCCTCCCCCAACCTGGAGCACATCTATAAACATCCATTATTTCTGGTCACTCTGCCCTGTTAGAACAAGCAGATTTTCTCTCAGATATAGCTTTTATTGAAGAGGAATACAAAATATCCTCCTTTGCAACCAGATCAGCTTCATACGGATTGAACTAGCTGAAGAAACTGAAATATCCTTTCTGTCTACTGCAGAAATATCCTTTCTGTGCCTGCAGAAGAAACAACTGTTGTTAAAAGCTGGTTTAGCTTTTCAGCTAACACTGGTTGTTCTGGGTGCTTAGCGGATGACATCTACCACTCCAGGGATTTTCATTTCTTTAAAATGTCAGCAGCAAATAGGTAATATTTTCATTTATTTTACGTTATTAGACATTAATGTAGGTTGGCCATCTTCAAATGTAATTATAAAGATTTATTTTGAAAAAAGAAAAATGTATCATTTAAAATGGGAAAGATTCAATTTAAATACAAATCGATGCTTTTCATTTTTTTTTTTAATAATTGAATTGTATCCATTCTGAGCAACTTAATAAGGAATTTAACATATGCCCCAGAACATATTAAAAAGTCCAGTTGTTTATAGAAATTTTTCTCCCTCATTTTTGCATTTAGTCCAACCACTAAGATCTGGTAAATTAGACAGACACTAAACAAGCTAACCAAACTAAAACATGTACATGGTTGCCATAAGGTGCACATTTATCCTGCTCCCTCAAAAGCCATAGGGTCTACTCTGTGTATGTGCTCTACAACTTAATACTCTATCATCCAAAAAATTTAGACCCAATGCTCTAAGAAGCCTGGTGTTAATCAATTAAAATTAAGATGAAAGACCAATAAGAAAACATTCTAAGTTGTTGTGTTGGTTTTTTTTTCCGGTGTCAGAGATGGGTACTCCGTTAGGAATAACTCAGACTTGAATAAAGTATAGTACAACAATTTTAAAGATACTGTGCCTAAAGTTTATTTGCATAGTTTGCTTTATCATAGACTAGATGGATGGATGTTTACACTTACTATCAACAAAAAAAAATTACAGCACAAAGCTCTCTAATTTCTTTCAAATTCAATTTATTTAAATAAAAAATGAAGTTCAGCAATCTGTGTGTGTGTGTGCGCGCATGTTTTTCTCTTTTTCTTTTTTAACTGGGAAACTAATTAGTGGAATTGTACCATGGAGGACACTTACTTACAGTAGCACTTCAGGCTTTATTGTTCAGTGTGTTATGCATCTGCTGCTAGTAGATGACCCACAGAAGGCATAAATCTACTACAGTTGCCAGATAATGGAGTTATTCCTTTTCTTCAAGTAGTCACAGATAATTCTAATGGCACTGAAGATCTCAGGGTTCAATTCCCAGTAATGAATCATGACTCATTAAAACTTCATTTGGGTACAGAATATAAAGGGGAAATTTTGAAGCTGAACCTGAGCAAAAATCTTTGAGTGATATGCTAGATTGTGGAAGTAGTATCACTGCAACCTCCATTGTGTGGAGAATTTAGATTGGAGAAAGCAGTATAGCCTTTATTGTAGGGAAGAAATCCCTATGCATAATGGGTCTCTTATGCTTACTTCTCCAAGAAATCATACTGCATAAAAGCCAAGTACTTATTTAGCAGCTTCTTTCCATCATTCATGTTTATGATCCTTGCCACCAATCTAAGAAGTCCCTCTTTTTCTCTTTATTATTATGCAAGTATACGTTAATCCTGAAATATCAATACCACAATGTAGAGGAAATTAAAATGTTACAAACAATGGTTATGTTTATACCCCTTTACTGTGTTCCGTAGTAAATGACAGAACACCGGTCGATTGCGTCCAGAGGATTCTTTGTCCTCCTCTGTGCTAGGATTTTCAAAGCATTTAGATTTTGAACTTACTAAAGAGAACAAGATTCCAACTTGACCAGTTTATTGTTTTCCTAAACTAACGTTTCCTTTATGAGTAGAATTTGAGAGGCTCTATTTTATCAAGCAAGTTAGCATGAACAAACATCAAACTTTCAAATCCTAAACTATATATAAGGATTGATTACGGTCTCCTGCAAGATTCTTGCAAGCAAGCTAAGGAAGTATGGGTTGGATGAATGGACTGTAAGATGGATAAAAAAACCTGCTGGATCTTTGAACTCATAGGGTACTAATCAATGGTTCAATGTCTAGTTGCCAGCTAGTATCAAGTGGAGTGCCTCTGCAGTTGGTTCTGGGGCTGGTTTCATTTAATATCTTCATCAGTGACCTAGAAGATGCAATGGAGCGCATCATCAGCAAGTTTGCGGATGACATTAAGTCAGGGGGAGTAGTAGATTTGCTAGACAGTAGGACTAGGATTCAAAGAGACTGTGACAAATTAGAGGATTGGACCAAAAGAAATCTCATGAGGTTCAGTAAGGGCAAGTACAGGGTTCTGCACATAGGACAGAACAATGCCATGCACCGGTACAGGCTGAGGATTGATTGGCTAAGCAGTAGCTCTGCAGAAAAGGACCTGTTGGGTAACAGTGAACAGTAAAGGGCATATGAGTCAACAGTGTGCCCTCATTGTGAAGAATGATAATGGCATAATGGGCTGCATTAGTAGGAGTGTTGCCAGCAGATCAAGGGAAATGATTTTCCCCCTCTGCTTGGCACAGGTGAGGCTACATCTGGAGTACTGTGTCCAGTTTTGGGCCCCTACTACAGAAAGGATGTGGACAAATTGGACAGAGCCCAGCAGAAGGCAACAAAACTGATTAGGAGGCTACGGCACATGACTTATGAGGAGAGGCTGGGAGAACTAGGCTTATTTTATTCTGCAGAAGAGAAAACTGAGGGGATTTAGTAGCAACCCTCAGCTACCTGAAGGGGGGTTCCAAAAGAGGCTGGAGCTGGAGTGCTCTCAGTGGTGGCAGATGACATAACAAGGAGCAATGTTCACAAGTTGCAGCAAGGGAAATTTAGGTTAGATATTAAGAAAAACCTTTTCACTAGGAGGGTAGTAAAGCACTGGCACAGATTACCCAGCTAGGTGGTGAAATCTCCATCTTTGGAGGTTTTTAAGACCCACCTACACAGAGCCTTGGCCAGGATGATGTAGTTGGGCATGGTCCTGCTTTAAGCACAATGTTGGACTAGATGACCTCCTGAGGTTCCTTCCAACACTAATTTTCTATGATTTCATGATTGCTTCCATTCCCTTATGGCAGAGGCAGGAAATGAGTTATGGGCTTTAACAATGTGCTTTTTATCTTATTGCAAGGCATCCGCATAAGATTTTCCACATGGAATCTGTCATTCTGATCTGTGGTATCTGCTGTTCAAATCTGTAAGAATCAAGTGTAGGTTTTATTTTTGTTCTGTCATTGAATTCCTGTGAAACTGTAGCAAGGTTTGGTTTTTTTTTGATAATATCTTTTATTGGACCAAGTGCATAGTTGGGAGAGATGTTAGATCAGCTTTTGGGCATAAAGTGCCCTTCCTCAGGGCTGGGAAAGAGGCAGATGGATCTTAATGTTCAGTTGGTATTTAATTTTATAGCAAGTTGATACATCACCGAAACATCCTTTGGTCTCATACATTTCTACCCCATCTCAAAGTGCTGCTGTCCTGGGTGCACATGTAGCTGCTGCATGCAGGAGCAATTAACTCTGGTACAAACTGGTCTGGAGTTTATTGCATCGCATTACTTTCATGTATTGATGCACCCAGGGAGAAACAGAAATGGTGCTAGTAATGCTAGTAATGGTGCTTCTTCCATGCTTCTCAACTTCAGTCTAAAAATGTATTTTAGTGTGAACACTTTAGAAACAGCACTGGCTTGATATGGCAAGGAAATTGTGGGTTAGATGGAAGAAATCATGGGAAGCTAATGAAATCACAGAATTCCAGTAGTTTTGGTAGGTGTCCCAAAATCAACCACAATAAGCAGCCTATAATGCACTGAGCCTAACAATAGAAAATTGAACCCTGCAATCCCTACCCCCAAATACAGTGCATACATTTTGAAAATGTGAATCACAATATCTGTGCAACAGTGCACAAGGGAAGTAGCTTTAGCTGCTTTAGACAAAGCAGTGATGATGCACTCTTTTAGTTCAGTTTTAGCCATATAATTCTAAATATTCCTGTGAAGATAGGACCTCAGTTCCATTTTCCAGCAGTGAGAATTGTAGTTTTTCAAGTAATTTTTGAAAATGGGACAAAGGTTTTAAGCCACACAAATGCAACATTTTCAAAAGTGTCTGTGTTATAAGTTGTAATCCTCAGTCTCACCATCTGTAATACCAGCTACCCTAGAAGTTCTGTCATTCCCTGGTACACTGAAGGAAGCCTCTGTCTCCATAGCCCTAGTATTTTCATAAGTCTTTATTAACATCTTGGCTGCTGCCAGACATAATTACTAACAAAAATAATGAAGCATCTGGTCAGGGAAACAACTATTCAATATTACAGTGAGCAGCATGATTTTTATTTTCAGGCTCCAAACAAGCTTCAGAATTATTATTGCTCTCTTGAGAACCTAAAATGAGTTTTCAGGTTGTGGATGACCTAGATCAGGGGTGGGCAATTATTTCTGCTTAGCAAGTTTCCATGAGCTGTTGAGGGCTGCAAGGTAGCCCTGCCCCTTGACAGGTGTCCTGCCCCTTAGTCACCATCTTGGGACTGGAAGTCCCACCTCCTAATCCTTGACCTTCATCACTGGAAGTCCCTCCCCTCACTCTGGAAGTACTCCACTTGAGAAGGGGGTTTGCCATCTTGGAACTGAAAAAATAACAAATTATATGCTAAAAATCAAGCATCTACCATAACATTTTGATTTTATTTAAAATTATATATTTTGTCTTGATTTGTGTGTGTTTGTGTTGTGTATATAGAGATGATTGCATAATAGCTCAAAATGAAATACTACTCTTGTATATTGCAGGGGTGTGGTGGGTATGGGGTTTGTGGGGGGTTGTGGGTGGGTGTAGGTGTGTGTGAATGTAGGTGGGAAGGTATGTGGGGGGGTGTGGGTAGGTGTAGGTTTTTTAAAGGGGGGAGGATGGCTATGGGTGTGGGGTGTGCATGGGAGGGAGTGCATCCGTGTGTGTGGTGGGATGTGTACAAATAGCAGTGAGTGGGGCTCCCCCAGAGGTGTGCAGGTGTGTGTGTCGGGAAGATTGTGTGTGAGGGAAGGTGTGGTTGTGGAGTTTGCAGAGGAAGGTTTGTGGGTATGGTAGGGTGTGCAGGGGAGCCGGTCAGAACCTGCCCCTACAACAGCCTGGAGTCTGCGTGCCCTGTGGCACTTCCCCAGCAGCACACAGCCCCAGCCTTGCCCCATGCCTTCTGCGGACTCGCCTCCACGGGAGCGGATCAGCTGGAACCCAGGCACAGTCCTGACCTGGCATGCCTTGTGCCTGCTCCACACTCACTTGCTCACACTAAGCAGCAGGAGTGCTGGCTGGGCAGAAACTTACTCAGCATGGGGGAAATGCAGCCCCTCCCCCCTTACCACTGCCTGGAGCTCCCTACTACAGCTGTCTGGTGCCTGCACCTAGGCTGCCCTGTGGC